>OY740818.1:24404680-24964680 GCA_963514005.1 Raja brachyura | reverse complement strand
TGGGTCTGTGGTGAACTATAGAGTCTGCAGCTTCCTATAAAGGCATCCATAAAGTAATGTTATGTTGGAATGAACTGATTGTGTGTTAATGTGACAACTAGAGTGAGGAGCTAAACAGTGAAGGAATGGCTATAATAGTGGACACAAATCCTCACATATCTCCATTTAAAGAAGTATAGTTGAGATATATTTTAGCTGCATGTAATCTGTAGTTTGTGTTCATTAACACTATAAAATTCCTTCATTAAAGAAATCTGTCAACGAGTACAGAAATATTTCAGAATTCAGATTGAACAATAAAAATCCGTTGTGGATTTGAGCTTTTATCAACTTCCAATCTAATTGTTTTATTTAAAATCACATGCAATAGTGAGAAAATAATGCCTATTTGTCTGAATGATGTACTGGAGTGTGGCGACTGTTTGTAGGATTGCATCTATAGCCCTGCTCTTTCTTTATGTTACAGAGCCACGCTGACGAATGGCCGGAGAATTTGCCTTCATTCCAAATTTTTGTCCCTTTGGAGAAATAAGGTGAAAGGGTAAGAGTTTAGACATTTTAACTCAAACCCTCAGTTACTTAAAGAGAGTAAACTCTAAAATTAGCAGCTGAAGAAAGATTTGTATTTTAAAGTCATTGTTGCAATCTCGGAGTCGATGAGAGTCAAGGAGGACTTGTGTCTTGGAGAACTGTCAGAGTTTCCTTGTGAAATTGGGCCGTTGTATCACAGAGCCAGAGAGTGATACAGCACGGAAACAGGCCCTTCGGCCCAATTATCCCACACCGGCCAACATGTCCGTACACTAGTCCCACCTGCCCGCGTTTGGCCCGACCCCCTCCAAAGCTGTCCTATCCATGTATCTGTCTAACTGTTTCTTAAATGTTGGAATAGTCCCAGCCTCAACTACCTCCTCTGGCAGCTTGTTCCATACACCCACCACCCTTTGTGTGAAAAAGTTACCCCTCAGATTCCTATTAAATCTTTTCCCCTGCACCTTAAACCTATGTCCTCTGGTCCTCGATTCAGCTACACTGGGCAAGAGACTCTGTGCATCTAGCTGATCTATTCCTCTCTTGATTTTATACACCTTTATAAGATTACCCCTCATCCTCCTGCGCTCCAAGGAATAGAGACCCAGCCTACTCAACCTCTCCCTATAGCTCACACCCACTAGCCCTGGCAATATCCTCGTGAATCTTCTCTGTACCATTTCCAGCTTGACAACATCTTTCCTATAACATGGTGCCCAGAACTGAACACAATACTAAATGCAGCCTCACCAACATGTCCACCTGGGATTACAGGCTGGGCCTCAACCTGGGGAAAGATACCTGTTGACAGCTCAACACCTCCGTGACGCCATCCTCGAGTGTTAACAGGACGTTTGCTCAAGTGACTGAAATGGGACACGGTCACAAACATCTGTCTTGAGGGAGGAATTATTAAAAGATAGAAACTGAAGAGATGCAGAGAAGTTCGGGGACATGTCTGTGGTGCACATTGTGTGGCCATGGAGACAGCTGTCCTGATGAGCCAAGTGAATGAATTTCTTCTGAAAGTTCAATATTCCCTAAAAAAATATGACACGTTGTGGATGTAATTGGAGTCAGAGAATGTTTTTTTAAGTTTTGTTGCTGGATGTTTTGATTAGCGGTATTGTTATATTGGTCTATTACATAATCCACTGTAAACATAAAACACACAATGCTGGAGGAACACAGTGAGTCAGGGTGGTGGGAAATGGATAAATGATATTTCATCTCGGGACCCTTCTTCAGACTGGTCCATTCCCTTGCAAAGCTACCTGACCTGAATTTCTCCAGCACTTTGATTTTTGCTGAAGATTCCAGTTCTTTGTGTCTCAAATGTAACTACAGCTGCCTTCACTCCTACATGCCTTTTGGAATTAAACAGTCAGACTTGAGCAATTTGACATGACTTTCATTGGAACCACATTCCCTTTCTCACTCCACAAGCTGGGTGACTTTGCTGCAGATTCCTCTCGTTATCCTCACAGCCGCAAGAATGTAGTTGCACATGTAGCCCAGTCCATCACACAGATCACGCTTCCCACCATTGACTCTATCTACACTTCATGCTGCCTCAGAAGCAGCCGACATCATCAAAGACTTGTCCCACCCCAGTCATTCCTCCTTCTGCTCCTGTTTGGTAGAAGGCACAGAAACTCTGCCAGACTCAGGACCAGCTGCTTCCCCGCTGTTATCAGGCTATGAACGGTCCATCCCATAAGCTAGGGTGCTGTCCGATTCACCTCTACCTCATTGCAGACATTAGACTGTGTCTGAGGAACTGGTGAGAACTATATTCTGCACGGAGGCAGTAAGACTGGTGGAGGAACTGGGAAGGGGGAGGGGATAGAGAGGGAAAGCAAGGGTATCTGAAGTTGGAGAAGTCAATGTGTCTACCTGCGATTTAAACCAGCATCTGTAGTTCCTTCCTACACAGGCTTCCTTTTGCTTCCAGCGGGCAGTGCCTAGTTTTCCCACTCCCTCTTAGTCATCCACATGTCCGTTCTGAGATTAGCGAAACAAGGAACTGCAGATGTTGGTTTACAAAAGAAAAGACGCAGTGCTGGAGTAACTCAATGACTCAGGCAGCATCTGTGGAGAACATGGATAGGTGATGGGTTGGGGTAGTGCTTGAGACTGATTGTGGTGAGGGTGGAGGGAGTTGGTAAAAATCTGGCTTCTGATAGATGGATAAAGGTGAGCGGGAGATGGTTTTGGCCGGCAGATGGTTGGACAAACGCCAAGGTACATGGATAGGAAAGATTTAGAACAATGTGGGCCACATGTGGGCAGGTGGGACTAGCACAGATGGGGCATCTTGCTCGACAGGGTCATGTTGGGCTGAAGGGCCTTTATCCCTGCTCTCTGCCTTTGTGTTTATCCCGGCCTGCCATCTGCATTGAATCACCTTCCCCTCTCAATCTAGTTCAAACCCTCCTACATAGCAGGTGCAAAGCTGCCCCAAAATATTGGTCCCCGTCCAGTTCAGACCCAACCCCTCCACCCCCCACCCACCACCCCTCTTGTCCCAGCTCATCCATGCCTACAAACAAGTCCATCTAAACCAGCCCCATTTGCCACGTTTGACCCATATTCCACCAAACCTTTCCTATCCTTGTTCCCGTCCAACAGTCTGGACTTTCCTTCCAATATCTTTGTTTTTACTCAATCTGATTCCTACAGACGGCTGTTACAGACCAGACCCTGATAAAACACACGTGCACATTATGAGCCTCTAGTTAACGCAGAACGTGAGTCTGCCCTCAATTCCACAACCTGTTTACACGGTTCTCAAACCGGGTCACGATCAGTCGTGATCACATTGAATGGTGGGGCTGGCTCAAAGGGCCGAATGGCCTAATCCTACACCTATTGTCTATTGTCAAACGTTAGCCATTTTAAAGCGAATATTTTAATGCTATTTATGCTGTGCCCTGAAATTGTTATTTTTTATTGAAAAGCTGGTCTTTATTTTATAGGCAAAGGAGGATGTGAATGAGGCCAAGAAATAAAGCCAACGGCCAGCGGAAAGTGAGTCAGCTGACAGGGACAGTGCTGCCCGCGCACTTGTTATGTTACTGCCCCGTCACCAGCCCAACTGCTTTGCAAGGCTCCAGCCCCAACCCTCAGCATTGTGTGACAATGCAGAACCTCGCTAGCTGCAAGATGGTGCAAGCACGCATACATTTGTCAACGGTGCAGTTGATAATGGACGCCTCCAACTATATTACTGCTGCCCAACTCCAAGGCAAGATCACGAGGATAGATGATGTAGTTAATGAAAATAATGTGGTGGGACTCAGGCAGCTAATGCAGAATGTGCAGGAAGGAACTGCAGATGCTGGTTTAAACCAAAGATAGACCCAAAAAGCTGGAGTAACTCAGCGGGACAGGCAGCATCTCTGGAACAAAGGAATAGTTGACATTTCGGGTCCAAACTCTGAAGAAGGGTCTCGACCTGAAATGTCATCTCTTCCTTTTCTCCAGAGATACTGTCTGTTCCGCTGAGCTAATGCCGCTGAGACCAGGTCTGTGGCACTAAACACACTGACTGCATTGTGGCGTCCAGCCTCACAAGACTGGTGTACACAGCAGTCCACTCGTGCTGCTACCTGTATGTTTGCCACCGCGCTTCATTCCAGTGTGAATCACTCCATGAAGAACAATCCAGTCCAGCTCCTCGACAAGAACAAAATCACGCAGCTGCACATTTGGTGATCTCTGAGGCTGAGTCCCTCTGGCAGGTCTACAGCTGGGAAGGTAAATGAAAATTCTTCCTTGCTTTTGTGAGGAGCCCAGTCACACCTGCAGCACAGGTAACCACTGCCAGGGGACGTCAGCATCTGAACAACACCTTCAAATGCGGTCAAATGGCCAGACCTTGGGTCAGCCTCGCTGGAATTTTCTTTCCTCCAGACTCCAGTTGTCCACATGGATGGTGAGATCCTTATCTTGGACTCTGCCCAGAGTCACCTTACAGCAGGTTGAGGAGGACCTATCCATGCTCGGTGGCCTCCATGGATTTCCCCTCTGGGGGACATTCATGGTCACTTCATGGTGTCTCCCAATGACAGCTGGGCTTGGATAAGGATCTCACCATCGTTGGTCAGCATGGACTACTGAACTTCCACTCTGGTAGCATGGATTGGATCTATAGGTCCAAGCAACCCCATAGACGAGGGCCCTAGATTAACACACTGTCCAGCCAGCATTGTCCAGCTGGGTCTTTGGAAGGAGAGTCCAGATGTACTAATGGAAGGATCTTCTGTCCCTCCTACAATGGAAGTGACCACCTTGACCGCTAGACTTTAAAGCAGACCCACAACTGATTAGCTACCTTTGTAAAGTAGAAAGGATGGATGGAAACTATTGTTTGATTTGTTAAGTCTTTAAAACTGCCATTGGAGTATATTATGTCATTAATAGCTTGTTCTGTACATATTGGAATTTACTAATCTTGTCTTGTGCAGCGTTTATGAAATCATTGACTATCCAATGAAAATCTGTCATAAAGCTTGTGATTATCTCTGTCCAGATGCCTTTAGAAGCTTCAATGCCCTTCGCCCTTGCTGTGCCTGTCCTCATATTTCCCATATAATGTGAAAAAATTAACAGGGAACTGTCTTCAAGTGTGAACATTCAATTCAACAATTTTCTTTTCTTGAAGGGAGAAATTCCATCAGCTATTTCTCCAAGCAATGGTTAGCACAAGCGATGTGTCTACTCTTTTGTACTGTTTCTCTGTTCATTTGTAGATGAAGTGTTTTGGATTCTCGATGAAGAAAGTGAATATAATTGACGCTGTTATATTCTACTAATTGAAAGACATTGACTACTCTTTTTATATTGTTTCTTTGTAACAAGTTATAATACTTTTTTTTACAGAATAAACTTTATAAATAATTCCTAAAACCGGTTTTGCTTATTTGATATCTACGTGTTGAAATACTTTAATAGCAAGGGGAGGCAACTGATTGGAAACATTTCCAAATTGCAAAGTGATAATTGATGGTTGGCCTAATGTATATGAACAATGATGATGGTGTCAGAATTGAAGAGAGATAATGTTGGGGAATTCTAATAGTTGGGTTAATATGAGAGAAATGTTGAAGGAAGGCAAGGATTTCTGTAAGGTATCCAGGGCAACATCCTTGATCAGCCTCTCAGATGTTCTGACTGAAGAAGATCTCCCCTCCCCGCTCCCCCCTCCCCCCTCCCCCTACCCCCAGACAGGAGCGCTGTGAGGCCATTTGCCTTGCCCCCCCCCCCCCCCCTCTCTGCCCCCACTGATTTCTACTGGCTCCTGTTCTTTGACCACTTGGCAGGTTTTGTCCCAACTCCAGCTCTGCGTTTTACACTTCTATACTTTACCAAATTATTACCAAATGTGATCAGCCAGCAATTTAAACTTTAGTTTAGAGATACAGCATGAAAACAGGCCCTTTGGCCCACCAAGGCCGTGCTGGCCATCAGTCACCTTTACATCAGTTCGATCACATTAGGGACAATTTGCAGAAGCCATTTAGCCTACAAACCTACGTCTTTGGGATGTGGGAGGAAACCGGAGCATCCGGAGCAAACCAGCGCGGTTACAGGGAGAACGTACAAACTCCGCAAAGACAGTACCCTTAGTCAAGATTAAACCAAGATGACTGGCACTATGAATCAGCAACTCTACTGCTGCACCACTATGCCGTCCTTTGAAAACAGCCACTGTAATGAAAGATTTATGTTTTGTGATTTAATCTGAATGAGTTCCTGAAGAAAGCATTTTGATCTCCCTGGGCAGCTGAGCAGCCATCCCTCACACTCACTGCCAGGAGTTTACATTGTGATCAAGTCTCCAGGGTTAAACAGAAGAATAAAACCTGGTATTGCCAACTGTGGCTGCGGTAAACGCATCCCTCATGCTCTAACATTCTCTTTCATGTCCTATTTCCGTTTGGGATTCTGGAGAAGTTCTCTGTTGAATGTTGTCGGAAATCAGAGTACTGAAGTCCAAGCGGAAACTCAAATGGACACGAAACTCATCCCTTGGAACTTGAGTCAAAGCGCAGAATCTGGAAACCCAATCATGCAAACTCAGTAAAACCAAGTAAATGTGTTTCTGTGGTTCCTTGTGTCGGCAAGTAAACTCACAATCGTATTCCTGCAAAGTTAGTGTGTCAGAAACACGAGGCCACATCATCTGCGCATGCATCATGGAATGTAAATTCAAAGTGATAGAACATTGGCACCCAGGTTCCTTCCATAGGAGTGTTTTTACTTGTCACGTAGACTTTTTTGGTATTGATTGTGGATCTCATCAGGGTGAATTGGCTTTATCGGCTGTAACAGCTGTAACGAGGATACTCCTATATTAACCTACACCTAGAAGGATCTATCTATCTATCTATCTATCTATCTATCTATCTATCTATCTATCTATCTATCTATCTATCTATCTATCTATCTATCTATCTATCTATCTATCTATCTATCTATCTATCTATCTATCTATCTCTAAAACTCTGATCTTGCTATCTTCCGGTCTGCTGGTCATTCTATTTGCGTAGAAACGGTTTGTGATAACGCAACGATTTCTCACCGTTCTCTTGTGCTCTGAGTCCACCAAGTTTTGTTCCAATCGGTTGAATGTCGTAAACGTTAGCGAAGTTTAAAATTTTAAAACCGCACGTGTGCAGATCGATCTCTTCTCCTGCTGCGCGGATTGGTCTCTTCCCCTGTCACTCCACAGGATGGTCCGCCCCTTCCTGCGCCATTGTGCCTTTACTGGAGCTGAGGGTGGCCGGCGGAGGTTTCCAACCGGACCTTCGGAGGGACCTGAAGCAGCCCAGCCCCCAGCAGCAGCCCAGCCCCCAGCAGCAGCCCCCAGCAGCAGCCCCGCCCCCAGCAGCCCCGCCCCCAGCAGCAGCCCAGCCCCCAGCAGCAGCCCAGCCCCCAGCAGCAGCCCCCAGCAGCAGCCCCACCCCCAGCAGCCCCGCCCCCAGCAGCAGCCCAGCCCCAGCAGCAGCCCAGCCCCCAGAAGCCCCGCCCCCAGCAGCAGCCCCGCCCCCCGCAGCAGCCCAGCCCCCAGCAGCAGCCCCGCCCCCAGCAGCAGCACCGCCCCCAGCAGCTGCCCCGCCCCCAGCTGCAGCCCCGCCCCCAGCAGCAGCCCCGCCCCCAGCAGCAGCCCCGCCCCCAGCAGCAGCCCCGCCCCCAGCAGCAGCCCCGCCCCCAACAGCAGCCCCGCCCCCAGCAGCAGCCCCGCCCCCAGCAGCAGCCCCGCCCCCAGCAGCATCCCAGCAGCCCAGCTGAGAGTGGAAAGCGGAGAGTCTGGTCCCGGCAGAGGAGATCATCCAATGCCCACAATGAGTCACCGCCATCGCAACGCCCCGCAGCTCCACCCCTTTCCCCTCCGGCCCCCCTCGGTGGCTCCTGCCCCCTCCCCCGTGATGCCCCCCTCTCCCCCATGGCTCTTCCCCCATCTTTTCTCCGAGCTCTTCCCCCTCTCCCGCCCACACGCCGGCGCTTCCGGGCCGAGCCGAAGCCTGGCTCTAAGGGCGCCAATGGCTGATGCTCCTCTGGGGCACGCAAGGAGGGAGAGGAGCAGCAACCTCCTGGTTCATGGAGCTGTACAGCAAGGGAACAGGCCCTTCGGCCCATCTTGCCCATGCCAACCAAGTTGGAATATTGGCCTAAATTGTACAGCACAGAAACTGGCCCTTTGGCCCATCTTGTTGGTGCTGGCCTGTACATCGATAACTAGCTGTGTAGCATGAATCAAGAGAGTCAAATCAACTATTTATCAAATAAATAAATCAAGCATTTATTTGTCATAAGTACCAATAATGGAACAATGAAATTGTTACTTACAGCAGCACAATAGGTCTGGAAACTACATATACATAACATATAATAAACACAAAATACAATAAATCTCAACACTGGTACACTGGTGACTTTAGTCCTTAGTTTATAGTTAGGGTTAGTGTTGTGCAGTGTGGAAGACCCTGATGGTCGCTGGGGAGAAGCATTTCTTGCATTGGTGGTCATGGTCTTCAGGCTCCTGTACCTTATTGGCGATGGCAGGTGTGGGTCCTTGACCATGCTGGTTGCAGCTGATAACCCTCTGCCAAGCACGATGGGTACAGAAGCACCTTTACATGAGTGACGGAGGCGGTGTGGAACATGAAATACAACTGCATAAAGTGTCTTGCAAAGGGTTAAAAATAACCATCTGTAAACAGCAGACCAGACAGGCCACCCACATGGGTAATTAATGGCGTGTGAAGTTCTCTGAGAATGCTCAGTGGGTTCATCATAGTTTGACTGGAAGAATGTTCTCCAGTGTTGAATGATCACAGAATGATGATGCTGGAACTGCTTTGAGAAACCAGCAAAACCAACAAATGACCAAACTATTTAGTTGTAGTGACAAAAAAACATAGTGTCAATGGCCTCAACAGAAGGCCGACAATAGGAGCAGGAGCAGGCCATTCAGCCCTTCGAGCCAGCACCGCCATTCAATGTGATCATGGCTGATCATCCTCAATCAGTACCCCGTTCCTGCCTTCTCCCCATATCCCCTGACTCCGTTATTTTTAAGAGCCCTATCCAGCTCTCTAGAAGGTAGAAGGCCTTGTCATCTCTGCAGAAACAGAGAAAGATGTATTTTTACATCAAACTTTCAGAATCCTTGGCTAACAGTGAAATACCAAGGTGGGAAGCATTGCTCACGAGACCCACACAAAGAAATGATCAGAAAGTCAAGTCAAGATTCAATAGAGTTTTATTGTCATGTGTCCCAGGTAGGACAATGAAATTCTTGCTTGCTGCAGCACAACAGAATATAGAAACATAGTACAGAACAGGAGATAAAAGTTGAGTGTGTCTATAAACCATAGACCATATATGTACACAATAAGTAAACAGATAAAGTGCAATAGACTGTTATTGTTCACAGCTTGTTTGATGACGTGTTTAATAGCCTGATGGCTGCGGGGAAGAAGCTGTTCTTGAACCTGGATGTTCCAGATTTCAAGCTCCTGTACCTTTTTCCTGATGGCAACGGAGAGATGAGTGTGTGGCCAGGATGGCGTGGGTCTTTGATGATGCTGGCTGCATTTTTGAGGCTGCGACTGCGATAGATCCCTTCGATGGTGGGGAGGTCAGAGCTGATGATGGACTGGGCAGTGGTTACAACTTTCTGCATTCTTTTGTCCTCTGTCCAATTGGCTCAGTTGCTGTTTAAGGAGTTGCAGCATTCTGGAAGTTTGATGTAAAAATACATCAAAGAAGAAGTTCATTGAGTCTATTGGCAGCAGCACTGGAGATCAAGGGGTGACATGGAAGGAAGACTTTGTATCTGGGACATGAGCAGTGGTTGGGATCACTGGCATCCCAAGCCCAGCCAGATCTGAAACTAGTTGGGAAAACATAATCCTCAACACACCAGCTAAACACCAGTTTGTTGATTAATAGAGGGTTTGGAATAAGATTGGCTTTTACGGGCAACATTGCTGGCATTGGAAGAAGAAAGAATGAGGACACAAGTTGAAGAGGGACAAGGAAAGGAATCATTGCAGGAGATGTTTCTATGAAGGGCGATTTGAAGATCAGGTTAGATCAGGAATGCTAACCGGGGAATAGGTTACAGGATTCTTGTCCTATAATATTGAAACCTGCAAATGAGTATGTTGGAGATGAGCTGGGGTCAGGCATAAGATGTAGTGGACACTTACATGTGAATCTAACCATCCATTTTTGGATGTTATAATTCAAGCCCATATTTCAATGAGTCAGCACATTATCCAGGCAATGCTGAACGGAGACAACTAGTATGCAGATGAAAGATTTCTTTCAGACCAACATATGAGTAATTGATGTGCTGGAAGGAACTGCAGATGCTGGTTTACACCGAAGATAGACACAAAATGCAAAATTCTCAAAATTCCTGAAAATGAGAAATGCAGGAAGGGTCTCAACCCGAAATGTCACCCATTCCTTCTCACCAGAGTTGCTGCCTGAGTTACTCCAGCAGTTTGTGTTTATCTTCGATTTAAACCAGCATCTGCAATTCCTTCCTACACTAAGAAAAAGAACCAATTCTTAAATATTTTTTCAGTTCTCTGAAGTCAAAGTCAAAGTCAATGTTATTTGTCACATGCACCCGAAGATGCAGTGAAATGAATTTCCAGCAGCGATACACTTGAAGGAGTTACACGTGCCAAGGTGTCAATCTTGAGGGGATTATCTCCTCCTTTCATTGGTGTTTTGCTCAAGATTGTCGTATCTACACTTCGTGCCTCCTCAGCGAACCCTACTTACATTTGTCGATGTCCCACATGAGATGTTGGTAACTCGAAGCGAAGGCTATTGGAATGTCCCAGGCACCATTATATGGTTGAGCAAACACTACGCATTACCTGTCTCCACATTAAGTCTCTTAGGGTCATTTATCACCATTTGACTCTCAATTAGTCATTTTCTTTACCTAGACGACAGAAATCTAAAAGTCTGAAAACCTCATCCATTACTGCTTGTAAACAATGCACAAAATCACTAGCTGCTGACATCAATCAACCAAGCAGCAAATGAAGCGAGGATGTGTAACTTAAAAATGTTCTGGCGACTTTCACCGTTCAGTTTTGTTGACAGCTGTTCCTTAATCTTGGTTGTGATTGAAGGCATCCCATCCACCCTTATCTTTTATTTACCATAATTATGTTTTAACAAGCCAGCAGCCCCAGATGCACGGATTCTCACAAGAGCTGTGACATTATTAATCAGCCTGTGTGCTGTGGGAAGGTTTGAAACAGCCTGGGTTTTTCACTGGCATCTCACACTCGCACACACTCTGGCCCAGCAAAGGGAACACAGCAAAACCTGCAGTTCCTTCCTTGGATCCGGTGGAGAGGAGATATTCTTCTTCTTAGGCCCCCTTCAGTCATGGATGACCATGGGTGTCTCCAGGGTGCTATTCCCTATATGGAGGACGCCTGTGCGTGACTTTGTTTAACGTGGGGAGACTGGTGCACAGACAGCCACCCCACGGTCCTTGACAGACCTGGGTCAGGATCCAGCGGCATGGAATCCAAGACGACCGGAGACCCTTTTCTGCTGCAGCCTTCATCCGCCTTCCCAGCCGTTGTGACGCTCCATTAAGGTCAGCCATCGTCCTCCACCTGTTCCACCGTTGAGATCTTGGTTGGATTGCTCTTTGTCGGATACCTCCCCTTGACCATACCGCCATGGGTGGCCCTACCAGGAGCATCGCTCTCAGGATCTATGCTCCAGACAGCATCGCTCTCAGGATCTCAGGAGCACGCAAGCTTCTCTACCACGACAAGGTGACAATCCGCGGAGAAATCAGTGTAAACTTGTTGTGGAGGTGGGAGTTTCCTTGTCACTCTGCTTGCAAGTCCTTTGAAGCTCACGAGGTTTTGAGAATTAAATGCCTGTTTCCCCAACAGGAACTTAATTTGCAGAAGATGAATGGGTTAGTCCTTTGTTAAATAGAATTTATCATGAAAAAGATGCAGCTTCCCAAGGAAATTATTTGGTAACCAATCTACCTCCTTTCATTGTGTAGGAACTGCAGATGCTGGTTTAAACCGAAGACAGACACAAAATGCTGGAGTAACTCAGCGGGTCAGACAGCATCTCTGGTAATGTTTCGGATCGAGACCCTTCTTCAGACTGGCTAGGGATAAGGGAAACAAGAGATATAGACGGTGATGTTGGGAGATGAAGAACAATGAATGAAAGATATGCAAAAACGTAACAATGATAAAGGAGACAGGCCATTGTTAGGTGAAAACAAGAAGCTAGTGCGACTTGGGTGGGGAGCGATAGAGAGAGAGGGAATGCCGGGGCTACCTGAAGTTATAGAAATCAAGATTCATACCACTGGGCTGTAAGCTGCCCACGCTAAATATGATGTTGTTAAGGGTTATGGGGTGAAGGCAGGAGAATGGGGTTAAGAGTGAAAGATAGATCAGCCATGATTGAATGGCGGAGTAGATGATGGGCCAAATGGCTTAATTCTGCCCTATTACTTGTGGAGGCTAAGTCAATGGATATTTTTAAGGTGGAGATTGGCAGATTTTTGATTAGTAAGGGTATAGTGGTTATGGGGTGAAGGCAGGAGAATGGGATGGAGAGGGAAATATAGATCAGCCTTGAATACATTGCGTAGGGTTGATGGACTGAATGGC
Source organism: Raja brachyura (assembly GCA_963514005.1). Next base: position 24,951,952 of record OY740818.1, on the reverse strand, counting down.
CTTATTCTAGAACTTATGAACTTATGAGCTGCTGGTGGCAGTGAGTAAAACAATGCATTGACTCAGGATGACGAGACTTTCACAGCTTCAGTCTGTAGATATTATAGAGGGGCAGAGGAGGGACAGGAGGATGGGAGATAGTTACAATATCAAAGAAAGATCACTCCTTCAAAGGAAATGCAGTCAAATATTGTGACAGAGCCTCACAAATCTGGGACCCGGGTTCAATCCTGACCTCCGGTGCTGTCTGTGTGGAGCCTGCACGTTCTCTCTGTGGCTGCTGGAAGCTCCTATTTTCTCCCACATCCCAAGAGGTGTAGTTTGCTGGGTTAATGGCTGCTCTAAATGAACCCTATTGTGTCAGTGCGTGGTGGAGTCTGGGGCGCTGGGAGGTTGGGATTGGTGGGAATGTGGGAGCGCTGGAAACTTTTGAACAAAGTCACTCGGGGCTGAAGCTGGTTGATGATTCACCAAGAAAAACAGACATCCTCCAGCAGACCCCCTGGGTGGAATCTCCAAACTCAAAGCAAATCAAGTTTACAGAAAAAAGACCGGGTGCTGGAGTAACTCAACGGGTCAGGCAGCATCTATAGAGAACATGGATAGGTCAAGTCTGTAGAAAAGTCCTGACCCGAAACATCACCTATCCATGTTCTCCACAGATGCTGCCTGACCCGCTGAGTTACTCCAGCACTCTGTGAAACGTCACCTATCCATGTTCTCCACAGATGCTGCCTGACCCGCTGAGTTACTCCAGCACTCTGTGAAACGTCACCTATCCATGTTCTCCACAGATGCTGCCTGTCCCGCTGAGTTACTCCAGCACTTTATGTATATTTCTGGTTTGATATAGGCCAATTAATGTATTCAATTGTGGTGATAGACAGCCCATGAATTTGCAAAGCTGTTCTTTTAATTTCAAGCTGATCACTGTTTTCAATGACCAGGAGAAGATTTATCCTTAACACTGGTTCTTGAATTATTGGCTGCTCCTTTCAAATAAGTTTAATCCCCGGCAGGGTGAATAGGTTACTTGCAAAATTAGCGGAAAATGGGATTGTTCAGAGTGCTGGGATAGACTTGATGGGCAGAATGGTGTAATTTGCCAGAATGTATGGGATAAACGTCCATGGATTGCAGGGTAAAATGTGCCCGAATGATTGGTGAAATCAGCACTGTTTGTTTTGTCTAAATGAAAACCTGAATGTCTATCAACACTGTCTCGCGGGAGCCAATCACAATTACCCAGGCCATGGAAACAATCATCGTTGGCCAAGATGTTGGGACGGACGGTGTTTGGTTTCAGGGCAGCGATGCATTGTGCGGCCTCAGTAATCTCTAACACATGGAGATTGGTGTGGGTGGGGAGAGGGAAGCAGTGTAGCGGACCTCCCGACCAGCCAAGGGAACACATGTTAATGTGTACACTCACTGGCCAGTGGCACTGCGGCCAAGAGGCAGCTGATTGCCCACTGCACACTTGAGCGAGAATTTCCCCAAAAATCAAAATAATTTGTTGTATTTTCTGCAGGATGTTACAGTGTCCTGTGTTTTATCCATGACAAGTCCTTATGACAGTCCTTGAGTGAAAACAGACATCAGTAAAGGTCATTGGTAGCATGGGATCACTTTGCAACAAGATACATTGACAAACCTCTTGACCACTGATGGGCACTGATGGAGAAGCTTAACAACAACAGTCAGCAAAATATTTTCATTATCCAGCGATCTATCACATGAACGAGTACCTTGTGTTCCTCTTGTGTAGTCAACAACGCAATGGCAATGACATTGAATTCCCCCATTGTAGTAACTAACCTGTAAACATTCCCCTCATTTGTCCACACTGTTCTGTTTTCCCTCTGAGTCCCTCTTAGATGTTGACAAATCTAATGTGCTGAAGGTATGAATGTCATTGTTTTGTTTCAGGGCATATGACAATTAAACACTATTGACAGACTCCTTCCTCCCCTTTCCCTCGCACCTCCCCTGCCGCCTGCATTCGCTCTTTTCCACCTTCCGGCATCTTTTCTCATCTACTTATCTCCACTTTTTACCTTTTCATCTCTGGCCATTATCCAATCATCTGCCTATCAAAACCCCACTCACCTGTACCCACCATCACCTGCCAGGCTTAATCCCAACCCCACCGCGCTTTTCCAACTTTCTCCCCCTTGCTACAATCAGTCTCAAGATGCACCTTGACCTGAAACGTCACCTATCCATATTCTCACAAAAATAAACACAAGATGTTGGAGTAACTCAGCGGGACAGGCAGTATCTCTGGAGAGAAGGAATAGGTAATGTTTCAGGTCGAGACCCTTCTTCAGAGTTCAGTCCAGAGATGTTGTCACGTGTACAGAGATTCAGTGAGCAGCTTGTTGTGTGTGCTATCCAGTCCAATCCCACTGTGCACGAGTACAATAGATCCTCTTCTGCAGCAGCACACAGAGAGTCTCCACATTCCAGCGCCATCTTGAAACTTCCAAGTCTCCAAAATGTCTCGTCTTGGCCCAAGGAGAGATGCAGTTTCTTATTTTCCCATATGTTTATAATTCACCTGCACATCAACTCAACAGGTCTTGAATAGGTTGCATATACAGGTAGGAAAAGGCACAAGTCTTGTTACTATATTTATAGTTTTATGTTCTTTGGAAAGCCTAACGTTGGAAAACTTTTGACAGTTTTATAATGGTAGTGGATGGAGAGAGGAATCTATATGCAGCACCCCACTGATCACCCATTGATGGAAGGCAAAGCAATCCACATCCCAAACTAACGCAATCCTTCCCCAGCAACATGCAAATTAAACCAGTATTGATTTTTTTTGAACCATTGCTTTCCCATAATGTAATAATAAATCTTTCACAGGAATGTTGAAGGGAGAGTAATAGCTCGGAACCGTTCCAATAACCTGTCAGCTGGCCAAGTGGTGAACGAGCCTGGTTTTGTGTGTGCTTCCTCTCAATGAGCAGGTTGTCTATGAACTGGTGATTGCTGTACATCACATGGTTAGAATTCTCCATTAATTTCACAGCCTCCAGATATTGCTAGCCAGAATGTAAGCATCAGGGTATCATGTTATCCCAATAAATGGTGGAATTTTCACATGACCTTGTGTGATTTAGCACTCAGACGTTGATTAGCTGCAACTGCACCAACATGCCTGGATGAAACTTTAAATTGAGAGAGTGATGCAGAGTCCATTACTCATACATGGAGCTAATATGTGGACTGAACCTTTGACACAAATCAACAACACCTTGCATTGAGAACACAACTATGGGAAGGCATCAGTTAAGTGACTGGGCCAGTTCACTGCTGGTTGAGTTTGGATCTGTGCAGGTTCTGAAGAGGGCAATTTGGCTTAAGCTGCACAAGAGCTAGAAACCATCTTGAGTGCCAACAGGTTCTCATTTGTGAAAGGGGAACGATTTATTGTGAACCTGAGGGTAACTTAATCCACACAGAAGGTGGAAGGTATATGGAGCGAGCTGCCAGAGGGGGTAGTCGACACAGGCACAGTCAGCATTTGAAAGACACTTGGACAGGTACATACATGGGAAAGGTGCCAATCATGGGCAGGTGAGACTAGTGTACTTGAGGAGTCTTGGCCATCATGGATGTTGGGCCGAAGAGCTTGTTTCCATGTTATATGACAGTGATCTAAGTGCAGGCTATTGATTTAGTTCTGCTATAAAATCTGCTTCACATGGACAGTTTCTAGTGATGGCACAGTGAAATCTTGCAGTTAGGGACCCGCTAATGTTGGCAGAGACTTGCAGTTTGATCATTTACTGCCTCGTTCCAAAAGTGAATCAAGAGGTGACCTTGGCGTTGGTGTGAAGTAGAGTTCAGCTTTCACACTGCAAGACATTGCCATCAGTCCGAAGAAAGGTCCTGAAACGAAACATCATCTGTCCATACCTTCCACAGATGCTGCCTGACCCGCTGGCATCCTCCAGCACTTTGTGTTTTGTCCATGGCGACTGTTGGAAGCCTGATCCATGGTATAACTCGCTGGGCTGCCCTTCCATAACTAGCAAGGTGCAGATCCTAAACCTCCAACGTGTATCTTGACTAAACAGTGATGTTGCTGTTAACATAGAAACATAGAAACATAGAAAAATAGGTGCAGGAGTAGAGGCCATTCGGCCCTTCGAGCCTGCACCGCCATTCAATGTGATCATGGCTGATCATCCAACTCAGTATCCTGTACCTGCCTTCTCTCCATACCCCCTGATCCCTTTAGCCACAAGGGCCACATCTAACTCCCTCTTAAATATAGCCAATGAACTGGCATCAACTACCTTCTGTGGCAGAGAATTCCACAGATTAACCACTCTCTGTGTGAAAAATGTTTTTCTCATCTCAGTCCTAAAAGACTTTCCCCTTATCCTTAAACTGTGACTCCTTGTTCTGGACTTCCCCAACATCGGGAACAATCTTCCTGCATCTAGCCTGTCCAACCCCTTAAGAATTTTGTAAGTTTCTATGAGATCCCCCCACAATCTTCTAAATTCCAGCGAGTACAAGCCGAGTCTATCCAGTCTGTCTTCATATGGAAGTCCTGCCATCCCAGGAATCAGTCTGGTGAACCTTCTCTGTACTCTCTCTATGGCAAGAATGTGTTGCTACTTTAGTTGACATCAGCTCTTTCCTCTGTAAATTGTGGTCATTGGACCATAAACCTCACCTCCGTTGAAATGATCTCAGTCCACCTGAAATGTTAAAGATGTGTGGGACACGTATTACCCAGTGGTGGGTCCATGGAACACACTGCCAGGGATGGTGGTGGAGGCGGGTATGACAGAGGCTTTCAGATAGACACATGGAAACCGAAAATGGAATTCTCTGCCTCAGAGGGCGGTGGAGGCCGGTTCTCTAGATACTTTCAAGAGAGAGCTAAATAGGGCTCTTAAAAATAGCAGAGTCAGGGGATATGGGGAGAAGGTAGGAACAGGGTACTGATTGGGGATGATCAGCCATGATCACATTGAATGGCGGTGCTGGCTTGAAGGTCCGAATGGCCTACTCCTGCACCAATTGTCTATTGTCTATTGAAATAATACAGAGGGATATAGATCACGTGCAGGACGGGGAGATTAGTTTAACTTGGCATCATGTTAGGCACAGACATTGTGGACTGAAGGACCTGTTTCTGCGATGTACTGTTCTATGTTCTGTGTTTTCACAACTTGGTGTTTCTGGTAACTCACCTTCTCGGCATTCCACCGTTTGATCACCTTCTCGGCATTCCTTATATATTCGACTGTTCGATGTCCTTGTTGAAATTAAAGAGACTCCTTTTGAGGTGACATTTGGTGATGGTTTACCTTGGCCCTTGCTGTGTGACCCAATGAGCAGTCCTGGTGGACAAGGCAACCTGGAGTTTAGAGCTGGCCTCATTCGCTAATGTTCTTCTAGTGAGTCTGGGGTGCTTGACGGACAGTTAGACAAGATGAAGAGCAAAGCTTGTTGGTAGTTGCATCCAAACACAAGTTGGGTTGGTGCCACTGGCAGGGCCAGTAGTTATTGACCATCTCCAATGTAAAGAACCACTGAGATGAAAAAGTGTCAGTGTTCAGACAAGGTACAGATGGTAGACTGAAGGACTAGCTTTTTTAATTTGTGATTTATTAGTTAGCTTAGTTTAAATTCCTCAGCTGACAGGAAGTTAGGCCAATACCCAAGTCAATTACAGTGGAAAGGATGCAGAGTATATTCATGAGGATTTTGTTGGACTGCAAGATTGAGTTATAAGCAGACCAGATCGGCTGGGCTGTTTTCACTGGAGCGTAGGAGGTTAATGGATGGCCTTACGGAGGTTTAGAAATTTTGAGGGAAAAGGATAAGGTGGATTTTTTACAGTTGGTTTCCATGTGTCTGAAAGGAATGGCTAAAACTAAACAGCATAGGTTTAAGGCGAGAGGGGAAAGATTAGAAATGAATCTGATGGGGGCAACATTTTCACACAGAGGGTGTGAGCCTGTGGAACGAGCTGCCAGAGGAAGGTATAATTACAATTTATAACACATTGAAATAGGTGAATGGAGGTGAATGTGACCAGCTCAGGTAGACATCTTGGCCAGTATGGACATGTCGGGCTGAAGGGCCAGTTTCCATGCTGTGTAGTTTTAATACTCTGCAACTAAATCACCACACTATTGTACCACTTGTACCTGATGCTTTGCCTCAGATGGGGTTACAATCGGACATGGTGGCTCTGCAGACCAAATGTAAGGATGGCTTCAGTTTAGTTTATCGTCACGTGTACAGTCAGAAGCTTCTGTTGCGTGCTAACCAGTCAGCAGAAAGACAATACATGATTACAATTGAGCCATTTACAGTGACAGATACTTGATAAGGGAATAATGTTTAGTGCAAGGTAAAGCCAGCAACGTCTGATCAAAGACAGTGGGAGGGTCACCAAAGATGTAGATAGTAGTTCAGCCCTGCTCTCTAGTTGTGAGAGGATGGTCCAGTTGCCCAATAACAGCTGTGAAGAAACTGTCCCTGAATCTGGAGGTGTGCGTTTTTACACTTCTGTACCTGTTGTATGATGGAGATATGTTGATCGTATGTTGTATGATAGAGGAGAGAAGAGGGAGTGACCGGGGTGAGACTGGTCCTTGATGATGCTGCTGGCCTTGTCGGGGCAGCGTGAGGTGTAGATGGAGGCGATGGCTTTCCACTTTAGGATGCAGCTACTGATCCCTGGACAGTGGGGGGAAGGCTTTGGGTTGGCCCTCACTGGACACTTCATCCTCTCCCTCCACTCACTACTTCAACACATCCTGACTTTACATATGTGTAGGAAGGAACTGCAGGTGCTGATTTAAACCGAAGATAGACACAAAAAGCTGGAGTAACTCAGCGAGACAGGCAGCAACTCTGGAGAGAAGGAATGGGTGATGTTTTGGGTCGAGACCTCTCTTCAGACTGGTGAAGGGTCTCGACCTGAAACGTCACCCAGTCCTTCTCTCCAGAGTTGCTGCCTGACCCTCTGAGTCACCTCAGCTTTTTGTGTCTATTTTCTGACTTTACATTTCATGCAAATGTCAGATGATTGAAAACAGAGCAAGTTTATTTTCGTAAAAAGAACAAATTAGATTTGTGTTAGTAAAGCAGTGGCAGACTGGAGTGATACCGGGGAAAAATAAAATTGTAGTTATGTAAAATAAAGTATAACTGTCAGTGAAACCAAATACAAATTGAAGTAGCAAAGATTGGCATTAAAACAGACCTGGATTCCATTAGCTCTTAATATTGTAATGTTTCAACTCTGTGGCTGACAGGAATATTCAATTGTGGTTATAGATTCATAAAGCTCTACAGCACGGAAACAGACCCTTCGGCCCACCTTGTCCATACTGACCAAGTTGGAATATTGGGCTTGCCCATATCCCTTGATACCGTTCCTAAAAGTATTTTAAATATCATAATTCCATCTAATTCCAAAGCTTCCTCTGGCAGCTCATTCCAGATACCTGCTGAGAGGAAAGGTTGGCCCTGAATTCTCTTTCCTCTCACCTCAAGCCACTGCCCTCTAGATTTAGAATCCTCTAACCTGGGGAAAGGACTGTGAGCATTCACTTCATCCATGCCTCCCGTGATCTTGTACATGTCAGTGGGGTTACCTCTCTGCCTCCAGTTGTCCAGTGTGTCTTGCCTTGGTGAGCTACAAGGTGCTTTTGAATCTGGCCAAACGTGCTTTCCAGTTTTTGTATCTTGTGCCCAATGTGAGAGAGAAGGAGAGGGAATGACTGGAGTGTGAATGGCCCTTGGTTTTACATCTGTGCTCCTGAGGCAGCGTGCCTGTGGGAAGTGTTGGGAAGTGGGAAGGTGTAGGAATACTGGACAGTTTCTTGCAGGAAGAAGAACCAAAGATGGTGCTGACCAGCACCCACGCACCACTTACGGTCATCGCAAAGGCAGGTGTGTTTGATGCTACATTGCTCTGATCTATGGCAACAGCCGATTCCAGGAATCAATGTAAATAGCTGCCAAGTTCAGAGCATTAGTGGAAAGAACAACATGATCAACAGCAGGCTGTGTGGCCAGCCCATGCATTCAGCGTTAGTCTGGGAGAACGTGGAACAGCTGATGATGTTCTTGGGTTCGGGGATCAATAGACTTTGCTCTTTGAAAACTGTTTCCTCTAAATGTTGATGAAATTTCACAAAGGATGTAACGTTCAGGGAGCGTGACACAAGCCGCACTCTATGTATCACATTTCTCCCCAGTTTTATATAAACAGCTAAACACTTAACACAAGATATGTGCACTTTCAAACGATGAATCATAAAATGAAAGCAATGCTGCGAGAACTATTCCATTGACGCTCGGAGTGGATTGATTCAATTTAAAGAGTAATTGGAGTCAAAGCCAATTGGAGAAATGTGGCAACTGTGTTTAATGCAGATCACCTCGCTGAGATTTGAGTTATGATATTGAGCTCCTCTTTCTATGAAAGCATAGTTTTGAGTGGATGTAATAAATGGCTGGGATTAGTTATCTCCAGGGAGTTGTGCAAAGTCTTGAGAACCTTTCTGATGGCCATAAATCACGTTCATTTATCTTGCCCTATTTTTAGCAGATGTAAGAGCTCTTAATGGATGGAAATGCACCTTAGTTACATCCTGAACAAAGGCAGAGAGATGAGAGTTCTCCTGTTATACCCTATTGTTCCATAACTTCACAGCAACATGTGTTGAGATGTTTCAACTTGCATCTTACTATAGGATATAATCACCCCAACAGTCTACATTATCAGGGAGACCATGACAATGCCTGCCACTGCTGAAGTGAATCACTTCTTATCTAATGTCTATGGTTCCTTTGTAAAAATGTATTTTCTTTCCCATTCTGGATTTGTTTCCAAAGTATTTCCAGTAAGTGGTGAAGATTACTTCTTGTCTCTGGTGCTTCCTCCTGCTCTGTTCATGATGCCACTCTCCACCATGGAGGGGTGAACATTTGAAGTTCTCCCCCTTTGTGTGAAAGGCTTGTCTGCCTTGTACATTGTGGACGTTCCGAGTGTCTATGTACATGAGGCTTTCAAGTCTTCATTGAACTCATTACCATTGTACCTCTGCTACCAAAAGGCAAGGTTTCTTGCCCAATGTTCAAAGATTTGACAAAAAGATCTCCCAAGTGTCAACAAGCCACATTACCAATCCCACACAGCTGAAGATAATCTGTTCCCAACCAACTTTCAACAGGAATTTTGGATAGAAATCAAAGACAAGATACGTTAACTTACTTCCTGTTTCAGTCCATATCATTGAGAATAATTGGATATCTTGACTGATACCAGACCAGTCATCCTCTTTATATTACTTGACCTCCAGGGCAGGCGAGAGGTCGGGTAAGAGTTGTTCTATTGAAATGTTGCGTGAGTTCTGCTATTTAGAGCTAGTCTTGGGACTGCACCATCTCTATAAATCCCGGTTTATAAAACAGGCAAAGCATTTACAAATTGAGGTGCTGGCGATCTCCTTCAGTGATGATTGAAGACTGCAACCTGCTGTCACCACGTCCACACCGGCTGATTCACAGGGAGGTCCCACAGCTCCAGGTTCATGCTTCACTCCCTGCCACTCCAATCCTACTTGTACTTCCAAACAATTAAACCAGAAGTCAACACTGATCCCCAAGCGACTGATTCATGATCCTCATATTTACATGTCACTAATCATGTATTTTTGGCATCCTTAATTCTACTTTCATTGATTGAATAAAGATGTGAAAACATTTCGAAGCATTGTTTATTAAAGTGGGAATCTTGTAAATGTCCCGGAGGTCCAAGAAGCTGAAACAGATGATACATTTATAAAGCCACAACTGGATTCACTGTACCTTAATTGGTACACGTGACAATAAACAGACCTTTGAAACCTTTAACATCGAAATCAATAGCGTTTGCCTTTCTTGAGTGATGCTTGTAGCTTCCCCTCGTGCAACATCGTACCATGAGCTGATTACATTCAGAGTGTTCATGATTTACCAAATTAAGAACTACACTTTTCCTTGATTTTTTGCAAATAGTTTGATGGTAAGTAACGTTTAATTGAACCTCCTGTGGCATTTCTCTTGCAGGTTGTAAGATGGCTAATAAGGTTTAGCCTTTTCCCGCCAGGGTGAGTGTTTCCTGACAGGGGCTGTAAACTACCTTGCAGCTGTTTACAAAGGCCTGATGCAAGGTGGATATCAGTAGATCGCCTGCAATGTTGATATTCAAGGTTACTTTTGCTTTCTACTTACATCTGTAACAAAGTGCAGGTTGGGAGTTTGTGTGACGTCCAAGTGTAGTTATGTGACATGTGTTATGTGACGTGTGTTATGTGACATGGTCTAGTGTGTTATGTGACATGGTCTAGTGTGTTATATGACATGGTGTTATGTGACATGTGTTATATGACATGGCGGGGAGATATGCAAATGTTACTGGGGAGACTTTAAACTAGATAGGTTGGGGGGAGGGACTCAAATAGAGAAAGCAAATAGACCGTGTGTGAGGCAGGAGGCAGAGAAGGGAAGCAGTCAGACGCAACACGTAGCGGGGAAAGAAGAAAAAAATAATAAACAGAGAATAAGAGGTGGTGGGTTTCTTAAATGTGTGAGCAGAGAGACAGAGAGGCGTAAAATGAGGATAGAAGCAATAGGTAGCAAGGTGAAAAGTGGCAGGCAGACAAATCCAGGGCAAAAATCAAAAAGGGCCACTTCTCAACATAATTGTATAAGGGGTAAGAGCGTTGTAAAAACAAGCCTGAAGGCTTTGTGTCTCAATGCAAAGAGCATTCGTAATAAGGTGGATGAGTTGAATGTGCAGATAGCTATTAATGATTATGGTATAGTTGGGATCACGGAGACATGGCTCCAGGGTGACCAAGGCTGGGAGCTGAACATCCAGGGATATTCAATATTCAGGAGGGATAGACAGAAAGGAAAAGGAGGTGGGGTGGCATTGCTGGTTAGAGAAGAGATTAACGCAATAGAAAGGAAGGACATTAGCTTGGAGGATGTGGAATCGATATGGGTAAAGCTGCGAAACACTAAGGGGCAGAAAACGCTAGTGGGAGTTGTGTACAGGCCACCTAACAGTAGTAGTGGAATTGGGGATGGCATCAAACAGGAAATTAGAAATGCGTGCAACAAAGATAAAACAGTTATAATGGGTGACTTCAATCTACATATAGATTGGGTGAATCAAATTGGCAGGGGCGCTGAAGAAGAGGATTTCTTGGAATGTATGCGGGATAGTTTTCTAAACCAACATGTAGAGGAACGAACGAGAGAGAAGGCTATTCTAGACTGGGTACTGAGTAATGAGGAAGGGTTAGTTAGCAGCCTTGTTGTGCGTGACCCCTTGGGCAAGAGTGACCATAATATGGTTGAGTTCTTCATTAGGATGGATAGGGACATTGTTAATTCAGAAACACGGGTCCTGAACTTAAAGAAAGGTAACTTTGAGGGTATGAGACATGAATTGGCCAAGATAGACTGGCAATTGATTCTTAAAGGGTTGACGGTGGATATGCAATGGAAGGCATTTAAAGACTACATGGATAAACTACAACAATTGTTCATCCCAGTATGGCAAAAAAATTAATCAGGGAAGGTAGTGCATCCATGGATAACAAGGGAAATCAGGGATAGTATCAAAAGAAAAGATGAAGCGTACAAATTAGCCAGAGAAAGCATCCTACCAGAGGACTAGGAGAAATTCAGAGTCCAACAGAGGAGGACAAAGGGCTTAATTAGGAAAGGGAAAATGGATTATGAAAGAAAACTGGCAGGGAACATAAAAACTGACTGGAAACGTTTTTATAGATATGTGAAGAGAAAAAGATTAGTTAAAACAAATGTAGGTCCCTTGCAGTCAGAAACAGATGAATTGGTCATGGGGAACAAGGACATGGCAGACCAATTGAATAACTACTTTGGTTCTGTCTTCACGAAGGAAGACATAAATAATCTGCCAGAAATAGCAGGGGATATGAAGAAACTGAGTGAAATCCAGGTTAGCCGGAAAGTGGTGTTAGGTAAAATGGATTAAAGGCCGATAAATCCCCAAGGCCAGATAGGCTGCATCCCAGGGTACTTAAGGAAGTAGCCCCAGAAATAGTGGATGCCTTAGTGATAATTTTTCAAAACTCTTTAGAGTCTGGAGTAGTTCCTGAGGATTGGAGGGTAGCTAATGTAACCCCACTTTTTAAAAAGGAAGGGAGAGAGAAAACGGGGAATTACAGACCAGTTAGTCTAACATCGGTAGTGGGGAAACTGCTAGAGTCAGTTATTAAAGATGGGATAGCAGCACATTTGGAAAGTGGTGAAATCATTGGACAAAGTCAGCATGGATTTACGAAAGGTAAATCATGTTTGACGAATCTTATTGAATTTTTTGTGGATGTAATTAGTAGAGTGGATAAGGGAGAACCAGTGGATGTGCTATATCTGGACTTTAAGAAGGCTTTCGACAAGGTCCCACACAAGAGATTAGTATACAAACTTAAAGCACACAGTATTGCGGGTTCAGTATTGATGTGGATAGAGAACTGGCTGGCAGACAGGAAGCAAAGAGTAGGAGTGAACGGGTCCTTTTCAGGATGGCAGGCAGTGACTAGTGGGGTGCCGCAAGACTCAGTGCTGGGACCCCAGCTATTTACAATATATATTAATGATTTGGACGAGGGAATTGAATGCAACATCTCGAAGATTGCGGATGACACGAAGCTGGGGGGCAGTGTTAGCTGTGAGGAGGATGCTAGGAGGCTGCAAGGTGACTTGGATAGGTTGGGTGAGTGGGCAAATGCATGGCAGATGCAGTATAATGTGGATAAATTGTGAGGTTATCCACTTTGGTGGCAAAAACAGGAAAGTAGACTATTATTTGAATGGTGGCCGATTAGGAAAAGTGGAGATGCAACGAGACCTGGGTGTCATGGTACACCAGTCATTGAAAGTAGGCATGCAGGTGCAGCAGGCTGTGAAGAGAGCGAATAGTATGTTAGCATTCATAGCAAAAGGGTTTGAGTATAGGAGCAGGGAGGTTCTACTGGAGTTGTACAGGGTCTTGGTGAGACCACACCTGGTGTATTGCGTACAGTTTTGGTCTCCAAATCTGAGGAAAGACATTCTTGCCATAGAGGGAGTACAGAGAAGATTCACCAGACTGATTCCTGGGATGTCAGGACTTACATATGAAGAAAGACTGGATCGACTCGGCTTGTACTCGCTAGAATTTAGAAGATTGAGGGGGGATCTTATAGAAACTTACAAAATCCTTAAGGGGTTGGACAGGCTAGATGCAGGAAGATTGTTCCCGATGTTGGGGAAGTCCAGGACAAGGGGTCACAGTTTAAGGATAAGGGGGAAATCTTTTAGGACCTAGATGAGAAAAACATTTTTCACACAGAGAGTGGTGAATCTCTGGAATTCTCCACCACAGAAGGTAGTTGAGGCCAGTTCTTTGGCTATATTTAAGAGGAAGTTAGATGTGGTCCTTGTGGCTAAAGGGATCAGGGGCAATGGAGAGAAGGCAGGTAAGGGATACTGAGTTGGATGATCAGCCATGATCATATTGAATGGCGGTGCAGGCTCGAAGGGCCGAATGGCCTACTCCTGCACCTATTTTCTATGTTTCTATGTTTCTATGTCTAGGAAGTGACCCATGCAGCCTGGACAGTAACAAATTACCGTCAATGCTAAAATCATTGTCCCTCACGTACCGAATGTTGCCTCAACTCCAACAGACATGCTGCTATTCTTGATTTCATGGTAACTGCGTTTGAAAATCAAAAGTAAATGGTTTGTAATCCAGGAATTATGAAAGTATGGCCAAGTGCAATGAGTCATTTAGTCTGAAGAAGGTTCTTGACCCAACAAAAAAGTTGACATCTATCCATGTTCTCAAGAGATGCCACCTGACCCGCTGAGTTATTCAGCACTTCCTAATGAGTTATTTAGATTGTGAGATATTTATAACAGAGTGATAGTACTGTGAAAGCATGGTTGACGGAGAGTTGTTAGTCCACGCCAAGCGGGTGGGTGGCATCTCCTGCCTTGTCCTGATGCAATTGATGACTTGTTGAAGTGGTGGAGTAGGGCTCTGATGACAAAATAAGGAAGGAGCTGAGAGCAGGAACAGACTATAGGTAACATTCTGCAGAAGCTAGAAACCTGAAATAAAAACAAAAATGATGGGCACATTCAACAGGTCAGGCAGCACGTGTAGAAAGAGAACCACCATCGACATTTCAAGTCAATGAGCCTTCAGTTTGGTGACCCACTGACCACCATTGCCTGTTCCATCTCTTGATTACTAAGGTGGATTATCTGTGTATTAACTTCATTAACCAGCTTGGCTCCATAATCCTTAGCAACTTTGCCCATTGAAAATCCTAACTAACTCGGCTTGAAATTGTCAATAAATAACCGTTCTTTACTCTAACCATAACAAGTTTTGGCGGGAGGCGTTTTAGGGTTCCATCGCACGTTGTATTAATAAATGTTTCCTAATGCCCCCTGAACAGCCCAATCATCCATTCCCTCCACATGTGCTGCCTGGCCTGTTGAGTTCTTCCAGTACTTTGCGCTTTACTCAAGATTCCGGCATCTGCAGTTCCTTGTGTCTCCAACTTACTTGTAAAGTTATATCATGGCATCTTTGTCTGGATTTCCCCCAATCAGTGGAGGTTATTCATGGCAATATTCACGCTGACCACTAACACCATCTGCAAGCCAAGGGTCCAGGACACCTCTACTGAGTGTGGGCCTGGGGAGCCACTGGGTAACTACAACACTTTCTGTCTTTTTTTGGTAAGCAAGCATCTGCAGTTCCTTGTGTCAACAATGTCATTGTTCTGTTGCCACTACATATGACAAGTAAACACTCTTCACTCTTGTGATTTTAGTTTTTTCCTTCATTCCTAACCTCCCAGCCATGGGTTTCTGAAATCTTGTCATATATTGTTCATATATTGTTCACAAAATTAATAAACATTGCACAAGACTCGCAGCTTGTGGGGCTATTCATCACAGTAAACAAAGTTTAATATTATCTGATATTGTACTGCAAGTTCCTTGTGGCTTTCAGCTTCTGTGCATTTGCTCTCCATCTGAATGAGTTTGAATGGACTGGCTGGATGGATGAAGTGGGTGAGTGTGACGGGCTGTGTCTCAGGGCATTGCTCCATGGCTTTGTTAGTGATTTGACACACTGTCCAATTCAAAACATTCACAGAAGATCCAGGCTCCATCTTGCACTGCGTCTGGTGTGTGTACAGTGTTGGGAGAGAGGCCAATCCATAACAATTACCTTCCTGGTCTCCCATGTATAAATATGGTTGAGTTTTGGGGGGTTATTGTAGTAGTGAGATTGCAAACTCCCTAGTTTATATTGAGTGCTAATAAATTATTATCAGCTTTAATTTAAAAATGTATTGCCACAGGCTACGTTATGATAATTTCTTACAGATGTGCAGGATTCAAAATAATTAATAATACTTATCCATTCTCTGCACGTTTCCAGGCTGGGTTTATTAAATTCAAATCCATCTAACTATACCTGTGAAATTAATGGTTCAGTTTCCAAGAACTCGCTTGTGACAAGCTTCACAGAATCCACTATCAGGAACTTATTTTTTTTATTGCTCATTCTTTGATTCAACGTTAAGCATGTTGCCAGAAATATCATACTTATTTCATACTAAAGTATATATTTGTCAAAACTGGAACAATTAATAAATCACAATTATATCCTTGTATTTCAGCAGGGCAATATATTGGCTGAGTTATTAAGATTGGTTAACCTGTACAGTATAACTAGTCCTGGTGGAATTGTAAATTTCATGGGTTGGAGCATAAGACAATACAACACAGGAAAAAGGCCCTTCAGCCCACAATGTTCATGCCAAACCTGATGCCAAGGTAAACTAGTCTTATCTGCCAGCACGTGATCCATATCCCCCCATTCTCAGCATGTCCATGTGCCTGTCTCAAAGGCTCTTAAATTGGTTATAAATAAGAAAATGAGATGAAAATAACATTGTTAATTTAACTTGTTCAACTTTTAATTCTCATTGGGTGTTGCACCAAGAGTCTGCTGCTTCGTAGCTTCCCGATACCGACACTCAGATGGATGCCATACGTGGGAGCCAAATAATCTTGCAATAGCCTCCAGATTTCTAGGCATTAGTGGACGATGATATAACTACATTGCAACCAGGTTTCCCTGATCTTTTAGCTCCATCCATCAAATTTATCACCACTCATGAAGCTGCCTTTGCCCACACTCTCAATTGCAAGATCCTTCCAATTGGGTCACTTGAGTCTTGGACAGTGACAGACATTATTTTTGGGGTGGAAGGGGAGGGGGAGGGGGAGGGGGAGGGAGGGAAGGGAGGTGTCAGAGTCCACCGTTCCTTGATCATCAGTGCTTCTAGCATATCTATCGTTTATTTGTTCTATGTACCTTCAGTATCTCTTGTTTAACTTGCCCCTGATTCTCAGTCTGAAGAAGAATCTTGAGCCGAGACATCATCTATTCCTTTTCTCCAGAGATGCTGCTTGACCCGCTGAGTTGCTTTAGCTTTTTGTGTCTGTAACGTTCTATGTTGTATGAGAAAATCATTTTTCACACAGAGAGTGGTGAATCTGTGGAATTCTCTGCCACAGAAGGTAGTTGAGGCCAGTTCATTGGCTATATTTAAGAGGGAGTTAGATGTGACCCTTGTGGCTAAAGGGATCAGAGGGTATGGAGAGAAGGCAGGTACAGGTTACTGAGTTGGATGATCAGGCATGATCATATTGAATGGCGGTGCAGGTTTGAAGGGCCGAATGGCCTACTCCTGCACCTATTTTCTATGTTTCTATGTATGTAAGAAGCAGAAGAGGCTGAAAGTATACAAGCTCCAGTTTACATCTGCAGCGAGTTATTTAGCCAACACGGACACAAGGAGAGGTTTCCAGCTCTTGAACTAAGTAGCTGCCAAGAATGGATCCTTGGTTGGATGTGGCTTTAAGCAAGTAATGCTGGGAATTAATCTGCAGGGGCCTCACTGTGAACAATAAAAACATTAGCCTACACTCTGGGAGAAATGCTTCCCCCAAATCGAGGAAGTGGTGCAACATTCATCAGTAGTTTTTAAACCCTGCTGGAAAGAATAAGGTAACAGCAAATATCAATTTTACATTGAAGGCGATGAAAGGTTCAGTGAAATATTTGTACAGTATATATTATACAAACACATATATAACACATGCAATACCCTCCAGCCGTTGGACATGATGTGTCAGACTAACTGGAAGTAGAATGAGTCTCAAGACATCAGGTTCTGTGGCTGGACATCAGAGAACACTTTTGGTTTATGTCTCTAAGGTGAAAGATGACAGCAAGTAGTTTGTTTGAACATAATAGTTGTTATAAAATATTGGAACAGTCTGTAAAGAGACGGCCCTAATGGAGAAATCAGGCCTTGGCAGTTGGTGGAGGTTTGTTTTTGTGCAAACGTCGGGAAATGAGTTAATGGTTTCTTCTGACAGGAATGGTCTTTGCTTCTTGCCCGGGGATTTAACAGATCCTAAATCCAATGTATTATTTAACTTGCTGTTATGAAGCATTGGATGAGATACAGAGTTCAGGCTGCTTTTCAGATTTTTATTGGTCAGGGAATATTTCTATTAGAACAAATTCCTAATTTCTGGTTATGGTCTGATAAATTCCAGCCTAAACCCATAAAGGAAAATACCTCTTGAAGCCGACGCCAATAATGACTGGTCTTTCTTAGCTCCGTCACCCACTGACATGGCCAACATGCTCTTTATGTTTGTCATCCCTTTGGCCAAGCATCACCTGTGAATATCTGGCTTTGGCAGACTGCACCTCTAGCGCTGAATGTTGAAGCTCTATGATCAAAGACAGCTGTGTCTTTGTTGTCTTTTCACCCCACCTTAGACTCCAAAGATCCAGGATTGGAAGAACAATTGCTGGGAAATGTCACGGAAACCAAGTCAGGAAACATGTTTTGTAGGAAAGAACTGCAGAGAGAGAACTCCTTCTCTCCAGAGATGCTGCCTGTCCCGCTGAGTTACTCCAGCATTTTGTGTCTACCTTCAGGAACCATGCTCACGCATTCAGGGGCTTGATAGCTAATGATATTAAGGCAGAATATACTACAGTCGGCTTGCTCTTCCAACACATGGAAGCCATGCTCAACGTGTGACATCCAGTTATCGAGAATGTGATACATATAATGACTAGTTGGACATTTAATTGAGACCGCACCCCCCGGTATGAGCTGTCGCTTGTGGAGTTGACAATTACAAACGGCAAGCTGTTGGGGAATTATTGTCACGGGTACTGAGATGCAGTGAAAGGCTTTTGCTTATGTACTATCCAGTCAAATCAACATCCAGTCAATACAATCAAGCCATGCACAGGTCAAGGGGCAGTCACTGAACATGTTCAATGAAACAGAATTTGTGAAGCATCTTTAGAATGGGGAGAAGGAAAATTTTCATTAATCAGAGAGTGAATCTGTGGAATTAATTGCCACAGACGGCTGTAGAGGCCAAGTCAACTGATATTTTTTAGGTGGAGGTAGATAGATTCTTGATTAGTACAGGTGTCAGAGGTTATGGGGAGAAGGCAGAAGAATGGGGTTGGGAGGGGACGGTAAATCAGCCATGATTGAATGACGGAGTGGACTTGATGGGCCGAATGGCCTAATTCTGTTCCTACAACTTATGAACTTTACTGGACCCCTGAAATATTACCCTGATCATTAAACCGTACTCTATGAGTATCTCATCCATTGCTTCATCCAGTAAATTAAATAATGTAGACACAAGAAACTGCAGATGCTGGTTTACAAAAAAAGACACAAAGTGCTGGAGTAACTCAGCGGGTCAGACAGCATCTCTGGAGAACATGGGGAGGTGACGTTTCTTGTTGAAATCTTCAGCCAGTTAGCTCCAGACCTTTGTCTTTTTTTAATTAAATATACATTTGCTCTAAGATCGATGATTTAGTTGGGCACAAGGTTTCTATTCCAAGCTCCTCTTGATCGTAAAAATGATTTAATTCATGAGTAAAGCTACAGGTATAAGCTACCATACTAATTTATTACATTTGTGGCAAAAATGGCACTGGAATCAGCATCCTTCCATTTGTAATGGAGTTTAAACTGATTTATCTTTTGACTGACGTGCTTGAAAAGCGCAGTTCAAGCCTTGTGTTTATTTATAAAATTCTAAGGTCCTGGAGGTGAAGGGAACTAAACAACGCTGCTTGCGAGCTGCATGGTTTAGTTTTGTTCACCACATCTTGGTGCTTTTTAAGATAAAATCTCTCCAAATGGGTCATTTTGTTAATAGAGAAAGGAAAAGTTCAATCACCAATGGCATCTTTGATTCCCCGTCCAAGATTCCTTATAGCTAATGAAGTTCTCATTCAGTGTGGTCACACTTATAATGTAAGAACATCCATTTAAAGTCAGTTGTTCCACATCACTCCCAGTTTAAAACCTATGCTACATTTCCAGGATTAGATTCACCAGGCTCACCCCCAACCTCATCGATCCACGAGGACACCAAGCCTTAACGTGGGAAATACAACAACTTGTACCTCACTTTGGGGCACAATCGGACTTTTTAGAGACTTAGAAGTCACAAGATGGTGCTGGAAAGTGGTGTCTCTCAGCGTGATGTTCCAGTAGGGGTATATTGTACGCATGTACAGTGCGGTTGGACTGGATAGAACAAGTTGTCATACAACTTTATGCTGCACAACCTTACTAACTGTGCACGCCATTCGCAAGAAGAAGAAGAAGGAGGACTAAATAGCACGCAGAAGATGCATTTCACTGTACCTCGGTATATGTAACCAAACCAAACGTACACAGGCTGATCTGTGCCAGCGAGGTTGGAAGGCGTTGAAGACTGGGCAAGTCAAGAAGCCATGTTACTCTTGGGTAAAAGCTTCCAAATAAAAGGCATCAAAGTGAGGAGTTAAATCAGCCTGAGCAACAAGGTAGTGATTGTTGTTCTAATCTTTACAGATGTAGAAACATAGCAAATCGCAGCACAGTGTTGCTGCCTCACGGCACCACAGATACCAGAGAATCCTGATTACAGGTGCTGTCTGCGCAGAGTTTGTACGTTCTCCCGGTGACCATGTGGGTTTTCTCCGAGTGCTCTGGTTTCCTCCCACACTCCAAAGATGTGCAGGTGTTGAGGTTAATTGGCTTTGGTGAAATTGTAAGTTGTCTGTAGTGTGTGTAGGGCAGTGGTAGTGTAAGGTGTGTTCACCATGTTTAACACTCCCAACCACTTAGAATGATATTTAGAACTTCAAAAAGGGAGGGAGCAAAGACTTTGAAAGGAATGTCCAATGTCACTGAATTAAATCAGTCCCCAATGCAACTTTTGCTGACTGACATCAGGATTTCAATATTCAGTGTCACCACACAAGAGTACAAAGAGCCATCGTCTCATTTTTTGGCCTTCCCTATCCATACACCTGGCGAAGTGCCATTCATATATTGCTATTTTTCAAAAAAGGTCTATTGCAAGATTGGACTTTTGAGAGAATTGGATGTAGGAGGATGATGTGGGAAGTGGCATGTCTGTGTGCTGTTCATGAACAGGGCGTATAGTGTCTCTATAACTCAAGCCTGTTCCAGTTCACATCTTGGTCAATCCTATCATCCTTCATCCATTCCAACATAGACATCCTTCTGATAGCTGGGCCACCAGAACTGCACACATTCAGTGAAGAACTCTTCAATCTCCTCCAGAAATCAATGTCATCAGTGAAGATCCTAGTGCTGTTTCTGTTTGCATCTTCACTGATTGACAGAGTATCTCCAGTGGCTTCTGTCTTCAGGTCAGATCTTCAAACTAGCACATTTGCATGTGTTTGAGATCCCACTAACAACCAGCTGAAGACTTGAATCTTCCCTGTGTTTCACGATGAATGAAGACTTTGTCAGAGTGTCTAGGGTTGGTAGGTTGGAAGTCAACCTAGTGTCACAGGGATATTGGCCCAGTGACACTGGTGCTGGGGGGTGGAGGAAGGTTCTGGAAGGGTGAGGAATGAGCAAGGGCAGCTTATTGTGGTATTGGGATCAGAAGTTCAAACATGTTTCATTGCTAAGCACTGACTTGCACCGAGTTAACAAAGACAAATGCACAGCGGGATTAAAGGTCTATCTTTCAAGTGGTTGAACAGTTTTTGTGTCAATCACAGTATGTGATCTCTGCTCTGTAGAATGTAACATGGAGGAGTGCAGTATTTCCACCAGCTGGTTCTGCTGTTATTTTCAAAGAGGTACTCAGTTCCCTTTCGAAAGTGATTATTGAATCTGCCTCATGTATTCCCCCAGATCCCACCAACTCATCCTTGATGAGCGAGGGGCCCTTCGGCCCACCTTGTCCATGTTGTCCTCATAACTGGAGATGGAAAGAACACAGAGCTGGGGTTAGAATCTGATTTGCCGCTGAATGGGGACTAGGTGGCACACTCTCACCTCTGGTTATTGAGTGAATCCATCATCTCCTGCGCTTTGTTTGCCCTTTGTCTTGACAATCCATGGCCTGAAGGACACATCCCTGCAGTTAGCTTTAGATGATTCAGGTGGTGTCCATATTCTGAGGCCTTGGTCTGATCATACACCAGTGGTAACCCATCAGTTACCTACGGCTCTCATTGTGAAGAATTTCGCACCAGAATGTAACCGATAAATCCTGAATGGAAACATGGTGTTATAGAATCTTTTGCACTGAAGGAGTCCATTTGGGCCATCATGCCCCTGCTAACTCATTGATTCATCCCATTCTCCAGCTGTATTGACCAATTCCAGCAAATGGTCCCTGCTTATTCAATTTCCTTTGACAATTGCAATCAGATATGCCTCCACCCTTTCACAATGTGCATGGCAGCTGACAGCAACCCACCATATGAGGCAGGCCATGGGCAATATGCCAAGTATTTGAGATCTGCTTTTGCTAGTTAACGATTCTTTAGCTGGTGGAAGAACCTTTCCCCAAGAAGTCAAACAGACACTTATAACTTACTAAGTGGAACAAAGAGATGTGTGAGGTTGTGTGGATGAGGTTGTCAGCAATCAGACTATATGAACTCTGCAAGATGTTTTTGCAATTATTCATCATTTAGCTACTGCTGTCAGTTGTAATCTTTGGTTTTAGTTGGAAATAAATATCTCCATTGTGTTTTTATTGAATTATAATTGGATTTTTCTAATTGCATGGATAGTCAGCAGAAGCTAACCCAGCCTCCCTGGTGTAACAGGCAGGGTGAGGGGGTGGGGGGGACTGTCAGACAGATGGAACATTCAGGAGCCTTTGGGAATAATTATTTTCAGGTGAGATTCTATTTTTATGAATACACTTGCCTCCATCCATTACATGACACTTTTTTTTAGTTGAGTTTATTATTACCACGTGTACCGAGGTGCAGTGAGAAGCTTATTTGTTGCGTGAAATCCAGTCCGCAAAAAGACATTACATGACACAACAAGCCGCCCGCGGTGTACAGATACAGAGCAAAGGGAGTAATGTTTAGTGCAAATTAAACTCCAATAAAGTCAGACTAAAGATAGTCCAGAGGTCTCCAATGAGGTAGATGGGAGGTCAGGACCGCTCCCTAGTTGATGAGAGGACGCTTCAGCTGTCTGATAACAACTGGGAAGAAACTGTCCATGAATCTAGAGGTGTGCGTTTTCACACTTCTGTACCTCTTGCCTGAGGGGAGAGGGGGAAAGAGGGAGTGATCGGGGTGAGACTGGTCCTTGATTATGCTGCCGGCCTTGCCGAGGCTGCGTATAGATGGAGTCAAGGGAAGGGAGGTTGGCTTGCCTTGGTCAGCGTAGGCAAAGGGCCTGTTCCAATGTTGTATCTCTCTATGCTAATCATTGTCCTGGTACATGCATGTTTACTGTACTGTAGAAGTCAATGCTCACTCCCAACCACTGGCCCCTGGTGTGAATCAAGCTCTTCAACTTCACAAATAAAGTGAGAAATACAGCATGGAATCTAGCTTCTCTCTCACAACCTTTGATCTAAAGATGGATTGGTATTTTACTGGGAAACCTCTTTAATGTGCACTCATTAAATGCATACGATTTTTCATGTCTGTTTCACCAAAGTAATGGGGATAATTGTTGCTTAATGCTTAAGAGAATGTTTCATTTCAAATTAAACCTTTGGAACTGTGGAAATGGCATATTTTAATATGGAACATGGAGATTTCTAATCAGATTGAACACTTAAACGTGTCAGAAGCATTTCTAGTTATAACTGCTATGTGTTTAAAATAAATCTTAGTTTTAAAACAATCTCAAAAATGAGAATAAAATTGTTGACCCAAAAACTAAACTTGAAATTGTGCTTTCAGTCTGCTGGTGTGGGATATAAAACACATGTGCTGGTGTCTAATTTAGGAGTTTAAGAATGTGGTTGAGTAAACTCTCTTAACTGAAGTGATTTCTTTGCTGGCCGTGATGTATGAGCTGAGCCAATCTCCAGACATGCTGTTCCCAAAAACTCCACTTGTATTATTCGAGATGGAGTGAATATTGATTGGCCTATTAAACTTGTACATTGATAAAATGTAGTATCTGTTTACGCTCAACATAGAGAACGTACAGTAGCTTATGAAATACAATGGGTAAGAATGATTAACAGATGTTTGAACACAGCACACTGTGAGAAGTTCTGCTCTCCCGGTTCTCTCTTTCACAGCCATTCCCAGGAGCCACGTGGTTCTGAGTGAATTGTATCAACATTCCTCAGCCCTCACGGCGCAACAGAGCCGGGTTCGATCCTGACCTTGGGTGCTGTCTGTGTGGAGTTTGTACGTTCTCCCTGCGACCATGTGGGTCTCCTCCAGGTGATCCGGTTTTCTCTCACATCTCAAAGACGTGCGAGCTTGTAGATTAATTGACACTCTGTAAATTGCCCTCAGTGAGTACGGAGTGGATGAGAAAGTGGAATAACATAGAACCAGTGTGAATGGGTGATCAATAGTTGGCATGGACTCAGTGGGCCGAAGGGCCTGTTTCCATGCTGTATCTTTCAAGCAAAACATTAAATGACTACACCATACTGTGATACAGCACAGACCCAGACCTTTCCACCCAACTCGTTCTTGCTGACCAAGATTCTAAGCTCATCCCATTTACCCACTTCTAGTCCATATCCCATTAAACGTTTCCTATCCATAGACCCATCTAAGTGCCTTTTCAATGCATCTTTACACTAAGTACAAGCTGCTATTCACATTCTACCTGATGGATTTCTAGTGGTCACCTGGACACATGCATGTACCCAGCACACACATGTATGTAACCAGCACACATGCATGTACCCAAACACACATGCATGTATCCAAACACACATGCATGTACCCAGCACACACATGCATGTACCCATACACACAGACATGTACCCATACACACATGCATGAACCCAAACACACATGCATGTACCCAGCAAACATGCATGTACCCAAACTGTACTTATCTGCTGTGACCAGCTTCTCATAGACTAGATTGTGTACAACAGCTGGCAGTGACAAGGCAACTGATTGACACCTCTCTGCATTGAAGTTATTCGGACAGACGACGTGGCTCGTGACCCCTCTCACACTTTTGCCTGAAGTCAGAAAGCCACCTCTTCCCCAGCCTACTTCTTCTTCTTGCGAATGAAACGTAAATAAGGCAAATAAATAGTTAGATCTCGCGCCGGGTGTTGAGCAGCCAGGTTGTTGTCTCTGTTGGCGTCAATGTCTGCCAGGCCCTGACAGAGCTCCATTTGGTGGGTGGTAGAGCGGGTACCCAGAGATGACATGGTTGGCTGTGTGTTGTTCTGCTCCACATTCACAGGCTGGGCTCTGGTGGAGGGAGACCCCATCTCCACACGCTGGCGTTGAAATGCCCAACTCCAATACCAAGTGTGTTGAGCTTCACCCATGCTCCTCTGGGGAGTTCAGACCCCAGCCTACAATGGGCCATCATGACCGCCACCCTTCCTTGGTCACCTGTTGCCAGCGCAGCTGTGTTCTGGCCTTTTCTTACCTCCAGTTCCCTCCCCTCGACTGTCAGTCGGAAGAAAGGTCCCGACCCGAAACGTCACCCATCCTTTTTCTCCAGAGATGCTGCCTGACCGACAGGGACTCCAGCACTCTGTGTCCATTCCCTCCACCATCAGCTCACCCTGCCCTCTCCACGGTTCCTATACTTCATGCTGATAATTCCAATGTTCTCCACTCCACCCTCACAACCACACATACACAAGACCATAAAATACTTCATGCATCTGTCTTTTGAGGAAAAGCGTTATTTTTTAATCAACCCTGTGCTTGGTCTGCCTTCACGGGATATATCAAGACATTCCTCTTGTCAACATGCATCAGTATTGGGGCTTGCCTTTTGTCAGTCAGATTATAGTCACCGGCTGGTGAGAGGGTGAAGCGGCTCCACTCTCGCTTACAGTCCCTGCCGCTCTTTGATGTGTTACTGAAGCCATGTGCACAATGAACAGTCCCGTCCATCAGTACTAAAGATTAGCCTCTGACATCCAAATTAATAACAACACCGACCAGACTTGTTCTTGATGCTAAAGATAAGCTGTGCTCGCAGTGATCTTGGAAATGTCCACATCCTTCAACGGCAGTGAGAAACTTCCAGGGACAGCCTGACACGGCATGAGGCAGTGCTTTTCCCACACCCCCAGAGTAGAGAGGGCATGTTCACCCCTCCTGCTCCATGTCTCTCTGAGGGCTGGCGTTTCCACTGTGAAGCTAAGGTGCTAACGAGAGATGCTGGCACAGCTCCGAGGGGTAGGGTACGTCCATGCAGTCCGTGCTGTGGGAAACAGAGGCAGCGTTGCAGGTCTCTCACCAAACTCTGAGTGATTGAAGATGGAACAGGTTTTAAACACTGAGAGCAGAGATGGAGGCAAGGGACAGTCGGGAAAGTGACGGAGAGACAGAGGGGGTAGAAACAAGGAACTGCAGATGTTGGCTTACCAAAAGAAGGCACAAAGTGCTGGAGTAACTCAGGGGTCAGGCAGCATCTCTGGAGAACATGGATAGGTGGTGTTTCAGGTCAAAACCCTTCTTGAGACAAAAAGGATTGTGGTGTGGGATGAGGGAGACGGAACGTGGGGATGTAGAGGTGTAGATGTGAGGAGCAAAATAATTATCTGGACTGTTTAAAGTATTGAGCCCCAAACATGACAAACACTAACAAGTTGGGCCGAACCGTGTGTTTATTATTAATGTTTAATGTCTTCTGTGTCATTCTTAATTGTCACTGTATGTCTTGTTGTCACCTGCGGGCGGAGCACCAAGGCAAATTCCTTGTATGTGAGCATATTCATTCATTCATTACCATGCTGTGTGACTCTAATTGGGTACTAGCTAAACTACCAACTATAAACTGTCTTGGTTGTACTAAGGACTTTGGGCTTTTTGGGTTTTTAATTTATTTTAATTTCTTGTTTATTATGTTGCCTGTCTGACTGTGTTTACAGGCATGTTATGCTGCTGAAAGCAAGAATTTCATGCTTCCATTTTCAGCACATATGACACTTAAACGCAATTAACTCAAAGACTAGAACTGCTCGGAAGAGGAGTGAGATGATCTTTCAACTAAAGTCATAACATTGAGGAAACAGGGGTGTGACAGATACAAACTGTAAATACTCACACCATCTCTCTCTTCAACACTGGCGACACGTCATATTGCTTGAGAACAATCATTGTTGCTTTGTGCCTGTTACTGCATTAAGAATTGTGCCGTGCTTGGATTATTCACACATGCACCGAGATACAGTCAAAAGCTTTTGTTTGCGTGCTATCCGTTCAAATAAAATCTTATTAGGCATGAGCACAGTCAAGCCCTACACAGGTACAACAGATAACGCAAATACCAAGGGACGGAATATCACATGAAAGTGCTACAGTATTACAGTTCCAGGGGGAAAACTCCCAGGGAGGTAGGTCGGAAGATTGGGATTACACCCCAGTTTATGGGAGGATGGTTTATTAGCCTGATAACAGTGGGAAAGAAGCTGTTCCAGAATCTGGTGGTGTCCACGTTCAAACTTCTGTACCTTCTGCCTGAACAGAGAGGGGAGAAGAGAAAATGACAGAGGTGTGAGTGATCCATGATTATGTTGGCTGGTTATCTGAAGTGTAGATACAGTCAATGGTGAGGAATGTGGTCTGTGTGATGGACTGGGCTACATTCATAACACGCTGTTATTTATTGTGGTCTTGGGCAGAGCTGTTGCCAAACCAAGCTATGATGCATCCCGTTAGGATGCTTTCTATGGTGCATCTGTAGAAGTTGGCAAGAATTGTTGCAGTCATCTTGAATTTCTTAGTCTTCTGATGAAGTAGATGTGCATTCTTGGCCGTAGCATCAATGCCGTTGACTAATACATCTCTGGGCTGCCACAAAGCCTATAGAAGTTCCAACGAGGCAGTCTGTAAGGAACCTTGATGACTGAGATGTTTTACAGATACAGTGTGGAACAGGCCCTTCAGCCCATCGAGTCCGTGCCAACCAGCGATCACCCAATGCACTAGCTCTATCCTACACACTAGGAGCAGTTTACAGAGGCCAATTAACCTACAAACTTGCACCCTTTTGGAATGTGGGAGGAAACTGGAGCATCCGGAGAAAAGCTGACTGGTCTGTCATGCGTGTGTGTGTGTGTGTGATGAGGTTCTGACTTTGTGTGTGTGCATGGAGCCATTCATGGGTGCGTGTGTGTGTGTGTATGTATGTGTGGTGAGTTTGTCTATGTGTGTGTGTGTGCATGTATCCCCCCATGAATGTGTCTGGCATGTGTGCATGTGGGTGTGTGTGCGTGCGTATGTGTATGTGTGCATGTGTGCGAGTGTGTGTGCGTGTGTGTATGTGGGTGAGCGGGCGTGTATCCACATGTATGTGTGTTGAGGTTGTCTATGTGCGTGTGTGCATGTATCCCTGCATGTGTGTGCATGTGTGTGTGTGCGTGTGTGTGTGTACACTAGTGTGTACTGCATCTGTGTACACGTGCGTGGAGTGAGGTGGGGTCTGGGGGCCAGTTAGTGAGGGACAGTGGACAAGGGGCTACAGGCGGGATGTTCAATCTCCGGGTAAACTCCACAAACCGGGAAACACTCACCGGTCTGTCAGCTCCATGTTCATTTCCTGATGATATATCTCCGTGAGTCATTGGAACAACATCCCTCTGCTTTCCATGACCATGGCTCTGCTGCTACTGGGCTCTGTCCATCCGAGCTCTGCAGACCACCTGCTCCAGCTCAGTCCCATCCCAACACTCCTCTTCTGTGGCCTCCAGTTGCCCCTCAGGTTCCTATAGCATCTTTCCACCAACTAAACCAAACACTATTATACGCTACGCTATACACTACATACTGTGCCATACACTATACTATATACTATCCTGTATATTCAAGTTCAAGTTACATTTATTGTCACATGCACCAATTGGTACAGTGAGATTTCAGTTGCCATACAGCCATACGAATAAAATGAACACAACAGACAATAGAATTTAACATGGACATATTATATACTATACTACATTAATGTCCTCTGGTCCTCAATCTCCCTCCCCTGGATAAAATACTGTGCATTCACCCTGTCTATTCCCCTCATGGTCGTACACACTATGAGATCACCCCTCAGCTTCCTGCGCTCCAAGGCATAGAGTCCTCGCCAGCCCAACCTCTCCCTCTAGTTCAGTGCTGTCTTGTTTTTTTGCAGTCTTTTGTTTTTTTACTGTCTTGCAGTATTTATGTATAATTTATGCGTGTTATGCGTTGTCTAAATCTATCTGCCTGTTCCACTATCGCAAGCAATATGTTCACTGCAGCTGTATCTTACAATAAACTCAACTGGTGCGGTTCTGGCTGGCTCAGGGTCTGGTGGTGTGTGTACTCGAATAAGGTGGGCATTCTCCATACGTGAAGCACACGAGATTGGAGACCTTCAACAGCCGTTAACTAGACGTTATTGAACCGTATCTTGCACTAAACGTAATTCCCTTTATCCTGTATCTGTACACTGTGGATGGTTCATTGTAAACATGTATGTATGTAATCACAATGTTTTCAAGAGAGAGTTCGATTCAGCTCTTAGGGCTAATGGAATCAAGGGATATGGTGAGAAAGCAGGAACGGGGTACTGATTGTAGATGATCAGTCATGATCATATTGAATGGCGGTGGCTCGAAGGGCCGAATGACGTTCTACTGCACCTATTTTCTACGTTTCTATAGTCTTTTAACTGACTGGTTAGCACGCAACAAAAGGCTTTGCACCTTACCTCGTTACACGTGACAGTAAAAACTATACTAAACTAATTCCAGCATGGCGGTGCAGTCAGACAAAGCTGTTGCACACATGACTACGGGACTCATGCTCAATTCTGCCTGATGTCTATGTGGGTCATAGAAACATAGAAACATAGAAAATAGGTGCAGGAGTAGGCCATTCGGCCCTTTGAGCCTGCACCGCCATTCAATATGATCATGGCTGATCATCCAACTCAGTATCCTGTACCTGCCTTCTCTCCATACCCCCTGATCCCTTTAGCCACAAGGACCACATCTAACTCCCTCTTAAATATAGCCAACGAACTGGCCTCAACTACCTTCTGTGGCAGAGAATTCCACAGATTCACCACTCTCTGTGTGAAAAATGATTTTCTCATCTCGGTCCTAAAAGACTTTCCCCTTATCCTTAAACTGTGACCCCTTGTCCTGGACTTCCCCAACATCAGGAACAATCTTCCTGCATCTAGCCTGTCCAACCCCTTAAGAATTTTGTAAGTCTCTATGAGATCCCCCCTCAATCTTCTAAATTCCAGTGAGTACAAGCCGAGTCTATCCAGTCTTTCTTCATATGGAAGTCCTGCCATCCCAGGAATCAGTCTGGTGAACCTTCTCTGTACTCCCTCTATGGCAAGAATGTCTTTCCTCAGATTACAATTCAGTCATCAGATTCTCTCCCCAGTATCTGGTCTAATGTTTATTTACAGCCCACTAAATATGGATCATCCCGTTGGGATTGGATGGAGATTGACTATTTGAGGATGTCAAAGGAAAAGCAGCAGAAAAAAACATGACAGTTTTAGTGCAACTTGCCTCTGTTGGTATAAAACAGGAATGTTTTTCAAAATATTTCTCCCTTTATCTACAGTACATGATTAAAACGTACTTCCTCTCCTTGCTGTTAAACCCTCTGCTTTTATTTTAATGCTGACAGATTCACAAATGAAGAATAGCAGGCATTCAGGATCTATCTCGGACTGATTATCCCAGTGTAAGTCTCTCGCAGGATCAATTCCAGCTCCGAGATCGCCATTCCTGGAGACCTTGTATTGTTAGTCACTGCCTGTCACATGCGTGTTCTTCAAGAGAGAGTTAGATTTAGCTCTTAGGGCTAACAGAATCAGGGGATATGGGGCGAAAGCAGGAACGGGGTACTGATTCTGGAAGATCAGCCATGATCATATATGATCATAGTTGGGTCAAAGGGCCGAATGGCCAACTCCTGCACCTGTTTTTATATTTCTATATTTCTTGTTCACCACAGCTAGCGTTGGAAAAGCAGCACAGTTAACATGGACGAAATGGGCCGAAGGTCCTGTTTCAGTGTTGGATAATTTTATAATTCTATGTTTATGTTCAGTGGGCCCTGGATCAGTAGAGTTTAGTTTAGTTTGTATAGTCACGTGTATTGAGGTACAGTTGAAAGCTTTGTCACGGTGATAAAGACTTCACGTGATCACAATTAATCTTGCAGGGACGGGGCTGGGGACTGGGACGCAGTTGATGGCTCACACATAACTGGTATTCAACATTCCCAAATACCAAAAGGTACTGACAAAGGACAAAGGGCATTATTGTCACATACACCAATTGGTGCAGTGAAATTTTAGTTACCTTGCAGCACACAAATAAATTAAACGCAACACTATAGAATTTAACAAAAAACATAAACCATCCCCCCACAACAGGATCACCGTTTCCCACTGTGAGGGAAGGCAGTAAAGTTCAGTCCTCTTCCTGTTGGTCACCCGTGGTTGGGGCTATCGAGGCCTCCGCAGTCGCCGCACGGCGACCCGATGTTTCACGCCCTCTCGCCGGGATGACGGAACTCTGGAATCGGCCGCTTCGGAAACTCCAAGAGTGTTCTTCCGTACCGACACCGGAGTTCCATCATTCCAGCGAGTTGGCCTGAATAAGCCTAACTCTGCACTTGTTAATTTAAAAACCGTCTATCTTGCCGTATCTCAGCCTCCGACGCTACAGAGGAAACTAGCCACGTTTTCCCAACCTCGTTTTGCTAAAACTCTGTAATTTGGGCAGTGTTCTGGTAAACCCGGTCAGCAACCTCTCCAAATCCTCATCCTTCCTGTAACGGTGTGGCCAGAATTTCACACTAAGGACAAATATCTCGAGCTAACAATTGCCACTATGATGTTCTGTGCTTTTTATATAAATCCACACATCTCAATACACTTGTAATTACTTCTGTACATCATTTAAAATGCCACAATTACTGCTTTGAAAGTAATAAAATGCCCAATTATAATCTGGAGAGTAAACAGATTAGACCGTCTGGCCTTGCGTTGTATCATATATTAGTTGTGGCTGACTTCTCTCTCTCTCTCTCTCTCGAGTTAAACACTGATTGATGATGTTTGGTCACCTTAGGCAGTGGCAATGTCCAGAGTCCCAATAAGAACATAGACCACTGGGGTGCCGGTGAGTTGCAGCAATCAATAGATTGCAAGTTGAATTTCTGGTTCATGTTAATCTTTGACTGGGGATTTGGGAAAATAAGGCAGAGTTCCTGCTATCTGGACTTGCTGGAGAGTTGACCAAGAGAGATGGCGTTTGCCATTCTCCAGTCAGTCAGCCTGCTTGTAGTACAGTGATCGTCAATGAAGTCTGGAAGTGCAGGTGAACTCTGGTAATCATGGAGGCAGCTTCATAAGACATTGTGTTAAAGAAGGAACTGCAGATGCTGGAGAATCGAGGGTTACACAAAAAGCTGGAGAAACTTTCCAGCATGGCGGTGCAGTCAGACAAAGCTGCAGGTGCGGGTGCAGCAACATCTAAGGAGCGAAGGAGATAGGCGACGTTTCGGGTCGAGACCCTTCTTCAGACTCTGAAGAAGGGTCTCAACCCGAAACGTCGCCTATCTCCTTCGCTCCTTAGATGCTTCTGCACCTGCCGAGTTTCTCCAGCTTTTTGTGTAACCCTTCATAAGACGTTGGTTTGGCCGCTGGTCAACGTTCTGGTCACTACAGGAACTGGTCAAAACCTCTGGTCAAAACCTCCATTACAGGAAGGATGTGGAGGTTTTGGAAAGGAGAGGAGATTTACCAGAATGCTGCCAGGATTAGCAGGCACCTGCCACAGGGAGAGGGTGGGCTGACTTGGATTGTGTTCTCTGGAAGGCCAGAGGTTGTGGGGAAACCTGGTAGAGGTATATAAAATTATGAGATACCTAGATAAGGTAGATGGTCAGAATCTTTTTTCCCACGGCAGAAAAATCCAATGCAACAGGGCACAGCTTTAAGGTGAGAGGGGCAACGTTTAAAGGAGATGTGCAGGGCAAGTTTTTTTCTTACACAGAAAGTGGTGGGTGCCTGGAACCTGTAAGGGGGTGGTGATTGAAGCAGATACATTAGAGACATTTAAAAGATGTATTGTTAGTCACATGGATATGCGGGAAATGGCAGAGTGTGGATTCTGTGCAGGCAGATAAGAGATGGTCTTGACATCATGTTTGCAAGAGATATTGTGGGCTGAAGGGCCTGTTCTTGTGCCATATAGTTCTATGTCACCCCTTATTCAAAAATACAGAGTGGATTTTAAAAGTAGATCAATGAAATCGGGATACCATGTACGATTCGGGAAAAAGGGTTTGGTGTGGGAACAGTGCATGCAAGGTATTCAAACAATCAAGGCAAAGAGAGATGGGGAAGAGGGGACACAGATCTAGGTTGCAATCCCACATCCCAAAGACGTGCGGGTTTGTAGGTTAATCAGCCCTCTGTAAATTGCCCCGAGTGTGTAGGGAGTGGGTGAGAAAGTGGGTTAGCATAGAGCTAGCATGAACAGGTGATGGAGACTGGGCCGAAGGGCCTCCTTCCACACTGCATCGTTCAAACAACGTTCATCCTTTTGTGTACATTTTAAGCAGAGAGTCACTTCCGTTCAATGGTAATTTTCTTATTTTTAAAATACAAATTATATCAAAGGAATGAGAAAAACATTGTTTTTGTTCAGCTTGTATAAATGTTTATATCATCTCTTTGTCCTTTCCCTCTGTCTTCAGACCATGCCCGTCACCCAACTGAGAAATCGTTGTCTAGTTTAGTTTAGTTTAGAGAGAGAGCGTGGAAACAGGCCCTTCGGCCCACCGGGTCCGCACTAACCAGTGATCCCCGCACATTACCATTATCTGACACACACACACACTGGCCAATTTTACACTTAAACTAAGCCAATTAACCTACAAACCTGTGCGTCTTCGGAGTGTTGGAGGAAACTGAAGATCTTGGTGAAAATCCATACAGTCACTGGGAGAACGTAGAAACTCCGTACAGACAGCACCTGTAGTCAGGATCGAACCTGTGTAGAGATACCACGTGGAAACAGGCCATTCGGCCCATCGAGTCCACACCAACCAGTGATCACCCATACACTAGTTCTATCCTACACATATTCACCTACAAACCTTTGGAATGTGGGAGGAAACCAGAGCACCTGGAGAAAACCCACACGGTCACAGGGAGAACATACAAACTCCTTACAGATCTAACCCAGGTTTCTGGCGCTCTAAGTCATTAGCTCTACCACTGCACCACCATGCCGCCTTTAGTTAGTTTAGAGATGCATGGAAAAAGGCCCTTCAGCGTACCGAACCCATGCTGATCATCGATCACCCGTCCACGCTAGTTCTATGTTATCCCCCTTTCACATCTGCTCTATACAAACTCAGGACAATTTACACATGGTCACAGGAAAACGTGCAAACTCCACACAGACAGCACCCGAGGTCAGGACTGAACCCGGTTGAGAGCTGTATCGCCCCTGGATGTCCCTAATTTTGTCTAGGACTGTGAAAGAGACGAGGTGAAGCATTGAATGAGGAATGTGCGGAGCCACCAATGGTCTGTGCAGATTTGTAAACATGCAACAAGTTGTGGAGGAAGGGCAGGGGGTTAGATCTAATTGCTGGCAGCTGGTGAAAGCAGACTTTAACAGCGAGCATAATTCTCAACTTTTGCCGCTCTTTCATGAATCATGAAGTGTTTGGAATTGTCTCTGCATTTCCTTCATTGGGTGATTTATCGTGGCCGTGATGTGTTGGGTAATTCATGTGAAATGGAATCAGTCTCAGCAGAGTGTCGCTGCCAATTATGCGCCAAACTAGGCAGGATTCCCAGGCACCAAGTCATTCCTCACTCACTATTTGTCCGTAACCAGTCACTGCCTAATCCCAGGGTGAAGGTTCCCCTTGTTGACCATGCTGTCACCATCTATATTACCCCAGCTTGCAGCACAGTGAATGGCCAGGGTAAGTGTGTGGGCTGGGACCTGCTTGGCAGGTCTGATGAATTCTACCAGGGCGACACGGTGGCGCAGCAGGTGGAGCTGCTGCCTCACAGCGCCAGTGGCCTGGGTTCAATCCTGACCTCGAATGCTGTCTGTGTGGAGTTTGCACATGCTTCCTGTGACAGCGTGGGTTTCTTCCAGGTGCTCTGGTTTCCTCCCACGTTCCAAAGACGCGCGGGTTTGTGGGTTAATTGGCCCTCTGTAAATTGCCCCCAGTGTGTAGGTGGTGGATGAGAAAGTGGGATTAAATATTGTGTGCATTCAGGAGTGACAGGAGGCAACTGGAGCAGGCGTGGTAACACAACATAAAGACAATGCTTCAAGTGTTGAGGGATATGGGTCAATCCGCTGCAAACAAGACTATCTTCGATTGTCAATGTGGTCGGCATGGATGAGTTGGGCTGAAGGGCCTGTTTCCGTGCTCAATTACTTCATGACAATGCTCAACATGCTGAGCTAATGGTTGTGAATTGGAACCAAGGATGAAGGTTGATTTTGGATCTGACACATTAGAGGTCACGTCAATGTCACGTTGACCATCATTTTAGATTCTCTCACTTTGCATTCATTGTCAGAGTTGTAGATGTAGCCCAGTCCATCACACAAACCCGACTTCCTAAAGAGCACGAATAAACATAAAATACTCAATGGAACAAACTGAAAAAGATTGAAATGTCTATTTCTTGGGAAAATTCCAGAATTCTGAAAATTTTAATCACACTTCATGAATAACATTATTCCCAAAAATATCTCCACAATGTGTTTCTGATTTTGTTAACAAATTTAGTTATAGCGTGGAAACTGAGTCCATGTCGACCATCACTCACCTGTTCACACTAGTTCTATGTTATCCCACCTACCCATTCCCTGCACACGAGGAACAGGTTTACTGAGGCCAATTAACTATTATTTGTTATTTATTATTTTTATTAGTCTGTTTTTCTGAATATCTACTGATTTTTGTGTGCGTTTATTGTGGGTTTTACAGAGTACTATGTTTACATATCTGGTGTACTGCTGCTAGTAGGAATGTTATTGTTCCGTCATTTTGGGGCATCTGACATTATTACACTCTTGACTGTAAACCTACAAACCAACATGTCTTTAGGATGTGGAAGGAACTGAAGCACGCAGAGGAAACCCACGCGGTCACGGGGAGAAGGTGTAAATGCAGCGCAGACAGCACCTGAGGTCAGGATCAACGCCATCTCTCCAGCCCTGTGAGGCAGCAGCTCGACCAGCTGTGTCACTGTGCCGCCCACATATAGCACCATGCAACAGCTAAGGCAGTGTTTTACATCATTACCAGGACCAGAGGGTGTGAGCTATAGGGAGAGGTTGAGCAGGCTGGGCCTCTATTCCTTGGAGCGCAGGAGGATGAGGGGAGATCTTATAGAGGAGTACAAAACCATGAGAGAAATAGATCGGGTCGATGCCCAGAGTAGAGGAATCAAGGACCAGAGGACATAGGTTCAAATGAAGGGGAAAATATTTAATAGGGGTAACTTTTTCACACAAAGGGTGCTGGGTGTGTGGAACAAGCTGCCAGAGGAGATAGTTGAGGCTAGGACTATCCCATCGTTTAAGAAACAATTAGACAGGTACATAGATAGGACAGAGTCTGTTATCAGTCTGAAGAAGGGTTTCGGCCCGTAACGTCGCCTATCTCCTTCGCTCCATAGATGCTGCTGCACCCGCTGAGTTTCTCCAGCATTTTGTGTACCATAGATAGGACAGGTTTGGAGGGATATCCAAGCGCAGGCTGGAGGGACTAGTGTAGCTGGGACATGTTGGCCGGTGTGGGCAAGTTGGGCCGAAGGGCCTGTTTCCACACTGTATCACTCTATGACTATAACGCAAAGTTGCCTGTACGCAGGTTGTTCCATGCATGTGGCAGATCGTTGTCCAACTCGCCGCTTACGTACCTAAGAGTCTGTGCCTAAATTAACAAATACTTTTTCTGCAATATTTAAACCATTTGAAAATCTAGCTT
Organism: Raja brachyura; assembly: GCA_963514005.1. The sequence goes on along the minus strand of OY740818.1, from coordinate 24,915,279 downwards.
TACATTTTTTGGAGGTTAATGTGATGGTATTCATACCCGCGAACAACATCACAAACTAATTATGAATTGTGCGCATTGTCCCAGTGCTGACATAGGATTCAATATTTTGTTTGGATTTTGAGGAATCCTTTTTGATAAGTTCCATATGAATTATTTATAATGAAGTCAAAAAACTTGTCATGAGAATCCAGAGGAGTATGTGGCCCTGGATAAGGAGGTTAGGTTAAAAAGGGAAACAGAGTATTTGTGGGAAGACTGTAGTTGAGTGATATCGTGTGGAACTAGTGTTCGCTGGTGTTTCCGCGAAGATCGAGGCTAGTTAAGAGCCTCTTCCTCTGGCAAAGCACAGGCAGCACTTGGACAGTTCGGTGAGAAAAGGACTGACGGATTTAAATCCCATGCATCGAATGTGCAATGTAATATGGGCATTGGAACTTATTGTCACGTGTACCGAGGTCCAGTGCAAAGCTTGTGTTTGTTTGCTACTCAGTCAAATCAGGTGCGGACAATGAGAGAGAATGAGTTACAAATAAATAATCAGATGAGTGTGGGTAATGGGATTGTCCTGAGATCCTTAAGAGTTTATTTAGTTTAGAGATACAGCATGGAAACAGGCCCTTTGGCCCATCGAGTCCACGCCGACCAGCGATCACACGTTGACAATGCTATCCCACTTTCTCATCCGCTCCCCACACACTAGGGACAATTTACCGAGGGTCAACGAACCTGCACCCCTGCATGTCTATGACATGTTGGAGGAAACCAGAGCAACCCGAGGAAACCCAGGTGGCCACAGGGAGAACGTAGAAACTCCACACAGACAGCATCCAAGGTCATAAGGTCAGACTCATGTGATTGGAGCAGAATTATGCCATTCGGCCCATCATCCATTCTGCCATTCAATCATGGCTGATCTATCTCTCTCTCCTAACCCCATTCTCCTGCCTTCTTCCCATAACCCCTGACACCCGTACAAATCAAGAATCTATCTATCTTTGTCTTAAAAATATCCACTGACTTGACCTCCACAGCCTCTGTGGCAAAGAATTCCACAGATTCACCACCCTCTGACTAAAGAAATTCCTCCTCATCTACTTATTAAAGGAATGTCCTGCTATTCTGAGGCCGTGACCTCTGGTCCTCAACTCTCCCACTAGTGGAAACATCCTCTCCACATCCACTCTGTCCAAGCCTTTCACTCTTTGGTGAGTTTCAATGAGGTCAGATCAGGATCAAATGTGGATCCCTGGCAGCAACTCTACTAGCTCAATGGCCGGAATATCAGCCATGATCACAGTGAAAGGCGGTGCTGGCTCGAAGGGCCGAATGGCCTACTCCTGCACCTATTGTCTATTGAATATTGTTTAATAAATTCCTTCCAGGTGTAGATAAAATGTGAAAACAAATGAGTAGAAATAAACTCTCTCTCAATGGAGAAAGAATGGAGAAAGCCAGGTCGATGGCAAGGAGGACAACAGCAGATCTGGGCTGTGTCCAGACCACATCAAGATTCATCTCCAGGGTGTGGTGGGTTGTGTGACCTGGCCTCATGAGGAAGACTGCAGCACAGGGAGGGTGGACAATAGTGGGAGAAAGCTGCAGGGTGGAGCAGTGCGGCAGGAGCGGAGATTGCTTCTGACAAGCTGGAGTGACGAGTGTGGAGGCAGTTCTAGGTCAGGTACATGGTTCATAGAAGGTGAACACAAGCCCTATCCTGAAGGAAGGAAGTCCGAGACACGCAAAGGAAACCTAGAACAACAACAGAACTATTTGCCCGAGGACTACAAAACTGGAATAATCTGTCCCGCAGACTAATAGATCTTGACATTTGCCGATTCAAATGTACTTAGACCCTTAACCATTTCATTTAAGGTTGAATGTGTTGGAAGGAACTGCAGATGCTGGTTTGAACCTGGTTCATGTTCGATGCAATTGTCTGAAGAAGGGTGCCGACCTGAAACGACACCTGTTCCTTTTCTCCAGGGATGCTGCCTGACCTGTGAGTTGCTCCAGCACTTTGTGTCTATCTGTATTTAAGGCTGAACATTTAAGGTTTTCAAGCTGACTGAGGAATCTGCCATGGTCCGTCCATGTTTACTGAGGCTTGTCGAACACCAGACACTCACAGTGGAAGTTACTGCAGTTGGAAACACAGCGCTAACCTCAACGAGGATGTCCTTCAGTGCTGGAGAGGAGCTCTGTGATCCGGGGTTAATGAGTTCCAGAGAATCGCAGTTCAGAGGGCAAAGCAAACTTAGACGTGGCTGTGGCATCTCCTCGATCTTTGATACTTTAATGCTTTTTTTTGTTGTATCCATTGGTGGTTTAAAGCATTGAGTGTTACTGCAGATCCTTACTGTCTGTTATTGCACAAAGTCGAGCATCCTGTCACTTATGTAAATTACCTGTGAGAACTTCTTATTGTCAATATTTAGCTTGCAGCTGGTTTCCTTGGAGCAGGGAAAGTGATACTTTAGCCCAGATGCCTCTTACCCTGACAAAGCGATTAATAGCAGACAGGGTCACCATCTGCAGGAGGCTTCCCTGGATGTCTTTGCCCTTGCAGCCACGTTGGTTCTTGTTTTGCTTCGTCTGATGATGGTTCACCCCCCTCCCATCCCCAGGAAATTAGCCACATGGTACTGATTGTGGAGGATCAGCCATGATCACAATGAATGGCAGTGCTGGCTCAAAGGGCCAAATGGCCTCCTCTTGTGCCTACTTTCTATGTTTCGCTGAGTGGATTAGAAACATGAAGAGCATGGGAGTTTCATCTCAGTCTTCCCTCTGCAAAGTCTCTCTTGTCTCATCCATGTTATTCTACGCCCCTCCTCCAAGTGCTTCAGTGTACTGACTGGTGTAAACCATGTATGTTGGCCAGAACTGCTGTTGCCAACACTGAAGGCACAGCCGAGAAAGCACTGGCAGCTTGCTACTGAGCATCTTCCCAGCCACTCAATGACATCCCAAATGCCTGGGACATGGCCAAAATGCAGGCATGATGTGTTCAAGAGATGTGTTCAAGAGATTTTGCTCTTAGGGCTAACGGAATCAAGGGATACGGAGAGAAAGCAGGAACAGGGTACTGATTCTGGATGATCAGCCATGATCCTATTGAATGGCGGTGCTGGCTCGAAGGGCTGAATGGCCTACTCCTGCACCTATTTTCTATGTTTTCCATGTGAATCAGTCTAGCCCTGAATGCCAACTTGGCAGCATGGACAGGGTGGGCTGAAGGGCCTGCTTCCATGCTGTGCAACTCCATCACACTATGGCTTTCATTAGCCTTATCCAAAGAAGATCCACGTTCTAGGTCAAAGATCTCTCCCTGGGCAGGAAATTCAAAATCAGATCAGTGATGATGAAGAACAACAGCTTATCCTTGTCTTGAGCAGCTGTGAGATGCCATCACACATCACTGGTTGTCGTGACTATGATACAATATTGTGGCCGTGTTTTGAGATAAACAGGAATGCAACAATATAATCCCATTTGTTTACCACATTCTCTATCTCAGCCTTTTTTTAGCTGCAGCTAATGTTTAACTTTCCCATAAATTAAAAAACAAAATAATATTCCCCAACCAGTTCACGTCAACTAAACTGTCCCCTAAAACAATGCTCAGAGATGTAGAATTTCTAAATAAATCAACAGCTCCCACACCGAATAAATGCCAAGGTCACGGGTCAGACATTCTTTCCGAGGAAGCTTGGCAGCATCTGATGTTCCCGTCAGTGGAGATCTGTGTGGCTTCCGGAGATTTGCAGAACTTGCTCCGCTTTACAAATTGTTTGTGGATTTCTTAAAGTAGGTCACTGAGGCGATAACAAATCTTTGTCTTTTATTGTTTAAATGAAAATTGTAATGTTTGTTGATTTTAGGTTTATCATTATCACGTGTGCTGAGGTACAGTGACAAGCTTTGTTTGCCCGCTTTAACAGATCAGATATACCATGCATAAATATGATCAAATCTAACTCCAGTACAACAGGTAGAGCAAAGGGGAAGATACAGAGTGCAGAATATAGTTCTCAGCATTGTAGCGCATCAGTTCCAGAGACAAAGACCAATGTCCGCAATGGGGTAGAGGTGAATCGGACAGTACCCGGGCTTATGGAAGGATCGTTCAGAAGCCTGATAACAGAGGGGAAGCAGCTGTTCCTGAGTCTGGTGGTGCGCGCTTTCAAGCTTCTGTACCTTATGCTAGATGGAAGCAGGGAGAAGAAGGAATGACCGGGGTGGGACAAGTCTTTGATGATGTCGGCTGCTTTGCCGAGGCAATGTGAAGTGTAGATAGAGTCAGTGGTGGGGAGTGTGGTGTGTGTGATGGACTGGGCTACATCTACAATGGTGGGGAGTGTGGTGTGTGTGGGACTGGGCTACATCTACAATGGTGGGGAGTGTGGTGTGTGTGGGACTGGGCCACATCTACAATGGTGGGGAGTGTGGTCTGTGTGTGTGGGACTGGGCCACATCCACAATGGTGGGGAGTGTGGTGTGTGTGGGACTGGGCCACATCTACAATGGTGGGGAGTGTGGTCTGTGAGGGACTGGGCTACATCTACAATGGTGGGGAGTGTGGTGTGTGTGGGACTGGGCCACATCTACAATGGTGGGGAGTGTGGACTGTGTGGGACTGGGCCACATCTACAATGGTGGGGAGTGTGGTCTGTGTGTGTGGGACTGGGCCACATCCACAATGGTGGGGAGTGTGGTGTGTGTGGGACTGGGCCACATCTACAATGGTGGGGAGTGTGGTCTGTGTGTGTGGGACTGGGCCACATCTACAATGGTGGGGAGTGTGGTGTGTGTGGGGCTGGGCTACATCTACAATGGTGGGGAGTGTGGTGTGTGTGGGACTGGGCTACATCTACAATGGTGGGGAGTGTGGTGTGTGTGGGACTGGGCCACATCTACAATGGTGGGGAGTGTGGTGTGTGTGATGGGCTGGGTTACATCTACAATGGTGGGGAGTGTGGTGTGTGTGATGGGCTGGGTTACATCTACAATGGTGGGGAGTGTGGTGTGTGTGGCACTGGGCCACATCTACAATGGTGGGGAGTGTGGTCTGTGTGGGACTGGGCTACATCTACAATGGTGGGGAGTGTGGTCTGTGCGATGGACTGGGCTACATACACAACTCTGCAATTGTTTGTGGCCTTGGGCAGAGCTGTTCCCAAACCTAGCTGTGATGCAATCTGACATGACGCTTTCTGTGGTGCATCTGTAGAAGTTTGTAAGTGTCACTGTGTATATGCCCAGATGCTGCCTTGCAGTGCCAGAGACCCGGTTTCAATCCTGACTACGGGTGCTGTCTGTGCGGAGTTTGCACTTTCTCCCTGTGACCGTGAGGGTTTTCTCCAGCTGCTCAGGTTTCCTCCCACATTCCAAAGACTACAGGTTTGTAGATTTAATGGGTTCCGTAAATTGTCCCTAGTGTGTAGGATAGAACTATAGTACGGGTGAACATTGGTTGACATGGACACGGTGGGCCGAAGGGCCTGTTTGCACACTGTATCTCAAGACTAAAAACTAATTTCCTCAGGATTTGGTGCTTCTGTAAGGTCCAGATGTAAAAGATGGTCACTATTGGACAGTGCGATATATTGAAACGTTGTTTGAATATTTCTTTATTCAGTGAATTGGGTTTTTTTTCTGTGTTTCCAGACTTCTGATTCATGATTTCCATTTAGTTTTTGGAAGCCAATCTTGCAATCTCCTGTTTTAATTGGATCAGCGCTTTCTTAAACTGAGCAAGGAGTAGTCAGAATTGTGGACAGTGCCAGGAACAGGCCTGGCTATTTGTCGCAGGAATTGGAAGACAGGTTTTATAAAATGATGACTACATATTTTTGGCTTTTCACTGGAATTTCTTACTGGAGCTCAGTGGGTCAGGCAGCATTTGTGGAGGGAGATGGACTGATGATATTTTGGGTCGGGGCCCTTCTTCGGATTGATTGTGGTAGTGGGGGAGAAAGCCGGGAAGGAGATGTGTAAACGTCGACCTCTGGCTCTGTGAAGTGAAGTGTCTCAGCTGCATGTCGGTGGTACTGGGCTGACATCAACAGAGCGGAAGTCCACAATCTGGCATCCCCACTGAATTCACGCTTGATTTAAAATTTATGCTTCGAATGAATTTCTACAACTTTATATAATGTACTTGTAAATTATTTCCATACTTTCTCTCCAGTTATGGATTCTAATTGCAACCTGACTGCACTGTGTTCACAGGATGCCCTTGTTACTGGAATGTGAAACCCAACATATCATTTTGCTTGTAAGGTCACCAATGCTTGCAAATAGAGTACAGATTGCCTTTCTGATGTACGCTCACAGTTAGATTCCTGTACGGTGGTTAGTATATCTTTACAAGTTCCAAGAGAGACAACCTGGCCACACAGTTGGTATCGGTTTAGCATTGTCATTTGTATCGAGTTACATAGATCATAGAACAGTACATCACAAACAGGCCCTTCGGCCCACAATGTCTGTGCTGATGTATTCAAGAGAGAGTTACAGTAACAGTAGATATAGCTCTATGGGCTAACGGAATCAATGGATATGGGGAGAAAGCTGGAACGGGGTACTGATTTTGGATGATCAGCCATGATCATGTTGAATGGCATTGCTAGCTCAAAGGGCCGAATGGCCTACTCCTGCACCTATTTTCTATGTTTCTGAGTTTCTATTGACATTATTCCAAGACCACCCTTATCTACCTGTATATAATCCATATCCCTTTATTCCATGCACATCCTTTCTAAAGTCTCTGAAACAGTGCTATCATATCTGCTGCATCCACTGTCGACGCTGCCGCCAGAGTGCTGAATTCTGCTGCATCCACTGTCGACGCCGCCGCTGCCAGAGTGCTGTATGACTCTATGTCTCTATGATCTTGTTACGTCTCTATTCCAGAATTCCAAGAGTGATAACAGGAAATGCTGGAGACATTCAGCCACATCTCCCTAGAGAACAGGAGCCAGATCAGGAATTGGACCCAAGTTATCAAATCAGTAACTGGAAAACGTATCATTATCTCTTATTCACCGTCGTTGAAAACATTAGCGACGCAGAGGCACCGGTTTCCAGCGGGAACGGTGACGGATGCACCGCACATCTCTGTCCTCCAGTTCCTGCGGACTTCTGCCGCTGGAAGTCTAGGGTTTTGGTGTGTGTGCTTTATCATCATTCCTTACAATGCCGTGTACGACAGTGATTGCAACTTCTACTGAAGTGTGGATGGCCGTTGGCTCGCTAGGAGCTCATCCGCCCTTTGACAGGTCTTGTTTTTGGTCCTGCTGGGGCTCCACAGCCCCCTCCTCACCTGGCAAACCAGGCGGGGGAGACGGTTTAGTCGCCGACTATCCGACCATGGAGCGGGTAGCACGGGATTACATGGAACCCGTGGCGGGGAGAACGCCCCCCCGACCTGACCTGGATTTATCTCTTAACTGTCTGAAAACATCTGTATTTCTCAGAAAAATAAAGAATTGCAGATGCTGGTTTACAAAAGAATACACAGTGCTGGAGTAATTCAGTGGACATGGCAGCATCTCTGGAGAACATGGATAGATGATGTTTCATGTCAGGACCCTTCTTCAGAATTACTGCTGAGTTGCTCCAGCACTGTGTCTAAATCTCCAGTTCCTTGTGTCTCCATTTTACTGCTCCACTGTGAAATCTCATCAAGGTGAACCTGCAGAAGGGTCCTGGCCCACAGTATCATCTCCCCATGTTCTCCAGATGTGCTGCCTGACCCCGTTCGATGATTCAATGATACTTTCAACGATACAAGTTATTCTAGCACTTTGTGTCCATTTTTGTATCCCTGGGAGATTGGGAACCATTCGCGTTCCTGGAAACTGCATTTTGGTGACCTTATAATGTCTCACCGACACACAGAACAGGCTATGGAACATGCCCAGATCCATTGGCTCCTTGTGCTGGGTTTATTTGGAATTCTAAAATTCCAGTTAATCCAATAATTCCAGTAAAAAGATTAAAAAAGATGTTGTCATTATTTTATAAACACTTTCTTAAATTACACTATGTTCCCGATGTTGGGGGAGCCCAGAACCTGGGGTCACAGTTTAAGAATAAGGGGTAAGCCATTTAGAACAGAGACTTTTTCTCACAGAGTTGTGAGTTTGTGGAATTCTCTGCCTCAGACGGCAGTGGAGGCAGGTTCTCTGGATGCTTTCAAGAGAGAGCTAGATAGGGTTCTTAAAAATAGCGGAGTCAGGGGATATGGGGAGAAGGCAGGAACAGGGTACTGATTGGGGATGATCAGCCATGATGACATTGAATGGTGGTGCTGGCTCGAAGGGCCGATTGGCCTACTCCTGCACCTGTTGTCTATTGTCTTCTAATTCCTGTGAAAAATGGCCACCCAAACTGCTGCAAATCACTGTTTCGGGTTGAGATCATTCTTCAGACTCGACCCGAAATATCACCCATTCCTTCTCTCCAGAGAAGCTGCCTGGCCCGCTGAGTTACTCCAGCATTTTGTAGCTACCTTTGATTTAAACCAGCATCTGCAGTTCTTCCCTACACATAAATGGCCACCTCTTTTTCTCATCACCTCTTCAGAACAGCTTGGACAGGTGTGTTGTCCAACTGGGTGGCCAGTGTGTGAATGTTCTCACCTCTGGAGGATCGCTAACCCTTAACCATGCAGCCTCTTGATCTTCACTGTGTCTGGGCTCCACTGGAGGCTCAGCTATGTGTGTGTTCACCAACGTTCAACACTAGTGTGACAGGGGTCAAGACAATGAGCCAGCCAGCTACAGCTATGACCAGGAGCGTCCAGTGATGGCTCCTCCACAGCTATTGGTAGGAGTTGTTAAAATACGGAACGTAGAACAGTACAGCACAGGATCAGGCCCTTCGGCCCACAATGGGCATGATGCCAAGCTAAACTGACCCCATCTGTCTGCACATGATCCATTTCCTTCTATTTGCGGCACTTCCATGTGCCTATCTTAAAGCCTGTAAAACACCACTAATGTCCCTGCCTCCACCACCACCACCACCACCACCACCACCCCTGGGAATGTGTTCCAGGCACATCGCCATTGAACTTTCCCCCTCGCTTCTTACAGCTATGCCCACTAGTGTTGGACACTTCTATCCTGGGAAGCAAAGGTTGTGATTGTTGGTGGGGTTGGTGTGGGCACGATGGGCCAAAGGGCCTGTTTCCACACTCTATGCCTCTGTTGCCTACACCATCCACGCCTCTCACAATTTTGTAATCTTCTGTCGTCTCCTCTGAACCTCCAGCGTTCCAGAGGAAAAACCCATCAGCACAGGTGAGCGATCGGGCACTGTGTGTGTTTCAGGTGATAAGGACTGGACTACCTGACACATCGGGGCCGTACATGGAGGGATGTGTTGGGATTTGTTAAGAAGGAACTGCAGATGCTGGAAAAATCGAAGGTAGACAAAAATGCTGCAGAAACTCAGCGGGTGGGGCAGCATCTATGGAGCGAAGGAATGGGAGATGTTTCGGGTCGAGACCCAAAATGGCACCTATTCCTTCGCTCCATAGATGCTGCCTCACCCGCTGAGTTTCTCCAGCACTTTTGTCTGCATTGCTGGAATTCCTTCTTTCCAAACTGCATATTTTCCCAACAACAATCAAACCTGCCGTTGATGGAACGTTAGTGGCCACCTTGGACATGCTGACATTGGCCAAAGGGAGCCTGGCAGGCTTTGTTCAAGGTGGGTGGTCACTGAACCCAGGGGTCAGTCGGAGGATGAGACCCTCAGCCATGGTTGGAACAGGAGCACCAAGTTATGGTACAAAGTCTGTGCCAACTACGGAGTCATAGTCCCACAGCACAGACACAGGCACGTTGACCAACTGATCCACGCCGACCAACATGCTCCATCTAAACTAGTCCCATCGGCCCGCGTTTGGTCCATGTCCCTCTGAATTGAGTCGAGTGATATCTCGCTGGACGGCAGACTTAGCTTCTGTGAAGATACCTCCCACCTGCCTCTTGATGCTTCCAGGTAACAAATCCCCAACTTCCCCCTGGGAGAGGGCAGGAGAAAGGCCGGGACAGGCAGCAGGTACACTCCAGGCCAGCATTTCACACATGCTGCCTGTATACACTGAGGAATCCTTTACACCTATATATTCCATCAGCCACCTCATAAATAACAATAACTAAAGTACTCAGGGTGTTTGAAGGTGTGCGTGACATATTTATTTGAGATTTGGGGATCTATATTAGACACGACTGGAAAAGGGTTAACCCTTCTGGCCTGCCCTGATGCAAAACCTCTCACACTTTAGTCTCATAGCTTGATGTTGTGTCTTTGCTATCCGGCAGCAGGAAGCACCCTAATAATGATCCCGGCAAACCCACAGAGCCCCTGCTGCGAGGGGCACAAGAGGTGAAGCCAGCTTATGCAGCCAAGCAAGGTTTGGGAACAGCTCCACTCAAGCCCGCAGAGAGTTGTGGACGCAGCCCAGACCATCACACAAACCAACCTCCCTTCCATTGATAGACACAAAAAGATGGAATAACTCAGCAGCTCTGGCAGCAACTGGAGAAAAGGAATAGGTGACATTTCTTCAGTCTCAAATGAAGGCATTCCAGCTTTTTGTGTCTATATTTGGTTTAAACCAGCATCTGCAGGAGTCAAATCCATTGACTCCATCTATACTTCATGCTGCCTTGGCATCGATCATTCCCTCTTCTCCCGTCTCCCATCAGGCAAGAGATACATCAGTGTGAACACGTATACCTCCAGATTCAGGGACCCATTCTTCCCAGCTGTTCATATCTCCCTCTCATATGATGCTAAACATCATCCGATCATCTCTCAGTCACCTTCATCGGGACAATTCGCTCGCTTGGAGAAGGTCCAGAGGCTCAGAGAGCAACACATGACCTTGATGGATGAGGTGGTTGGTGTTTGAGATTCTCAGAGACCCTGGAGGTTTGGGAGACAAGGGGGATGATCTTTGGTGGGGATGTGTTCAGGGCGATGATCTTTGTTCAAAAGTGGGAAAGTCAAGGATGAAACCAATTTAACATCAGGGGCTGTCCACGATAATATTATGCTTCAAACCCAAGGCAGCAAACTCTATATTGCCTCACCAGGTCCCTCTAGTGCCCACTGTGGAAACAGCAGAACTAAGTTCCAGAATTTCCTTTTGATTTCAAGCTCATGGTGCTTGTAATTTCCATTGAGTTGTAGAGTTTGTTCAGCGCTGTTACAGGTCTTCCAGCCCACCACATCCATACTGGATTTTTGTTTATCTACCCTGACCCCCATTTGCCAGCATTAGATCTGTATCCTACTTAGATATCTCTACTCTCTGAGCAAATCTTACCCGTCAATGCCTCTTGTTCACGTGTTGAAGCGTTTATTCCCAGTGTAGGCCCCGCGCGGAGGCCTTGCAGCAGCCTGGGGCTCCATTAGATTGGGCACCGCTCCAAGAAGCTGAGAGCATGCATGTGTGAGCTAGCGTGTGGATCGGATGCGGGCTGCAGCGGCAGGGAGCGGTGGAGCGGCGCTGGAGGTCACCGACAATATCGCCAGGCCGGGCTGACCCTGCAACTCCAGCCCAGTGCCGTCGCCATGACACCAGGACTTACATTTATGGCCAAGTTAAGATAGACTCTCATTGTTAACAGCTTTGGTCTTGAATCACACAAAATGGTGTCTGAAACGTAGTGACACTTGTACACAAGAGTGTTCCTACACTCTTGTACGCGAGTATAATTGTATCTGTGTACAGTCGCACTTTCACTGAACTATATGCAAAAAAGGAATCTCACTGCACCTAGGTACGTGATAATAAGTTGTCACAGAGAGTTGTGAGTCTGTGGAATTCTCTGCCTCAGAGGGCGGTGGAAGCCGGTTCTCTGGATACTTTCAAGAGAGAGCTAGATAGGGCTCTTAAAGATAGCAGAGTCAGGGGACATGGGGATGAGGCAGGAACGGGGTACTGATTCGGGATGATCAGCCATGATCACCTTGAATGGCGGTGCTGGCTCGAAGGGCCGAATGGCCTACTCCTGCACCTATTGTCTATGTATCTATGTATTAAGATTTTCAAACCACATTTTCTTTGCCAAAATTGACAATATTACACTTCCCAATATCATACTCTTTCTCACAAGATAATTTCCAGAATTGGATTTTATTTGTACAAAATCACTTTAATGAGGTTTTTGAACAACCAAAGACATCAGAGAATGTGAAAAAGAGTAAGTCAACAAAGAGGGCAGGTAATCCTCAGCGCTACAATAACACATCGTTTACTGTTTGATGAATTATTCCTTGACCCTGCCAAGAAATATAGTTTCCTATTATCCAGATGTGGAAGTCATTGGAGAGAAAGTATTTCTTCATCACATACTGTACATGAAAACATCTGTAACCCGCCCGCAGGCTCGCTGGCCGCTCAGCGGTGTAACTGGGGGGAGTTGGAGATGTTGGACGTGGGGGGCAAGGGCCGGTGGGAGGGTGAACTTGGGTAATGCTTCCAGCACCTTCAAGGTCGGCTGCAGGAGGCTCCCCCGGGACAAATAAACGGACGAACGAGGAGAGGGACGTTGGTTGACGGGAACTGCTCCTGTACATCGAGCGGGCGGGCCGAGCGGACTTTGGACTTTGAATAATGACAGCTCCCGCATGTGTGATATATGCAGATGAATCTCACTGCGCAGTTGCATGTGTGACAAATAACGTTCCATTGCATGTTGTTATTCATCATCTGATGCAGGAAGTAAAGGGCCTGTCCCACTTGCATGCGATTGCGTGCGTTTGGCGCGACCAACCAGAAGCGGAGGTCGCGCTAAGTTCACGCTAAGTTTGCGCTAAAGTCCCACGATGTCGGGACCAGCCCCGCACAACTCCACGCCACTAAGTGGGACCGGCCCCGCGTGGCCATACGGTGCCCGTACGCCTCAAGCGACCACGAGGTCGCGTAATTTGCGAGCCAAGGTCGCGTAAGTGGGCCAGGCCCTTAACTGATTAGATCAGTAAGGTCAAAGGTAAAGAGGAGTCTATGTAAATAGGCAACAACAATGAGGGAAGCAAGAGACCAAAGAGAAGATACTGAGGTTTCAGGGGTGTGTGAATGTGGAGTGAGAGAGGAATGGAATGAGAGATTTGTTGGCGTGGGGGTGTGCGGAGGTGCAGAGAGGCTCTGGGGGTGGGGGTGGGGGTGGGGGTGGGGGTGGGGGTGGGCGGAGGTGCAGAGAGGCTCTGGGGAATGGGCCGGGAAGGTGAGGGGCACACCACAACAATCTGGAGAGAAAAAAAAAGCCACAAAGAACTGCAGATTCTGGAATTGTGCGTAGAATGTAAAGGGTGGAGGGAGAAACTTTTTGGGGGGGTGGAGGGAGAAACTTTTTTAAATCTTTCCTGGACAGAGATGCAACTTTTTCCGTGTCGTATCTCCGTCCACACCGCAGCCTAACATCGTGGATCTGGCGGTCCCTTTGTTAGGGATCGGCTTTGAGAGCTCCTGTTGCAGGAGCTTCAATCGCCCCGATCACGGGAGCCTCGATCACCCCGTTGCAGGAGCTTCGATCGCCCCGATCACGGGAGCCTCGATCACCCCGTTGCGGGGGCTTCGATCACCCCGATCACGGGAGCCTCGATCGCCCCGTTGCGGGGGCTTCGATCACCCCGATCAAGGGAGCCTCGATCGCCCCGTTGCGGGGGCTTCGATCACCCCGATCACGGGAGCCTCGATCGCCCCGTTGCGGGGGCTTCGATCACCCCGATCACGGGAGCCTCAATCACCCCATTGCGGGGGCTTCGATCGCCCTGATCACGGGAGCCTCGATCGCCCCGTTGCAGGAGCTTCGATCGCCCCGATCACGGGAGCCTCGATCACCCCGTTGCAGGAGCTTCGATCACCCCGATCACGGGAGCCTCGATCACCCCGTTGCGGGGGCTTCGATCACCCCGTTGCAGGAGCTTTGATCGCCCCGATCACGGGAGCCTCGATCGCCCTGATCATGGGAGCCTCGATCACCCCGATCACGGGAGCCTCGATCGCCCCGTTGCAGGAGCTTTGATCGCCCCGATCACGGGAGCCTCGATCGCCCCGTTGCGGGGGCTTCGATCACCCCGATCACGGGAGCCTCGATCGCCCCGTTGCAGGAGCTTCGATCGCCCCGATCACGGGAGCCTCGATCACCCCGTTGCGGGGGCTTCGATCGTCCTGATCACGGGAGCCTCGATCGCCCCGTTGCGGGGGCTTCGATCGCCCCAATCACGGGAGCCTCGATCGCCCCGTTGCGGGGCTTCGATCGCCCTGATCACGGGAGCCTCGATCGCCCCGTTGCGGGGGCTTCGATCACCCCGATCACGGGAGCCTCGATCGCCCCGTTGCGGGGGCTTCGATCGCCCTGATCACGGGAGCCTCGATCGCCCTGATCACGGGAGCCTCGATCGCCCCGATCACTGGAGCCTCGATCGCCCCGTTGCGGGGGCTTCGATCGCCCCGATCACGGGAGCCTCGATCGCCCCGTTGCGGGGGCTTCGATCGCCCCGTTGCGGGGGCTTCGATCGCCCCGTTGCGGGGGCTTCGATCGCCCCGTTGCGGGGGCTTCGATCGCCCCGTTGCGGGGGCCTCGATCGCCCCGTTGCGGTGGCTTCGATCGCCCCTTTGCGGGGGCTTCGATCGCCCCGTTGCGGGGGCTTCGATCGCCCCGTTGCGGGGGCTTCGATCGCCCTGATCACGGGAGCCTCGATCGCCCCGTTGCGGGGGCTTCGATCGCCCTGTTGCGGGGGCTTCGATCGCCCTGTTGCGGGGGCTTCGATCGCCCCGTTGCGGGAGCCTCGATCGCCCTGTTGCGGGGGCTTCGATCGCCCTGTTGCGGGAGCCTCGATCGCCCCGTTGCGGGGGCTTCGATCGCCCTGTTGCGGGGGCTTCGATCGCCCCGTTGCGGGAGCCTCGATCGCCCCGTTGCGGGGGCTTCGGTCGCCCCGTTGCGGGGGCTTCGATCGCCTCGACTGCGGATGTTTCAATCCACCCGACCGCGGGAGAAAAGAAGTAATGAGGATGTAAGTTAATTGTCTGCCATCACAGTGGGGGATGTGAGGTCGCTGAAGAAACAAGATGGATGTGCTGCTGCGCTGGTGAGGACTCGGTGTGAGTGCCGTGAGTGCCGTGATCTCAGTGTTTGTGGGGACATCGTGCCATGAGGACATCCCAGAGTCTAGTGCGAGTGTGGACGGCTTTGTGGCTGTTAGGGCGGACAGGGACAGCAGAGAGAGTGACAGCGGTCGGTACAACTCTGGTCACACCACGGTGAAGGAGCGTGTCTGTGTGTGGCCCGGACATTGAACTGATGGCTGTGGGTCTCCACTTATGCCGTGTGCCCTGGGGATTCCCACTGTGGTGGCTGCTTATGTTTCATCTTTATGTAGTTTTATATCTTGCTGCTTTTTTGGTATGACTGTGGTAAATCAAATTTCACTGTACCTCGGTACACGTGACAGGCTTGTAAATATATAATAACACAAAACTCAATAAATCAATAGCCATAATACTAGTACAAAACACCTGGTTCATCGTGCAACCTACACAGTCCATGGAAGTTCGTAGCTGAGGTTAGTGTTGTGTAGTGTGCAAGAATCTGATGGATATTCGTCCTGACGGTAGCAGCGAGATGCGAGCGTGGCCGTGAGAGCGTGGGACATTGATGATGCTGGCTGCCTTTTAGAAGCAGCCCCTCCTGTAGATCTCATAAGGATAAACATGTTGTGTGTAGTCAACAGGATGCACTGATTTCCACATTTGTAAACCAGCATCTGCTGTTCATTCCTACACACCCCATCTTGGTTGTTCAGTGCTAAACTGTGGACATGGACTGTTGGCCACTGGGCTATTTGGCTTTTCGGATTGGGGTATATTTATTGAATTGAGGTAATTAGCTCGACTATTTGCAGCCTGAAGCAGTACTGGGGGCAGGAAAACGAAACTTGATCAAACCGGACAATTTAGCAATGAAACTGGAACGATGGGGAAATCTCAGACCGAGCTGAATAAATGTTCTGGCAAAACAAAAATCAACATGCTGACTGATTTTAAAAGAGATTGAGACAATTACCAGAACTTTGACAATTGACAGCTGGAAGCGATCATATAAACAAGGACAGGAATAAGGCGCGGACTCCTTGATCTCACGGATGGGGCGATGTGGAGGAGAGGAATATTTAATACAATACGTTCCCAGACTCTTTCAGATGCAGGGTGGGGAGATCAGAGGTCCCTTTATAAATAGAACTTGATGATAAACCAATCTGTAGTTGAGGGGATGGGTCTGCTCCGGAGTACCACAAATAGTGTTACGTTCTTGCATGCAGTCTAACGTTGATTTAATAGGTTGTTGTGTATCTGCTGTGGCAAAGATATATCTTTGGACCTCCATTAATGCTCTTGCCAAAATACTGAATGCAGCCTCATCCATTCCCACAGGCATCTTTGAACCAAGGTCATTGGGGAAAAAAGATAAATATTTGTTCTGTCTACAGCTTGGCTCAGCAAGCACATCGCAAAACCCAAGTCTAAGGTCTTTACTGACGTTGCTTCATTTCATGAATATAACTTGTTTATTCAAGAATCAATCAGATACTATAAATGTAAAGAACAAAAACAAGATGACAGCTGCCTTAACACAGGAAGTATAAATTGTCTAGCAAGTATTCCAATAAAGCCTAACGAAGGCTGTACACTTTTACTCCATCATTTGTCATTTGTTAATGAACGGTCCCCATTGTCTTGCTGGAGCCAACACTATGGGCAGTCTGAGCTGCCCAAGGTGGCAAGGGCGGTGTGGAGGGGAGGCGGAGACCATCGGGGTCTTGGGTCTGAATGCCGACATCAGGTGTGGAGCAGAAACGGTCTCACACAACACATGGAAACGTGGCAACAGCCAGCACCTGTGGAGACACAAGGAACTGCAGGCGTTGCAATCTTGCTCGAAACACAAAGTGCTGGAGGAACTGGGTAGATCAAGCAGCATCTGTGACGGGAATGGACAGACAAAGTCTTGAGTCGCAACTCCTCCTTGGAGTGATGAAAGATGGGCAAGAGAGGTGGGGGTGGGACAATCCTGGCAAGTGATAGGTGGATATAGGTGAGTGGGGGGGGGGGCAGGGTTGATTTGCAGATGGGTGGAGTAAGAGGCAATGGCTAAAGGTGGAAAGGAGACAAGGTATCAGATAAGGAGATGAGGTGTGAAATGTAAAGCTGTGGGTAGAAGGGGACAAGGGGGAGGGGAATGAGAGGTATGAGAGGGAACAGGAGATGTGTACAAAGAGGCCAGGGTAATGGGGTGGGTGTTGGGGTACACCAGGTTGGGGCAGGCACAGAAAGGACAAAGAGGGTGGGGGGGGGGGGTGGGGGAGAACTCAGTGGGACAGGCAGTATCTCTGGAGAGAAGGAGTGGGGGATGTTTCGGATCAAGACCCTTTTATATCGGCATGTGGAGATGCAGGGAATGGAGGGATATGGATTACATGCGGGCAGAGGAGATTAGTTTAACATGGCTTCATGTACAGCATGGACATTGTGGGCTGAAGGGCCTGTTGCTGTGCTGTACTATTCTATGTTCTAGACCATTGTGTTGCAAGATTTTTGTCATCCTTGTGCGGTGCAGAAGGTGAACATGAGAGCTTTGTACCCCTGTACCCCATCAGTCCCCCCCTCCAGAGTTTTGTACCCCTGTACCCCATCAGTCCTCCCCTCCAGCCAGGCTCACCAGCTGCACATCCAACCCCAGCTAAGCCCAGAAACCTGGCCTTCCAGCTCGCTTAACGCACAGGACCTATAAACTTCACCATTCATTACTTAATTATTCCTTACAAATATCCTGGAGCCACCAGGAATGTTTCATCTAATCCACCCACTTTACCACTGCAATGCAGGCTTGAGAGTCAATTATATTCACCAGTAATTGGCTGGAGTTTACTGCACAGAGCAGAACGTTCACCCCAGCCGCTGGAGTCTTGCGCTGCTGGAGTCTCCCCTTCTCCCACATTCAATGTGTACACATCTCCTTCACATCAAGCAATCAACTTCCTCTTAAACAACACAACAGAGACCGCCCGGTCCATCACGTGTACTGACCCCCAGGTTCAAGAGCAGCTTCTTCTCAGCAACCATCAGGCTCGTGAACGCTGCACAACGCTGACATCACTATTGTTTCCACCACCTAGTTTGGTTTTGCATAATTATGGTTACTTAGTATTATGATGATTAATTTATTGCATTATAGATGATTATATATTTACCTGTGCTATTGCGTTAGGCTGCAGCAAATTAGAACTTCATTGTTCTGTTGTTGGTACACATCAGTTTAGTTTAGTTTAGTTTTAGTGGTACAGCGCAGAACAGGCCCTTCAGCCTACCGAGGCCGCATCGACCAGCGATCCCTGCACATTAACACTATCCTACACATGTTGGGGATAATTTGCAAATATTCCATGTGAATTAATCTACAAACCTGTCTTTTGAGTGTGGGACGAAACAGGAGCACCCGGAGAAAACCCACCCAGGTCATGGGGAGAACGTGCAAACTCCGTACAGACAGCACCCGAGGTCAGGATTGAACCCGGGTCTCTGGCGCTGTGAGGCAGCAACTCTACCACTGTGTCACCGCTCAACGTGAATGACAAGACTTGTGACATCTCTGCTTTTTATTCTCACGTACCCCACATTCTATGGGATAAGTAGTTCCTCCAGAATTTTACATTAAATGCCTTGGATCAAAAGCTTAACCACAACCATGAGGATATTGTTGCAATATTGGCCAGGAGATTAAAAGTTGATTGGGTGACCCGAAAGTTTGTTCGAAGATAATGAAAGCCAGACCCCGGCATGTGTGAACCAGTGCATGATTGTTTAATTCATCGTTAGTTCTGCTTCACTACATAGGGGCATGAAATATTACAACGTTACAGTGTTTACAGCAGGGAAACAGACCGTTCAGATACAGATCTGTGCCAATATTAACACTCACACAAATCTCCTCTCATTCTTATGCATTTATCCGTCAACTATTCTTTTAGGGCACGGAAACAGTCCAACCCATCCATGCTAAGTTAGTCCCATTTGCCTGCATTTGGCCCGTATCTCTCTAAACTTTTCCTATCCATGTACCTGTCCAAATGTTGTCACAGTACTCGCCTCAACATCCTCCTCTGGCAGCTCGTTCCATATACCCAGCACCCTCTGTGTGAAAAAGACGCCCCTCAGGTTCCTACTAAATCTTGTTCCCCTCACCTTAAACCTACGTACAACTACTGTAGAGTGAGGTAGGGCATTGAGGAGGGTGATGAGACTGAGGGAACATGGATGCTCAAACATCCCAGGCAGCGTAACTCATAACCAGGAGACACAAGAGACAAAAATGCCCGTACCTTGAGCAAAGCTGTGGAGGGAATGGACACACAATGTTTTGGGTCAGGACCTTTCTTCAGACTCAATGGGCAGGGGACAGTCCAAGTCTGAACAAGGGTGCTCATCCCAAAGGTCGTCTTTCCACTGAGAGTGAAGAAACTTTGTCTGTCTATACCCTCCACAGATGCTGCCTGACCCGCTGAGTTCCTCCAGCACTGTGTGTTTTGCTCTAGATTCCAGCATGTGCAGTCTCTCGTGTCTCCATCCTCAGATCCCCAGACTTCAACTGAATTTGAGCAATACTTCAAAAGAATGAAGCACTTTAGGCAACAAATTAACATGGAAGGCTGACAAATGATAAAGCTATTATTCCTCTAACTGTAGACAAATCTACACATCTGTTATGCAATGCTAAGGATTTTGTTTTTTGAAAAAGTCCAGTGTAGTTTATTGTGAATGAGAAAGTTGACCCTTATGCTGTTTCACTTTATATTAAAAAGTTGGAGAAAGCAAATATCAAAATAAATACTCACGGGATCAATTGCAAGATACGGAACATAGCCTCACTTTATGGGATGTGATTTATAATCTGCTTGTGAGGAAAAGTACAAAATATATTACACAATCTATTATTTATTATTCTGCTTAAAATGAATTCAAATGCCCCTTGAACTGATTAATGTTTGATTTGATTTACTCTAACGTTAGATTTGTGGAGGGGGGTTGGGGAGTGTGGGTGGGGGGGGTTGATGTTGTTATGAAGTGACGTCTACTCTTGGAGATTTGGCCTTTCATGTAGCAAACATCAATGTAAATCATTCCTGGATTAAATACAACAGACGTGAAAGATATGAAGATGTCTATATTATCGGCACACAACTCCAACCCAAAACTCTATCAAAATTATGCCAACATCTTTAAATCTTTTAGATTGAGATTTAATGTGGGTTGTGTTATGGATAGATTGGAGGTGGGGGAGCAAAGGGGCTGAGTTCACACAAACTTCCATTCCCACTGGTGTATTGTTTAACACAGTGGTCCACCACTCAATGGGTCCAACAGAAGGAGGAGCTGCAGATGCAGGTTTACACCGAAGATAGACACAAAAAAGCTGGAGTAACTCAGCGGGACAGGCAGCATCTCTGGAGGGAAGGAATGGGTAATGTGTCGTGCTGAGACCCTTCTTCAGACACAAATTGCTGTTGAGGTCAATGCCACGGGGGGATTGGAAGCAGATCTGCCGCAGGGAGCTGGTGGTACACACGGGGAAGGACTTTGTGCACGACTTTACACTCCTCCGGCTAAACGTCACTCCATGATATGTAAACTATTTGAGGCCAGTCCTGTCAGTGACTCCTGTCAGTACACAACTTTAGGATTTATTTTCATGCTGGATTTTTAACGTTTATTTCAGGAGCTGGGTCTAGCTGCCAGGCCAGCATTCAATGGCTATCCCTAACCGCCCTTGTGGGAGGGTGGGGGTGAGTTGCCATCTTGTCCCATTCTGCCTCTTTGGGTGAAGGAGCTCCCCCAGTGTTGCTGGGGTGGGTGGGGGTGGGGGGGCTGGATTAACCCTTGCTCCCCCACTCCCATCCATCCTTGTCATGGCCCACATCCAATCCTAATCCAAATGATTTAAAGATACTAATGTGATGTTGATAGAGGTTTGGATTGGAATTGTGTTCTGACAATATTGATCTGATCACATCTCACTTTTATTGTATTTAACCTGGAAGCTATTTACATTGATGTTTATATTGATGTTAGAATGCAGCAATGGCAATTTATCCATCAGAAATCTGTGCAACTTGGCTTGGAATTTGCAGGCACTGTTGGAATGGCCTGGATAATAAGTGCAGTGAATGTTATAAATAGAATAGTTACTGTGTGTCTGGGGTGGGGGGATCAATGTTTAGGGTGGTCTGGGCAGCTGCTTGCTCCTGAACAGTGTTGAGCTCTTTGAGAATTGCTCTTTGACAATTGCTAGAGATGAAATCTTCCAGGGATATGGAGAGCATTCCTGACCAGTGGCTTGTGTAGTATGTAGAACCCTTGTGGTAAGAGGAGGTGCAAGATGCCCAACATCCGACACACTCTTGTAGCCATGGTGTTTACTTTCCTGGTCGAGCTGATCTTCTGCTCATAGTTTCTCTGGAAGTAACAGCAGGGGACTTGGAGATGCCAATGATATTTCATATCAAGGTTAAAGTTTGGACTCTTTCATATCAGAGGTGGACTCTCTGGCTAGCACACAACAAATGGTTTTCACTGTACCTCGGTACATGTGACAATAATCTAAACTGACTGACTGCGTCCCCTCCTGCATCTGACTCCCCTAGCGCCCCGCGCCTCCAACCCCACGCCTCCAACCCCACCTGAAGATCATTCAATATCTGCTGGGTTTATAAACTCTGGGTTTAGATGGGGCAACTTGGTCGACGTGGACAAGTTGGGCCAACTGGGTCTGTTATCACTCCACTAATTCCTACCTCAATAGGAGTGTGGATGTTGGTGTTAGGTTCTGTCAACTCCTTCACTGCTTGGAATAGTTATGGAGCCTGGATTCTAACTCCAGTCTGAACAATCGCAATAACTTGTAGCTGAGACTGGTCCAAGTGCCCTAGAGGTTGTCTATTTACAAAAAATAAAGAGGTGTAAGTTTATGTGCTTTCATTGTTTAATGTCCCCACTAAATATAGAGCAATACACATTGCCAATTAGTCCCAAATTATGGACGTCTAGTGTTGTGAATTTATACCCCAAGGATTTGAACTGAATTACGTGTGGACTATCACAGCTGTGATGGCTAAGACCTTTCATCTCATCCAACGAGGCTGCGTTGAGAATTGTATTCAGATGATGAAAGGGCAGTGTGTTAGCTCACTGCATGCCCAGTCCTTATCTCAGATTAATGCTACTACATGCGCTATTTTATATCCATTATTAAAGCTCTGTGCTTACATTATTTTTATAGAGCTACTAACATTTATGATGGGAAACTCAATGTTTTGATGGAAACATTTTCTATCCAATTTAAATCAAATTGTTGTAGACTCCTCCCGTGATTTTCACAGCTTCCACAAGGTGCACAGATATAGAATAGAATAGAACAAAGTTGGATTGGCCAAGTATGTATACATACAAGGAACTTGACGGCACATGGTATATACACGATATACAGCAGACAATTAAAAATAAAACATTATAAATGAAACATGTGGAAATAAAGTACCAGAGTAAAAAGAGACCACAGACATTTGGCTGTTGGAATGTGGAGATGGGAAGTAGTGTAAAAATTGAGATTTGGTTCATCAGAAACTGATGTTTGAAATCAGAACAGTTGTTTGAAAAGGTCTCAATGAGATTTAGGACATGCCTGTTCTCTCTGGGGAAGGTTCAATTTAAGCAATTCAGTATCTCAGTGTCCCCCCCCCCCCCCCCCCCCACATCAATGTGCAATTGTCATAGGTCCTGAAACAGAACAATGAAATACTTACTTGCAGCAGCACAGCACATATGTAATTACAGTACTGTAACCACCATATAGACAACCAAGTTTAATGTATACACTCAACCTTTTAAACAATATTTTTATAACCATCATATACAGACACCCAAACACACACACACACACACACACACACACACACACACACACACACACACACACACACACACACACACACACACACATCCAAACACACACACACACCCACACACACACGCTCACACACACCCACACACACATCCACACCTACCCCCACACCCACCACGCACACACCCTCACACCCACACACACACCCACACACACATCCACACACACACACACACACACACACACACGCTCACACACACACACACGCTCACACACACACATCCACACACACACACCTACCCCCACACCCACCACACACACACCCACACACCCACCACACCCACCACACACACACAAACCCACACACACATCCACACACACATCCACACCTACCGCCACACCCACCACACACACACACACACACACACACACGCTCACACACACACACACACACACACACACACACACACACACACACACACACACACACATATATGCATATAAAGTGAAGAATTATAAACATACTGTTGAGGGTGTGCCCTGATTCAAACATTATACAATGAAAGTGCAGTGTTTCTCATTTACTGTAATGATGTTTTCCACGTATTTCAATGCCCCGTTAGCTTTCACAATACCATGACCTGACCCTTGCAAGAGATGTTTTTACCATTCTTTGGACAACCCTCAAAAGGAAATTAAGGATTGTATGCCAGGAATCCTGACATATGATTATTTTGATATTTTGGCAGCATGACAGCAATAAACGCAAGTTAGGATGTGTGTTCAGATAATTTACCACTGGCCATTAAAATCTATTTAATTCTGATACTGTATCATCTAACCTCAGTTGTAATGAATAGAATTTAAAACCAATACACTTTATGATCTATACAGGTCAGACAGGAACTCATATAAAGTAAACACATTACAGGTAGTTTGATTTAAATGCCATGGCAATATTACGATCAGATAGAACGGGTAAAAATTACATAGGATTACCAGTATTTATTGCAGTATTTATCATTACTGCATGTGTGCTCTTTGCTCCGTCAGCTTCATGTGAACAAGGAGTTTCACTGCACCTTGGTGTAAATTGCAGTCAGCTAATCTGAACCGGACATGGAGTCCTAGTGTGAAACAGCAGGGAAGCAGACCCTTCATTAAACTCGTCCATGCTGAATAAAATGCTTCATCTAAGCTCATCCCGTTTACCTGCATTAGGCACGTTTCCCCCTGAACCTTTCCTATCAATATATTTTAAAGTTTCTTTTAAATGTAATTATACCTTCCTTAACTACCTCCTCTGTCAGTTCGTTCCATATACCGACCAACCCTCTGTGTTCAAATGTTGCCCCTCAGTTTCCTATTAAATCTTTTCCCTTTCACCTTAAACCTGTGTCCCCTGGTTTTGCTCTGGGTAATAGACTCCCACTGAGAAATATTGCCCTCGTGATATTACACACTGCCACAAAATTGCCCATCAGCCTCCTGCACTCCAAGGAATTGCTCAGCCTGCTCAACCTCTCTTTATAGCTTAAGCCCTTGAATCCTGGCAACTTGTTCCTGATGTTGGGGTAATCCAGAACCAGGGGCCACAGTTTAAGAATAAGGGGTAAGCCATTGAGAACGGAGACGAGGAAACACTTTTTCTCACAGAGAGTCTGTGGAATTCTCTGCCTTCCGTTAGGGCAGTGGAGGCTGGTTCTCTGGATACTTTCAAAAGAGAGCTAGATAGGGCTCTTAAAGATAGCAGAGTCTGGGGATATGGGGAGAAGGCAGGAACGGGGTACTGATTGGGGATGATTAGCCATGATCACATTGAATGCTGGCTCGAAGGGCCGCATGGCCGACTCCTGCAACTATTGTACAAAAAACCCCCCCCAACAAAAACCCGTTCTTGTACATCTTCTCTGCACTCTTTTCAGCTTAATGATTTGGAAAACTTTTAGATTTCCATCCTGTGAAAAAGATTCTTTGCCTCTGATAATGATATATACTTCTGGCAGAAGCATATCAAATTATACTCCCCTCCATCTCCAGCAATCCAGGGTAATTAAACCAACCTTTCCTTATAGACAATACCCTCTAATCCAGGCAGCATTTGGGCAAACCTCTTCTGCTCCTTCTCCAAAGTCTCCACTTCCTTCCTGTAATGCACACTATTCAGTCACCTCTCTTCCTTTCTCCTTTGCAGATATTGCCTGAAGTGCCGACTGCTTGCAACACCTCCAGCTTCCCCCATCACCTGTCTGATTCAACATTTGACTGCAACCTTGTCAACAAATGGAGAGGACTTGAATTTGGAGATTACTGCTGGACACCCAGGCGTTCTAGTACTGAACGGACAGAACTCTCTCTCAATGGGTTTTACAGGAGATACATTAATGTCAAGGAGAAAAGTGAAATGAAAGCAGTGACCTTGGAGACCAGGGTGACCTTCCATTCATTGCTCCCTCTCAATAGGTCACTGCAAGGATGAAGTTGAGTGTAGCAGCAATCAATGTCATATTCTGCAGCTGATTAATATCTTGTGCCCAGGTCTGCATGGACAATAAATCAATGCGTGCTGTTCGCAAATAGTATTTTTGGAACCTTTTTCTCTTTGGCAAAGGTCAGAGTTTACATCTTTTAATGAGTCATGGTGTCAGGTGACACCAATCTGTATAACGCCAACATCTGTACAAACAGCAATTAAACTCTGATGGAGATAACCTCAATTTGTTGGTGGCAACTTCGCAATGAATCATACATTTGCTGAAGCCATAAATATTGTGCAAAGTCTCTGATCTGGTATGGTTAAAATGAGTTTGAATATTTCCTGACGGGACTTCATCACGGCAGAAGCAGTAAAAGTTGAAACAGAATTGGATTTCTGTCAGCTATTTCCATTGACTTTTATCACATGTTTTTCATAAAGATGCAAGAAGGGAAAAGCGTGAGCGGGGATGGTGAAATCTTGGGTAAATTGTCAATTGTCCCTAGTGTGTGTAGGATAGTGCAAATGTGTGGGGATCGCTGGTCGGCGCGGACTCGATGGCTAGTCTGAAGAAGGGTCTCGACCCGAAACGTCACCCATTCCTTCTCTCCAGAGATGCTGCCTGTCCCGCTGAGTTACTCCAGCACTTTGTGTCTATCTTCATGCTGAAGGGCCTGTTTCCATGCTGTATCTCTGAACTAAACTGAACTAAAATAGGTGTCCAGTCACAGTATATGTGACGTGTGGTAGTTGTGTGAATGGGGGTGAGGGGGGGCTTCACTCCTTCACGCACCAACTCAAGGAATTTACGAACCAAGGCATAACTGGACATGCATTACCGTCTGAGCAAAGCGGTGGGCTTTCTGTTTGAACATTGCCACAGTGGCATTGTGGTAGAGTTGCCACCTTACAGCGCCAGAGACCTGGGCTCGATCCTGACCACGGGCGCTGCCTGTGTGGAGTTTGTACGTTCTCCCTGTGACCTGCGTGCGTTTTTCTCCAGGTGCTCCGGCCTCCTCCCGCACTCCAAACATGTACGGGGTTGCAGGTTAATTGGCTTCTGTAAATTGTAAACTGTCCTCGGTGAGTAGGAGAGTGCTGGTGTACGCTGATGGCACAGACTCGGTGGGCTGAAGGGCCTGTTTCCATGCTGTATCTCTAAAGTCTAACGTTTAACTCTGTGCTGAAATTTCAATTCGTTGAGATGGAAAAATCAAATACTAGAGGGCATAGGTTTCAGGTGGGAGCGGCAAAGTTTACAACAGATGTGGAGTAAGTCTTGTTACATAGAGAGTGGTGATTCCTGGATCGAGCTGCCTGGGGCGGTGGTGGAGGCAGATTCGATTGTGGCAGGTTTGACAGGCAAATAGATATGCAGGGAATGGAGGGCTATGGATCACGTGCAGGCAGAGGAGATGTGTTTACCTTGTTTATCATGTACACTGTGGCCGAAACGTTCTAAGAAATAAAAATAGATCACAATCAAAAGATGCCCACTTCTGCTCAAGGGACAACAGTGAGAATTGGGGAAATACGTCATTGATTCCAACACTCTTCCCAGCCAGAGGTTCTGACATCGTCAAGCACTACTGAAGCCAATTCCTTCCCCGCACACGGGAATGTTGAGGACGTGACCTTGCAGCTGATGGCACACTACCTGTGTAGTCCATTTACCATGTGGGGGTGGTTTCCAAACCCCTGAGGGGAAGGACATGAATGAGCTGGAAGCACTGTGATGAGCAGAGCAATTGGCGCCCTGTTGGGTTGAGTGAGTCAGTCTGTGGAAGAGGAGCTCTGCTGAAGACATGGACTGCCAGCGTTCAGCAGCATCTGCTTCCTCAACCTCTTCCCGTTGAGACTGGGCCAAACTCCACCAGAACTGGCTCCGGAGACTGCGTTTCCATGCCAGCTTTCTGTTACAGATTGTTCTTTCATCTCCAATATTCCTGGTAATTTTGATTATTTAAAATGTCACTACTGTTTACTGTGGAAGACATTTACAAGATGTCGATGTTTCCTTTATTTAGACTCCCTGGAAAAGTCTACAAATTTCAGGTTTCAAGATTCAGGAGCCTGAAAACTCGAACATCCAGACTTAAGAACAGTTTCTTCTCCACTGCAGACGTCTCAGGAACCAATCACCTCTTTTATACCCTATTCCTGAAGTTGCTGCTTTGTACTCTTGTTCCTAACTCTAAAAGCCCTGTCCCACGGTACGAGTTCATTCCAAGAGCTCTCCCGAGTTTGCTCTCATGGACATTTTTCAACGTGTTGAAAAATCTTCACGAGTCTTCCCGTGCTTACCTGCTGTTAGCGAGTCTTCCCGAGTACCAGCCGTTAGCGTTACGAGCCGCTAAGAGACGTCCCCGAGCTCCGACGTACCCCCTACCTTCATTTTCTGTGCTTACCACGAGTTTGATTTTTTTAAACTCGGGAGAGCTCTTGGAATGAACGCGTACCGTGGGACAGGGCTATTACTCAATCGGTTCCCCTGTTATTGTTCCTTACGGGCCTGTCCCACTTACGCGACTTTCTCGGCGACTGCCGGCACCCGTCATAGGTCGTTGCCGGTCGCCGAAAATGTTCAACATGTTGAAAATCCAGCGTCGACCAGAAAGACGCTACGACTCTTTGGGCGACTGAGGAGACGACTCACGGCCATACAGGCGACATGTCGCGGGATGAAGCCTGTACGGCCGTGAGTAGTCGCCCAAAGAACCGTACCTAGTTCTGGTCGCCGCTGCATTTTCAACATGTTAAAAAATGTCAGCGACCTGCAACGACCTATGGCGGGTGCGGGCAGTCGCCGAAATAAGTTGCGTAAGTAGGACAGGCCCGTGAATATTTTTTTTCACCGCCGGTTTCACACTGCAACATTGCACAACCACTCACCTGTTCTGCATGCGTTGTATTAATTACACAGAGAGTGATGGGTGTCTGGAACATGTTGTGACAGTGGCATTTTAGAGGCTTTTGGACAGGTACATGATCATGCAGGAAATGCAAGGATATGGATCATGTGCAGGCTGAAAGGATCAGTTTAGAAATACAGTGCAGAAATAGTCTCTTTGGCCCATTGTGTCCACACCCACCAGCGATCTCCCGTACGCCAGCACTTATTTACAATTTTTACCAAAGCCAATTAACCTACAATAGACAATGGATAATAATTGCAGGAGTAGGCCATTCGGCCCTTCGAACCAGCACCGCCATTCAATGTGACCATGGCTGATAATCCACCATCAGTACCCCATTCCTGCCTTCTCCCCATATCCCCTGACTCCGCTATTTTTAAGAGTCCTATCTAGCTCTCTCTTGAAAGTATCCAGAGAACCGGCCTCCACCTCCTTCTGGCAGAGAATTCCACAGACTCACAATCCTCTGTGTGAAAAAGTATTTCTTCATCTCCGTTCTAAATGGCTTACCCTTTATTCTTAAACCGTGGCCCCTGGTTCTAGTCTCCCCCAACATCGGGAACATGTTTCCTGCCTCTAGTGTGTCCAAACCCTTAATAATCTAATATGGTTTCAATAAATATCCTCTCATCCTTCTAAATTCCAGAATATACAAGCCCAGCCGCTCTATTCTCTCAGCTTATGACAGTCCCGCCATCCCGGCAATTAACCTTGTGAACCTACACTGCACTGCAAGAATGTCAATAGCAAGAATGTCCTTTCTCAAATTTGGAGACCAAAACTGCATACAAGCCTGTACGTCTTTGGAATGTGGGGGGAAACCTGGGCGCTCGGAGAAAACCATGCCTTCAAGGGAAGGACATACAAATACTGTACAGACAGTGTCCATGGTCAGGATCGAACCTGGGTCTCTGGCACTGAGGCAGCAGTTCTACCGCTGCATCAGCATGCTGACCCTGCACCACTCTGCCACCCCTAAGTTTAAGATTTATTGAACTTGGCATCACGTTTGTTGCTGACATTATAGACTGATGGACCTGTTCCTATGCTGTACTGTTCTATGTTCTAAGTTATGTTGTTCTCAGCCTGGCTGATCATGTCGAGGCCTGGAATATAGACCAGCTTGGCCTCATTCAGACGGTTCTGGCTGTCACTGTTCCAAGTTCCACTGGTGATCCAACACAGCTGGCGAGTGAAAGATTCTGTATACAAGAGGAACTGCAGATGCTGGAATCTAGTGGAAAAAAAACGATGTGCCGGAGGAACTCTGCGGGTCAGGCAACATCAGGACTCGGGAATAGGGCGGCACGGTGGCGCAGCGGTAGAGTTGCTGCCTCACAGCTCCAGAGACCCGGGTTCCATCCTGACTACGGGAGCTGTCTGTACGGAGGTTGTACGTTCTCCCCGTGACCACCTGGGTTTTCTCTGGTTTCCTCACACATGCCAAAGACGTGCATGTCTGTAGATTAATTGTCCCTGGAGTGTCGGATAGAACTAGTGTGCAGGTGGTCGCTGGTTGCCACGGGCTCTGTGGACCCGTTTCCATGCTGTATCTCTAAACTAAACTATCAGACCAAGGAGCAGCTTCTTCGCCTCTTACACCAGACTACAGGACAGTCCTTTATGAACCTAGTTCACCGCAGACATTGGACTCTGTCTCTGGAGCTGTGACACTACAAGGCTGACAACAATATTCTTCACGCTGGCATTACTCTCTTCACTCCACCTGTACAGTTTGATTGTATTATCTGATCTGGTTTGATAGCCTATAAACAAAAGCCTTTCACTGTACCTCGGGGCTCAAGACTATAGTAGTAAACCTAACCAACCCATCTGTGGAGGGAATGGACAGATGACGTTTCAAGTCGGGACCCTTCTTGAGATTGAAGGGGTAGGAGGGAGACAGCTGGAAAAGTGAGGTGGGGATGGGACAAAGTTTGGCAACTGATAGGTGGAGGTATACAGGTGAGGAGGGATGATTGCCTTAACTTTCCCCGTTCCTTTCTCGCCTCCTCTTCCGCCTATATCGACCCCTCCAGCTTCATATTTCACTCCTCCTCCTCCTCTCTCCTTCTGGCACCTTCATGTGCCCTGTTCACCTCCAGCCTTTGTCACTCACTCCATCCATCTGCAAATCAAACCTCTCATCACTTCTCACCTCTTCACCTCTTCACCAGCTCTCTCCCCCCTACTCCATCAGTCTGTAGAAGGGTCGCCTGTCCATACCCTCCACAGATGCTGCCTGACCTGTGGAGCTCCTCCTGGGGCTTGTTTTGCCGAGGGCAGGGTTGTGCTAGGTGCGGTCTGATTACTTGTATTAAAGTTGTTACTTAGCTCTGGGTATATTTCAGAAGCAGACATTTCCCGAGCTGTGTGAATAGCAGAACTATTTACTAATTGGAATGCAGCCTGAATCAATGCTTTCCCACCCACCACCCGATACTTTAGTTGCTGCGAGCTTCACATTCTGTTGTGTGGACCTTCCTGTTCCTGCTTGTTATATTCCGTGGCTTTGTTTAGCAACAGGAAGATATGCAGCCAGGGCTGACTACAGCCGATGGCGTCAGGACAATGAGAAGCGTACCTAGTGCATGGTCCAAGACCGAGACGGCAATCCTCCTTACCCACCAAGATTAGCCCCTTGAGAACCCACATCTCTCTACTTCGACAACTTTTAAAAATACTTCATGTCATTGAAAATGTTTAAAAATATTTGTATCGTTAATCTTTTTTGTTTTGTGTTTAATTCGTCTGTTTTCCACATTACAGGTTTGCTTTGGCCAGGACAAGGCTGTTTTCCAATGTACAACTAAGCCTGGACATTGAACAAAGACCCAGCAGTGGTCAAGGTTTGTGTTGATCAGGGACACTGCACACTCACTCAGCAAGGTGCAGCTTGAGACATCAAGCCCAACGTCTGTCCAACTGCTCCATGGCAACGTGAGGGACTGCTGCATGCTTTAGGTTGGGTGTCACGCGTACCAAAGACATAGATAGTCATAGAGTGACACAGCGTGGAAACAGGCCCTTCGGCCCAACTTGCCCATGACGACCAACATGACCCATCTGCCTACGTTTGGCCCATATCCCTGTAAACCTGCCCTATCCATCTAATTGTTTCTTAAACATTGCGGTAGTGCCTGCCTCAACAACCAGGTGCAGTGAAAAGGCAAACTGCTGGAGTAACTCAGTGACATGGAGGACAGAGATGTTGCCTAATGGGCCTGTCCCACTTGGCGATGTTTCAGGCAACTGCCGGTGACTGTGATAGTCGTAGCAGGTCGCCGAAAGACCGGCGACAACCTACGTCATCCTGGCGGCAACCTACGACAGTACCGACGTCAAACGAAGTCAAGCTACACTCATTGGCGTCAAACCCATTGTCGCCGAAACATTTCCAACATGTTGAAAATTTAGCGGCGACCAGAAGGGCGCAACGACTTTTTGCACGACTGAGGAGACTACTCCTGGCGAACACCGGCAACAAACTAGTTGCCTAAAAAATCACCTGTGTGGGACAGACCCATAACACCCTGAGTTGCGCAAGTATTTAGTGTCTTTCCTTGGTAAACCAGTACCCACAGTTCCTTGTTTCTACAGTGAGAAACTTTGTTTGCATGCTATCCAATCAGATTAGAAAATACATAAATACAATCATCAATCTCAAGTATAATAGATTGAGCAAAGAGTGCAGAATATTGCTCTGAGGTTGCAGAGCACCAGTTCCAGAGACAGGGAAGGGGTAGAGGTGAATTGGACAGTCCCCTAGCTTATGGATGGACTGTTCAGAAGAGGACAGCACAATGGCACAGCTAATGGAGCTGCTGCCTCACAATGCCGGAGACTGGGCAGCAAGATGGCGCAGCGGCAGAGTTGCTGCCGTACAGCGTTCACAGCACCGGAGACCCGGGTTCGATCATGTCTACGAGTGTACGGAGTTTGTACGTTTTCCCCGTGACTGCGTGGGTTTTCTCCGAGATCTTCGGTTTCCTCCCACACTCCAAAGATGTACAGGTTTTTAAGTTTATAGGTCTATTTCTGCGCTGTATCTCTAAGCTAAATTAAACCGGGGTTCGATCCCAAGCTTGAGTGCTGTCTGTGTGGAGTGTGCACAATCTTCCTGTGACTGCACAAGTTTCTTCTGGGGCTCTGGTTTCATAGAAACATAGAAACGTAGAAAAATAGGTGCAGGAGTAGGCCATTCAGCCCTTCGAGCCTGCACCGCCATTCAATATGATCATGGCTGATCATCCAACTCAGTATCCCGTACCTGCCTTCTCTCCATACCCCCTGATCCCTTTAGCCACAAGTGCCACATCTAAAGCCCTCTTAAATATAGCCAATGAACTGGCCTCAACTACCTTCTGTGGCAGAGAATTCCAGAGACTCACCACTCTCTGTGTAAAGAATGTTTTCCTCATCTCGGTCCTAAAGGAATTCCCCCTTATCCTTAGACTGTGACCCCTTGTTCTGGACTCCCCCAACATCGGGAACAATCTTCCAGCATCTAGCTTGTCCAACCCCTTAAGAATTTTGTAAGTTTCTATAAGATCCCCCCTCAATCTTCTAAATTCCAGCGAGTACAAGCCGAGTCTATCCAATCTTTCCTCATATAAAAGTCCTGACATCCCAGGAATCAGTCTGGTGAATCTTCTCTGTACCCCCTCTATGGCAAGGATGTCTTTCCTCAGATTTGGAGACCAAAACTGTACGCAATACTCCAGGTGTGGCCTCACCAAAACCCTGTACAACTGCAGTAGAACCTCCCTGCTCCTATACTCAAATCCTTTCGCTATGAATGCTAACATACCTCTCACATCCTAAAGACCTGGAGGTTTTTATGATAACTGGCCCTCTGTAAATGGCCCCTAGTGTGTAGGGAGTGGATGCAGAGGTGAGTTAACATGGAACTAGGCTGATCGATGGTCAGTATGGACTCGTTAGGCCGAAGGGTCTGTTTCTGTGCTGGAGGAATATTGTTCCAATGGCCACGGATGGGAGTAATGCAGCAGAGGTTCACGGGTCAGTTCCATTGCAATGATGGATGGTGCGATCCAACACAACTTGCGTCATTGCCCGTTGCGTTGGAAGCAATCTACAAAGCCTTTGCCAAGCCCTTCATCATGTTCCCTTCACATCCTCATCTCATTCCCTCTCCTGGGATCAATTGTGGTTACAAGGTCCACCTGCCTCTTTCCTGAGTTATTTGGCAATTAGCATATTTAAATAATTTGTATCACTTATGTTTGTCCTATTAACTGCTGTGATTTATCCTTCAGTTTGGCAGTGAATCTTTGGAAAGCAAGAGACAACAAAAAACAGCCCCCACGTGCAGGCAGCCGCTGGCAGTTGGACAAGAGTGGGTCAAAGGCAACAGAGAGAAGATGCAAACCTCTCAGTCTGAAGAAGGGTCCTGTCCATTCCCTCCACTGATGCTGCCTGACCCACTGAGTTATTCCAGCACTTTGTACTCTGGTCTGTTTCCAACCATCTTGGGTTAGGTTAAGGTTACCTCCAGTTTAAATTCCATTTGGAATATTTTGGAGGACCATGAACCAAGAACGATGAACCTATAATGTAAAGCATGTTCTTTACCTTTGTTATCAGTAAACCTAAATCCATAGTCATAATGCATGGAAACAGACCCATGCTGAAGAGGTCTGAAGAAGGGTCACGACCTGAAACGTCGCCCATTCCTTCTCTTCAGGGATGCTGCCTGTCCCGCTGAGTTATTCCAGCTTTTTGTGTCTATCCTCGGCATAAACTGGCATCTGCAATTCCTTTCTAAACAGATTCCTCGGCCCAACTTGTCCATGTGGACCAAGATGCCCCATCTGCACTAGTCCCACCTGCCTGAGTTTGTCCATAATCCCTCCAAACCTGTCCCATCCACATACCTGACCAAATGTCTGAAGAAGGGTCTCAACCCGAAACGTTGCCTATTCCGTCTCTCTGTAGATGCCGCCTCACCCGTTGGGTTTCTCCAGCATTTTTGTCTACCTTCGATTTTTCTAGCATCTGCAGTTCTTCCTTAAACATCACAAATCTGATTCTTGAACAGACAAATTCTCTGCCCCAACCTCTCATTGTTTAATTCCTAAATATTCTGCTGTTAGTGAACTGAAGATTAAATCAAGGCACTCAAACCTTACTGCAAAACATTTTCCAAGGATAGAGGACTCAAAAAGTAGAGGGCACAGGCTTAGGATGAAAGGGGAGAGATTTAAAGAGAAATGTCAGGGCCACATCTTCACTCAGAGGGTAGTCCGCATCTGGAATGAGCTGCCAGAGAAAGCTATAGATGCGACCTCAATGCAACTTTTAAAAAACATTTGGACAGATAACCAGTGGGTTATGGGCCAAATGCAGGCAAATGGGACTAGTCCAGTATGCCAGCTTGGATGGCAAGGACAAGGTGGGCCGAAGGGTCTGTTTCTGTGCTGTGCAGCTCGATGACTATGACTCTAAAATCTTGTGTCATATTTAACATTAAGTCTGTCAGTGACTTATTTAGCAATTGATCAATCTAGGCATATATTTCAACAAAGACATAAGCAATTTATATCTTGCAATAAACAAGTAAAATGGAACGATAATTAATCAACACTCCTCTGTTTTTCTAAACCCATTGCGGACGTTAATATCACAGTGTCAACAATGAGACGGCTTGGCTGAAAGTTGCATTTGTTCTGATAACTAATAATGTTCAATAAACTCAAACAAGAAAAAAATAACTACATCTTATAGATGTAAATGTAACTATTCTTGTATTTAAGTATTTACAATGTTTAATCTCAACGTGGGTTATTTATTGATAATGGACTTTATTAACCAGCCATTATAAGCATAAGACAACATTAAATAACGATATCTAAGTCTGCCAATGTCCCGTTACATTTGTCTTGGTGATTTATGTGCAATTGAACTTGAACAAAGTGTGATATTAATGGAGCAAGTGACAGACCAGATCTCACATCATTAAGTTTTTGATAATCTGGACACATTATTTTTTATTGCTTTCAGTATGACTGCTTTAGTTCTGAAATCCATCAAGAGTTCTGAAAACGAGATGGAATATGCAGAGGGAATACACAAGAGCGGGGAGAATGAGCAAGCTTGCCTCACCACCGCTCGGCTGCAGTTCTCTGCCAAAGATAATGGTCAGGTTGCAAGGGGGAGAGCAGATGAACTTTGGTCTCTGGAGATTGGGTAGCAGAGATCTCTGGGACTAGCAGGGAGATTGAATGAATCAAATCCATGACATTACTGGACTAGAACATAAATCAGCAGTAGAGTCGGACTTTACAAAGGACTGAATGAATTAGACACTGTTTCCAGAAGCGTGCTGTAAAGATTATGAGACATTATCTGTGGCATCTGTGGAAGGAATGGACAGACGAGGATTTGAGTCGGGAACCTTCTCCAGACTGTCTGTCAATCACATTGTTCTGTAGAATAAGCCTGAGTCACTTCTAAATCTATTTACCACAACAATATGTACTTGCCCCATACATCTCCTTTAAACATTGCTTCTCTCATCTTAAAGCTGTGTACTCTAGTCTTTGACATCTCCACACAGGAGGAAAGGTTCTGACTGTCTACCCCATCTATGCCTCTCATCATGTTATACACTTATATCAGGTCTCCTCGCAACCTCCGATGTTGAAGAAAAAACAATCTAAGCTGTCCAAGCTCATAGTCACAGATTCATGCAGCAGACAGAAGGGCCTTTCTGCCCATCACACCGTGCTGACCCTTTGCCCACTTCCTCACAGAATATAAATGATTTGAAGTCTGGACTTTTTCTTCCAAGAAAACCTTGGACAGATTTCAGTGCTTGCTGCTGTTAAACAAACTCATGCTCCCAAAATGTCAATGACATTCAGTAACTGAAGATAAACAAGTCACTTCTGATAACACGTTACAGCTGCAGCAGTATATGTGTATTATGCAGGGCAGATATCACAACTGAACACAACTTATACCCAGATACTTATCACAACTTCTCAGGAATGGATGTGAATTTATTTTGCTTTATCATGTTAAATGGTGCTGTGTTAATGATACTTGTCTGTTTAAAAGTACGTGATTGCCATTAAATTTAAAAGCTGATTGTTAATGCAAGCGTTTTCTTGTAAACATATATACTGATAGAAGTTAAATGTCATTATTTTGTTTTCAGGCCTGGTGACAGATATGTTTATTCATTGTGACATTGTGTGTACGTGCATCTAGACAGAGTCATACAGTGTGGAAACATAGCCAATGTCAGTACCAATATGCATGTTATTCAATACATCTTCTTCTTCTGTCGTGTCCATCTTCCATGTTACAAATGTTGACATCGCTGTCATCGTCCGTCCGTCCTGAAACGGACGCAAGCTTCCGGCGACAATCAGTGGGAGCCGTCACTTGTTGCAGTAGATGGTGGTGGTAGCAGAATTAGCCCAGGATACTTCCAGTTCCCAACCCCGCGATGTGGACGCTTCTGCTATGGGGCCATTCAATGCTCTGACTAATGGTGGCCACCAACCCAGGGGGCTTCTTGTGTCGGTCCCTCTGTTCATTAGTGTTCCCAGGGACTTACCATTCATGTAGTACGCTCGTATCATTCATACTCTAACATAAATGTTAGATCAGCCATGATTGAATGGTGAGTAGACTCGATGGGCCGAATGGCCTAATTCCGCTCCTATGATTAATGAACTTCTGAACTACATGAATTCACATTCCAATCAATGCCCCCCTCATTCTAGTCATCGACTGGAATGCAAATCTTACACCAGAAGTCTTGGTGCACCTGTGTGCAAAGAGGGATAATTGGATGCAGCTTGCAGTAGACTGGAGTTTAATCTTTGATGAGAGTTCATTATGTGTCACACACATTAAGTGTTGAACTTGCCACCACATTTATAGCACAGCGACGGTGGAGGTGAATGTGGTTCAGTTATTCTGGGACACAGAGAGGCACCTGGAAATCTTTAGTGCACAATCTGTTACTGGGACCATGCTCCATGCCCTGGAACAAGCAGCAACTAACCTCCTGGGCCGTAAACAACTTCTCACGCCAGGCTGATGTGGAAGGAATGCCACTCACTGAAGCAGCTAATTGGTCACTTAGAGCCTGCGCTCCCTGGAGCTGCCACGTGTTTGAGAAGAAACCCAGTGATGCTGGTTTTTGTAAACCTCCACCTATGAGAGTAACGTGGAGACAAGGAACTGCAGATGCTGGGTTACAAAAAAAAAGACCTAAGGTGCTGGGTAACTCAGCGGGAAAATAAAGTTGAGATCCATTGCAGGAAATAGCAGATGGATGAATGGTCCTGATCCAAAACGTCATCTGTCCATGTTCTCCAGAGATGCTGCCTGACCCAATAGACAATAGACAATAGGTGCAGGAGTAGGCCATTCAGCCCTTCGAGCCAGCACCGCCATTCAATGTGATCATGGCAGATCATCCCCAATCAGTACCCCGTTCCTGCTTTCTCCCCATACACCCTGACTCTGCTATCTTTAAGAGCCCAATCTAGCTCTCTCTTGAAAGTATCCAGAGAATCGGCCTCCACCGCCCTCTGAGGTGAGACCCATGGCGGTACCCCAGCACTTTTTGTCTTCTTTGACCTGTGAGACTAAAACTGATTTATATTTTATCTTGATGCTTACAGTGACACAAATATTATATGTAGGAAGGAAGTGCAGATGCTGGTTTACACCGAATATAGACACAAACTGGTGGAGTAACTCAGCGGGACAGGCAGCATCTCTGGAGAGAAGGGATGCGTGAAGAAGGGTCTCTGCAAAACCCAGTATGTGCTGTCAACTTCATATTTCAACCATTATTCTAGACTCAAATATGTATCTCCACAGTGCCTCTCCACAACACTCGGTGCTGTGGTAAGAATATGAGTTGCTTTGGCGTTAAGTTAGATGTAGAAGGGGTTAATCTGGAGGACACGTGCTGAACTTGCTCTCATTATGTCTGGAAACAATTACCTCCCCAGTGGCCACAGATGTGGTGCGTGGTTAATTACTCAATGTCTAGCCCGGAGGACAAGCATTCTCCCCAACACCTCGCTCTGACTAACAAGGGCCTTACTGGGGCACTGTGACCAAGGGGCTTACACTGGTTAATGCTGGTAATCCTTACAAATGTATTAATGGTGAACATTGGCAAATTGATCAGTTAGTCAACTGCTGAACCCTGACCCCAGTAGTCCATGTGATATATGCTCCAGTCAAAGATCACCATTATTTTCATGGCAATTAATAGGTGGTTGGATGTTTTGATCTCACTAACTGAGAAGTTTAAGAAAGAACTGCAAATGCTGGAAAAATCGAAGGTAGACAAAAATGCTGGAGAAACTCAGCAGGTGAGGCAGCATCTATGGAGTGAAGGAATAGGTGACATTTGGGATCTCGACCTGAAACGTCACCTATTCCTTCGCTCTATAGATGCTACCTCACCCGCTGAGTTTCTCCAGCATTTTTGTCTACCTTCACTGCTTGAGAAGGTGGGAGAGCCAGAATCACTCATTATATTTAAACACATAGTTTTAGTCTTGTTTTAGTTAATTGTCACATTTACCGAGGTACAGTGAAAAGCTTTTGTTGCGTGCTATCCAGCTGGCGGAAAGACAACTACGATTGTGCCTTCCACAGTGCACAAGGTGATGGTGACCCACTGAGTTCCTCCAGCACTTTGTGTTTTGCTCAAGATTCCAGCACCTGAGGTTTGTGGTCTCATAAAAATGTAACGATTTTTCTGAGGAATGCTAACAAAAATTAGGAGCTGAGATTGCAAGATTTATGTGGAGCGTTGAACAAAAGCACTCAGAACAAGCAACCTTTCCCATTTGTGCTGGTTCTGATTTCTTTTTAAACTCCTGCACTATGTTTTCTTATTCTGCTTATTGTTTAACTCTGCCGGTATCTTTAATTCCAGTTTGAGGTGCATGAAATCAAAGGTTTTCTTCGCCAAAATGTACTCACACCCCCCTCCATTCACATGTCCCTGCAGCACTCCAATAATACCAGAAACAGCATGCACCAAATATGTGCAGGAAGGAACTGCAGATGCTGGTTTAAACCGAAGATAGACATAACAAGCTGAAGTAACTCAGGCAGCATTTCTGGAGAGAAGGAATGGGTGATGTTTCAGGTCAAGACCCTTCTTCCAGATGAAGGGTCTCGACCCGAAATGTCACCGATCTCTTCTCTCCAGCGATGCTGCCTGTCCCGTTGAGTTACTGCAGCAGTTTGTGTTTATTTTCACCAAATATATGGTTCCTTCAGTCTCTTCCTGGAAATAAATTAATCTGACCCTCATTGACATGTAAATAATAGCAATTTGGAGATTGTAGATTCCGATAGACACAAAATGCTGGAGTAACTCAGCGGGACATACTCATAGAATGACTGAATACTGAATCTGATTCCACCACTCCCTCTTCTGCTGGGTGAACTAATCCATTCTAACCCTCCACAACTGAATTGCTGTGAGCGTTTTGTTTTGCTTAGAGATACAGCACAGAAACAGGCCCTTCTTC
Source organism: Raja brachyura (assembly GCA_963514005.1). Next base: position 24,875,363 of record OY740818.1, on the reverse strand, counting down.
CCACCGAGTCCGTGTTGACATGGTATCCCCGCACATTAACACTATCCTGCACGCACTAGGGACAATTTTACTTTTTGTGTTATACCAAGCCAATTAACCTACAAACCTGTACATCTTTGGAGTGTGGGTGGAAACTGAAGATCTCGGAGAAAACCCATGAAGGTCACGGGCAGAACGTACAAACTCCGTATAGACAGCACCCGTAGTCGGGATCGAACTCTGGTCTCTGGTACTGAGGCAGCAACTCTACCACTGCACCACCGTGCTGTTGTAAATAGAGACAGATGCTCTGGTCTGCATTCTTGGACTGATGTTCAAGCAGGAACAATTCCCAGTAAGTATAATACCCACACATGTGGAGAATACCAGAATCGTTCTCCCAGGGTAAAGGAATCAAGAACTAGAGTGCGTAGGATTGAGGTGAGAGGGGAAAGATTTAATAGGAACCTAAGAGACGTTTTCACACAGAGGGAGGTTGTTGTATGGAACGAGCTGCCAGAGGAAATAGTTGAAGCAAGTAGAATAACAATATGTAAAAGACATTTGGACAGATGCATGGATAGCAAAGGATTGTAGGGATATCAGCCAAAGGCAGGCAATTGGACTCGCTTCGATGGGGCACTTTGGACAGCATGGACAAAATGGGCCGAAGGGCCTGTTTCCATGCTGTATGCCTCTGTGATTCTGGTGCCTGAGAACAGTGCTGTAAATGTTGGTGCTGTGATGTACCTGATGTGTGGCCGTTACTCCCAGATTGTATCTGAAAGCAGAATTACCAGAGGAATCCATTAGTGGTGTGGAGGTGGCATGGACATTTCACCAGGGAGGGGTGGCGGAGATGTGACACTCACTCTGGCCGTTGTCGAGTGAGAATCCGAATGTGTTTGCTGGGCTTTGCAGATTGTGGTCGCAGGATCGGGCAGCTGCAGAAAGTGACCTCTGATAGAGAGGTTGATGCCTCAGTCACGGTTCATCATTAAACCACAAACTATTCCCAATAAGTCAGTCACACCTTCTCCCGTTACTCCAGGCCCACAGCTTCTGCCTTTGTAAAGCAACACTGCCTGATCGACATGATCTCCCGGTTGCCAAACATTTTCATTACCCCTCCCATTCCCACACTGACCTCTCTGTCCTGGCCCTCCTCCCTTGTCAGAGTGAGGCCCAGTGCAAATTGGAGGAACCGCATCTCATATTTCACTTGGGCAGCTTACACCCCAGTGGTATGAACATTAACCTGTCTAACTTGCACCCCTCCCTCTCCATCCCTTCCCCACCCAAGTCATACCAGCTTCAAAATCACCTTGTTATCTCATTGTCTGTAACTCATTTTCACCTAGCCCACAGCGAACAATGGCCTGTTTACTTTTTTGCATTCTTCTATATCTCTCTATATCACTGTCCATACAGTATCTCTAGTTTCCCTTTCCACTGACTCGCAGTCTGAAGGATGGTCTCGGCTCGAAACATCACCTATTCCTTTTCTCCAGAGATGCTGCCTGACACACTGAGTTACTCCAACTTTTTGTGTCTATCTTCGGTTTAAACCAGCATCTGCAGTTCCTTCCGACACAGTTCCACACCCCGCAGATTTGTGATATTCCCTCTGCCCTGCCCTGCCCACCAGCACCAGGATAACACATGAAGACGTTAAGAAGTGAGGTGCTTGTTAGAGCAGGGACCACCTACCCAGCTCTGCAACTCCAAAGACCCCCTCCCCTGAGGTGCGATTAAATCACCGTGTGTCCATGTTTCAGCACCACTCAATCCCTGCCACAGCAGGTTAGCCTTAACCACCGAGCCACACAACCCACTGTTTGGCGTATTTAATGATCATCTGTACTGACATTCATACTTGCAGCAGCAGAGCAGACCCGCAAACACAATACACATAGGTAACATCATAAACTAAACTAATTACCCCAATAATACTGCAAAAAACCCTGAAGTCTGGCTGGCAAAGGTTGAGACGGATATGGAACAAATGCATGTAAATGGGACTGGGGGAATTTTGGTTGGCATGGATCAGTTGGCCTGCTGTGTGTTTCTTTGGTGTTTTGCAGTGTTCAAGAGCCTGATGGTTGATGAGATTAAGCTGTTCTTGTACCTGGAGGTCACGATTTTCAGGCTCCTGTACTTTCTTCCCGATGGTAGCAGCAAGATGAGAGCGTGGCCAGAGTGGTGTGGGTCTCTGATGATGCTGGCTGCCTCAGTGAACAAGCGCCTCCTGTAGATCCCTTCGATGGTGGGGAGGTGAGTACCGGTGACAAATCCTAATCCTATCTCAGCAACAGAAAACCACAGATTGCCACTTGTGCTGACAAATTGCTTTTGTAATTAGCTTTTGCACTAATGTTGTTTTGTTAATCTGCACGGCCATGGACTTGTTTTCCCATTACGGAGTAGTTGATCAAACTTCATTTAATCCCAATCTCCAACCTACATAGTCATAATATGGCTCCCTTTGTTCAGAAATGTGAAAGGACTTGCAGCTAATTATTAATGCTAATTGTGCCTGGAATAAACGACAATATCAGCATCTGATCCAGTAGAGAATGCATTTAGTGCATTGCTTATTGAAGTTGCCATTTGTGTGGAACTTTTATTTTTTTTAATTATTATCATTTTCAACTTATTTTTGATTTTAGGAATGTTTGGTCATTGAGATGAGATTTAAACCTCAGTGTCACAAAGATGATGCAATTGTGGAAGCAATTGTGACCAAATATTACCATGTACAACTCTGCTGTCCTTACAGTGTGTGGCCTCACTCTGGCATTGGAGGAGGCTCGGGAGAGAATGTTTGTTGTGCGAATGAAAAGGGGACTTTAGACTTCAACGGTACAGCATGGAAACAGGCCCTTCGACCCACCAAGTCCGCTCCGACCAGCGATCACCTCGTACACTAACATAATATCATACTGACTTGGGACAATTTACAATTCTACCAAAGCCAATTAACCTGCAAACTTGCACATGTTTGGAGTGTGGGAGGAAAACAGAGCAACTGGAGAAACCCATGCAGGTCACGGGGAGACATACAAACTCCGTACAGACAGCACCCGTAGTCAGGGTCGAACTCGAGTCTCTGGCGCTGTAAGGCAGCAACTCTACCGCTGCGCCTCCGTGCCGCCCTGTTTAAAGTTAGAATCGTACAACATACAATAGCGCGTGGGCCTTTACAGCCCACTTCATCACACCCATCAATGCTCATTCTAAGCGCTTATATTACCTGTATTACTCAATATCACTCCTGTCTTAATACCGTTTCAACATTGTAATTGTACCCAGGTCTACCCCATTCTCCGGCAGCTCATTGCTGGGATGATGTGGTTCTGGTGTCGTTCACACACTCTGGATCTGAGCGGGACTGATGATTGCAGACCATGCAGGTTCAATCACACGCGGCCTTCTGAAACAATCTGATTTACTGAGCTCTTGATTAGTCTGCCTCTAAAGACCTTTATTCTTGGAATAATGTAAGAACAAGAACAAGGATCTCTGCAGAACTTCCACCCCGTAAATCAAACCAAGGTTTCTTTCAAGACCTTGACTTCAAGCCACATGAGAGAACACCAGAAGATAGAAGCAAAATGCTGGAGTAACTCAGCGGGACAGGCAGCATCTCTGGAGAGAAGGAATCGGTGATGTTTCGGGTCGAGACCCTTCTTCAGATTGAGGGTCAGGGGAGAGGGAAAGGAGAGATATAGACGGTACATAGAACAAATGATTGAAAGAAATGTCAAAAGCAACGATGATTATGGTGAGTAACAGGATGGGCGTTGAGGGAGGGAGTTGCAGACCTGGGGCCTAGGCAGCTGGAGGCCCATCGGCCCATGTGGGAGGGAGGAATATCAAGGGTGTACAGACTGCCAGAACTGGCAGCGATGGGATTATGGTGACTGATCTCGGTCAAGTCCTCTGGATAAACCCAGTCATGACAAGAAGATGAAGTGTGTACCGCTGGCAGGGCTGTGTCCTGAGGGTCTACACTTAGTAAATGACCCCAGTGAGTGTGGAGTCTCGGTTTAAATTTGGAAATATCAGTTGATTTCTATTGTGAATTAAGTACCCGCTTTCAAAGCCAGAACTTCAGTAAGAATCCATTTAATTCAACATTAATCTGTCAGCACCTCATGAGTTGAAACAATGTTCTGGTAATTGAGATTGCATCCTCACACTAACACACTTTACACAGCTGTGAACAGCCTGCATGAGTAGAACAATTGTGGGGCTGTGAAGAAATGAATGAATGGCTAGGACAGAGATGAGGGCAGCACTTTGTAAGCATTGTGTACAACATTATAGACCATAAGTGCAGGAAATAGCCGTTTATTTGGCTTGTGGGGTTTACACGGTGATATGACAGGACTATTGGGGCCTGTGATGGAGATATTGCTCAGCACATCCCCTGCTCTGGGCTTTTCAGCAACTGCTGCGATGGAGAGGAGACGGTTGCCACCTGTTTGTAGAGTGTAGATTTGCAAAGAGAGTCTCGAGAGGTCTGCAAGGGTCCGTGTCACAGTTTATCCCGATCAGCTCCGTCACAGAGGACTCTGTGATTTACGGACTGTTCCCAGGGACACACTCAGAGACGGACATCGGGTGCTGCTGGAAGGTCACTAACTCGGTGAAAGATGCTCTTTGATCTGCCTGAGCATAGTTGACCAGGAGCGAGATGTCCATCGGGGAATGTTGCCGACTGGCCCGCTGCAGACTGCAGGAGTACGTGCTGAGGGACGCACTGAAGCTCGGTGCAGCCAACGCCAAGGCTCGGTGGGGGAGGGCCACAGTCTAGGGTCCTTCCGCTGCTGGGCATTGGGGGGCAGGGTGTGGTGGAGACACCCCTCAAATGAGGGAAGGGACATCACCGCAGGGGGGCACATGAGAGGCAAGGGTGGGGGTATAATCATGTTTTTTGGGGACACTACCAAATATAATGCTAACGACAGTATGTATAGTAGCGGGAAATGTCCGAACAATTTTACACAATTCGTGTTTTTTACATATTTTAAAATCCTGATTAAAGTTTATTTTGATTAAAATATAAACAAAAAAATACTGGTTCATCATGTGGCGGGTATAATGACATTTCTGAGAACACTACGATACAATGCTAGTGAATGTTTGCATAGCCTCCAAGAATGTCAGAATAACGTTTGCACAGTCCTTGTTTTGTATATATTTTTTATTCTGAATAAAGTTTATTTTAATTAAAAAGCACTGGGTCGCCACAGCAACCATAGTACTGGAGCATGGACACGGGGGTGTGTGGGGGGTGCGGGGGTGGGGGGGGGGGGGTCGGGGTGTGGGGGGTGGGGGTGTGGGGGGTGTGGGGGGGGGTGTGGGGGGGGGGTGTGGGGGGTGTGGGGGGGGGAGGATGATGTCCAAGATACTGGCCCTACCATCTTCTCTGTGGTAACAAAGTGAGGCTTGGGCCAAAAACAAAATGCGTGCAGATATAGCAGATCATAAGGTCATGAGTTCTAGGAGCTGAATTTGGCCATTCGGCCCATCTAGTCTACTCCGCCTTTCAATCATGGCTGATCTATCTCTCCCTCCTAACCCCATTCGCCTGCCTTCTCCCCATAACCCCCTACCCATGCTAATCAAGAATCTATCTATCTCTGCCTTAAATATATCCACTGACTTGGCCTCCACGGCTGTCTGTGGCAATGAGTTCCACAGATTCACCACCCTCTGACGAAAGAAGTTCCTCCTCATCTCCTTGCTAAAAGAACATCCTTTAATTCTGAGTCTGTGGCCTCTTGTCCTCTCCCGCTGGTGGATTCTCCCACTGAGGCCGAAGTTCTGGAGACATTTAGACCGGTGCATGAACAGCAGGGGTGTGCTGAAGTACAGACCACCTTTAGACCAGAGGAGCAGTGGGCTGAGGCTGGGTATCCCCGGGTCAGTTGCCTCCAGCACCACCTCCTTGTGTACTGCCTGCTAACACTGTGTGACTGTGTGTGAGCCGGGCAGTCGGGACCCAGCCTCAGATCAGCTGGGATACATGAAAACAAAAGCACCACGAGATGCCAAGCCTGTGCTCCCTCCCCTCATCCCCAGACACCAGAGAGGAAGGATCTGAGGCCGACTGGCCCCCGTCTGGCAGCAAGTAACAGACAGTCAGTCTGCAATAGCAACCACCCAGCCAGACCATGATCCGCTCCCCACTCCACATCCACAACTCCAATCAGTGCTCCTGCTTCTATAATCTCTCAGATTTCACATCATTTATTTCTTAGCACTAAATCCCCATCCGTCTTGAAGCCCAGATTCCAATGGCCCAAAAAGATTCATGCTTTAAAGGTAGACAAAAAATGCTGGAGAAACTCAGCGGGTGAGGCAACATCTATGGAGCGAAGGAATGGAGAGACCCTGGGTCTCGACTCGAAATGTCGCCGATTCCTTCTCTCCATAAATGCTGCCTCACCCGCTGAGTTTCTCCAGCATTTTTTGCTACCTTCAAAACATTCATCTTTGGCACAGTCCTTGTTTTGTTATGGAGAGAAGGTAGGAGAATGGGGTTAGGAGGGAGAGATAGATGCTGCCTCACTCACTGAGTTTCTCCAGCATTTATTGTCTACGATTTTTTCAAATCTTTGCAGTTCTTTCTTAAAAAGATGAATGTTTTGTTTTGTACAGTTACTAACCCACACCTGTCTAAAGATTGAATAGCCCCAGAGTGTTGCCTCGCATGTTATTAGGGGGCCGCACACTTGGGGGGGAGCAATTTTAATTTTGTGATCCTGGCGGTGAACGTCATCAATCAGAATAAAATACTGTAAATGTTTGTTAGACCAGGCCACTCCGGAATTTCACAGGGAGCGTGGGATTCATTATTACCTGTTTAAATGCTGACATTCTCCCTCTTGTTCTCTAATCCCACCGTGGCTTTGCCAAATCTCCTCTCATCCAATTCCATCTGCCAAAACCTCTCCACTTCCAGGCTCTTGCTCGTCCCTGAGTTTAATTGTCCCCACGACTTGGTGGTCGGGTCTTCAACTGTCAGAGCCAGGAGGTCTGTGATTCCCTCTGGACCTCTCCACTCCACAACCTCACTATCCTTTCACCAAGGCACTCTTTAAAACCCATCTCTTTGGTCACATTGAATCTCCCACAGCCTGGAGCCTCTCAAACGGCCCTCTGTCACTCCTGTCAATAGTCAAGTCAAGTCCATTTTATTTCTATAGCATATTTAAAAACAACTCTCGTTGACCAAAGTGCTTTACATCAGTGCAGGTACCAACATGCTACAAACAGTGGTACATAGATCTAACAATACACACATAGATACATACATACAGCGCTCCCTCAGAGGACCTCAAGAAACAATAGACAATGGACAATAGGTGCAGGAGGAGGCCATTCGTCCCTTCGAGCCAGCACCATCATTCAATGTGATCATGGCTGATCATCCCCAATCACTACCCCGTTCCTGCCTTCTCCCCATATCCCCTGACTCCACTATCTTTAAGAGCCCTATCTAGCTCACTCTTTAAAGTAACCAGCGAACCGGCCTCCACCGCCGTCTGAGGCAGAGAATTCCACAGACTGTAGTGTACCATCTTTTGCTCAGTAACTCTTCCACCTGTTTTCCTGTGGTTTGTGTAAATATTCCTCGCACAGAGGAGTTAACAGTTGATTTTTTAATGATTTTGGATTCAATAAGAGCAGCAGCACGGTGGCGCAGCGGCAGAGTTGCGGCCTCACAGCGCCACAGACCCGGGTTCCATCCTGACTACGGGTGCTGTCTGTACAGAGTTAGTACGTTCTCCCCATGACCGCGTGGGCTTTCTGCTCCATCATGTAGGTGCAGTCGTAGTGTTTCATAGACAGATGGCAGTTAGGAAGAAGGTGCTCCTGAACCTGGATGTTACAGTTTTCAGACTCCTGTACCTTCTTCCGGATGGGAGAAGTGAGATGAGAGCATGGCCAGGGTGGTGAGGGTCTCTGGTGAAACTGGCTGCCTTTTTGAGGCAGCGACCCTTGTAGATCCCTTCAATGGTGAGGAGGTGAGCACCCGTGATACATCCTGATCCTCCCTCAGCCACACAACACCACAGATGCCTCATGCACCAGTCTGCACTTAGTTTAGTTTAGTTTCGTTTAGTTTAGAGATACAGGCCCTTCGGCCCACCGAGCCTGCACCGACCAGCGATCCCCGCACACTAACACTATCCTACACACACTAGGGACAATTTCACAATCACACCAAGCCAATTAACCTACAAACCTGTACATTCTTGGAGTGTGGAGGAATCCGGAGATCCATGAGAAAACCCACGCAGGTCACGGGGAGAACGTACAGACAGCACTCGGAGTCAGGATGGAACCCTGGTCTGTGGCGCTGTGAGGCAGTGACTCTACCGCTGCCCACCGTGCCTGCCTCACAGGTGAGAGGTAAGATCTCTGATTAATCATAATCACTCATTTGTCCCCTAACTGTTCCTTTAAGATCTGTCAAGAAGATTCATCTCCACTAGGCTCCAAACAAATTTGTGGTCTGCTCCTCTGGGACATTGCGCTGTGCAGCTAATTTCTCTCTCCAGCTGAGATGATGAGGCTTTACCACCAACCTGACATTAACAACTTCTTCTTCTCCTCTTTAAAGAGCAAACAATTTGTTTTAATTATTCAAAATCTATTAGATTGTCTTCCCAAACAATTGAGGTACATTACTCCACAATCTAGTGTTGCCTTCATGCAGCTTGCCCGTACAAAGGCAAACTACACTGCACGCTTTATTCCATTAACGATGAAGACAATTATGAAGCTACTCTGAAGGAATTGCATCTTTACAACACTGATTTTCACGAGGGAATTTTCCCGTGTCGATGCAGAGCCAGCCTTCCGCTCAATTTATATGAACTATTTGCACCAATGTTTTTAATTGCTGGGAACAGCATTGTGCCCCTGATCAGTCATTAGCTGTAATTAAAGCCCTCAGATTCACACCATTGTGCACTAACTAACAGAATGTCAAACACAGCTCAGACGCCACGCACAGACAGACACGTCAGCTCCTCAATATTGCTAAGGTTTGGAAGGATCAAGTTCAATTGCGGGAGAGATAGGATTTTTTTTGCTCGTCTCCTGGGCTAACTATTCAATGAAGAGTATGTTCAGACACTGACTCCCCCCTCAGTGTTATCCTGAAGACTATTGACAAGTTGACAGGAGCAAGGAAAATGTTTCTTTTCCATTTGAGAAAACAACAGATGAATAATTTCTCTGTGATTCAAGAGAACTCATTGTGTACTTAAACTATAAGTGGCAAGAAAGTTTGTGTCAGGCATAGTCTGATCTAATATGGAAATATGGCAATGAACTGCAAACTAGAACAATACCAAGCTCTTGATAAAACCGAGTCTGAATACGGATCTAATCTGAATTATGCTAATTATCTTGGAGAGACATGGTCTGAGAAAGGATCTCAACCTGAAACGTCACCTATCCATGTTCTCCACAGATGCTGCCTGACCCGCTGAGTTACTCCAGCACTCTGTGAAACGTCACCTATCCATGTTCTCCACAGATGCTGCCTGACCTGCTGAGTTACTCCAGCACTCTGTGAAACGTCACCTATCCATGTTCACCACAGATGCTGCCTGACCGGCTGAATTACTCCAGCACTTTGTGTTTATCTTTGGTATAAACCAGCATCTGCAGTTCCTTGTTTCCACAAGAGTGTTTAATTGTCATTTTCACAGGGAACGGAACGATGAAATAACACAGCACAATAAATATGCAAAGAATTATTCATTGTTCCAGGTAAACCAGACCATGATAGTGCAAGAAGATAGACACAAAAAGCTGAAGTAACTCAGCGGGTCAGGCAGCATCTAAAAGGTATAGGTAACTCTTCGGGTCGAGACCCTTCTTTGGTTTAAGCCAGCATCTACAGCTCCTGTGTAGGAAAGAACTGCAGATGCTGGTTTCAATCGAAGGTAGACACAAAATGCTGGAGTAACTCAGTGGGACAGGCAGCATCTCTAGAGAGAAGGAATGGGTGATGTTTTGGGCCGAGACCCTTCTTCAGACTGATCTGAATTCATCTGCAGTTCCTTCCGACACATGATATTCAAGCCCAGGTGTGTAGCACAAGCTATATAACGTCCATCATTGATCGAGGCTGAGGTGGGCATGTGGTTAGGGATGTGGTTCGTGAGCCTGATGGTTGCTGGCAAGAAGCTGTTCTTGAACCTGGAGGTCACGGTTCTCAGGGACCTGCATCCACATCCAGAAGGTGACAGTGGAGAGCGTGGCCAGGGTGAACATGACAACTAGGGGCAGGATTTGCTCATTCCAACCCTCCGACTATTTCACCCAGTTTCTCCCCTGCCTCAAATTCCTCTGTCCGATCTACTAAAGTTCCATTGCCAAACATTGAGCAGATGTGGTATAAATAGAAAGCCCTGTTTGTGCTAAATCTGTTGAGGCTGTTTGAGCGGGGAGACTGTGACTTGGGAAATGTGATGATGGATAACAAGGCATCTTCCTTGTTTCTGTTACAGAAACCACCATTAGTTATTCAATCCCAGCTGGAGAACTCTGCAAAAGTTGCTTTAGATCAATGATGCATTTTGCCACATCTGCTCCCCACTGGGCATGGATATGATGGAGGAATTACACGTACAGTTTTAGCATCTAAAAGAACGTGAGATTTAGCAAGAAGTAGGAATCCATCCAATTCCTTGGAACCAGACGATAGGACTCAAGCAGGGGCTGACAAACCAATTCCCCCTCCACGATTTCGCCCCCCGTGCCGCCGTTGCACGAAGGAGACCGGTAATTGTTCCAAACAATCGCACAAAGCAATCAATGGTAAGTACCAAAGGTTCAAATGGGTTCATTGGCTCATGGGAAGTAACGCACACCTGAGGCTTTTACACGCTGAAAATTAATGGCTCACAAGTTGTGAATGTCAAGAGAGGTTTAAACGGCATGATGGATGACGGCAACAAGACGTGTGTAGTTCATACTCCCAGCTCCTGGGACAAAGCTACACTCCAGGAGTCACGGCGGGCAACGAGCCCTCTTCAATAACTCACAGGCTGGTCTCACAGGCTTCCCGTACAGTTGGCCATGCCGGAAGCCTCAGACCTGATGGTCAAATTGCTCCGGATTATTGGTCTGTAACAGTGTCAACATTACTAAACATGGCCTGGTCCATTGCCAGAGTGAGACCAAACGCAAATTGGACAAACAGCACCTCATATTCTGCTTGGGCAGTGGCATGAATCTTGATTTCTCGAACTTCAAATAACCCCTGTACGCCCTCTCTCTCTCTGTCCCTCCCCAACCCATCATATTACTTTCAAAAACATTTTGTTGAGTCTCATTGGCTGTGACTCATTTTCACCTAGCTCATGGCCGTTTCCTTTATCATCGTTACTTTTTTGCATATCTTTCATTCATTTGTTCTATATCTCTCTACATCACCGTCTATATCTCTTGTTTCCCTTTCCACTGACTCTCAGTCTGAAGAAGGGTCTCGACCCGAAACATCACCCGTTCCTTCTCTCCAGAGATGATGGCTGACCCGCTGAGTTACTCCAGCATTTTGTGTCTGTCTCGCCCAAAAATGGACACCTGATTTACTGACTGACATCAACATGTCACTGCCGGGAGATCATGTGGCCAGTACTGAACTAACAGCAGCATTGTCCACTGAATCTACTGTCTCCATGGAAAGTGGCAGACGTTATAATTTCATCAGACTATGAACAACATTCAAATGATTAAGCAGCAAGAGGTTTTTGTTGTTATTGTTGAGCAACCAGATTTCTTTGTGGTTTACAGATTTAGCCCAAGTAATTTATGAACAAGCTCTCTGATTTAATTTTGTGTAATATTCTTTCTTCCTCTGAGTTCCATTAATCTACTTGCATTGACTTTATTTCATAATCACTACCAGGTTTTCATTACTCCTTTGCCGCTTGGTTTTATTTTATTTTACAGCCTGATTTTACAACAATTCAATGGCTAATTTAATTATCTTCCACCGCCCGATTTATATAATTCGTCACCCTCTTTTATTACTTCTTGTGGGCTGAAGATGAAGGCATCACGTCTGTGGATTTAACGCTATTGATGGGTCCAATGTCGTTCAACATTCGAGGAAGGAGAAGAGATGAGTAATAATGGCAGTGAAGGTAGGATTATGTCCAAATGTTAGCGAGCATGTTGTCAAGTTGCATCACACTTTAGTTTGGGAACAGCTCTGCCCAAGGCTGCGAGACATTGCAGAGATTCGTAGATGAAGCCCCATCCATCACACAGACTAGACTTCCCACCACTTTCTCCATCTGCACATCACACTACCTCAGAAAACCAGCCAACATAATAACTTGTCCCACCCTGGTCACTCCTTCTTCTCCCTGCTCCCACCCAGCAGAAGATGGAGATACTTGATAGCGAGCACCACCAGATTCAGGGACAGCTTCTGCTCCTCTGTTATCAGGCTTCCCCCACAAGCCATAAACTAGGGTACTGTCTAATTCACCTCGAGTTGCTGCCTGACAGCACCAGGGACCCAGGTTCTACCCCTGACTACAGGTGCTGTCTGTACAGTTTGTATGTTCTCCCTGTGACCAGGTGGGTTTTCTCCGGGTGCTCTGGTTTCCTCCCATACTCCAAGGACGTACAGGTTTGTGAGTTAATTGGCTTCTGTGAATTTTTCCGGGTATGCAGGGTAGGACTAGTGTACAGATGATCGTTGGTCAGCGCGGAACCGGTGGACCTAAGGTATCTATCTTTCAGCTAAACTAAACTGGTGGCTACAATGCTGAGACCTATATTCTGCACCCTGTATCTTCCCCTTCGCTCCATCCATCGTACTTACACTTGAAAAGACACAAAGTGCTGGAGTATCTCAGCGGGTAAGGCAGTATCTCTGGAGCATCGCTTGCACTCGAGTTTGGTTTGATTGGATAATATGGTATTATCTGATCTGACTAGTTAGCAAGCGAAGCTTTTCACTGTACCTCGACACACATGACAAAATAAAACTAAACGGAAACCTAAGATTTGTGGACATTTCTTAGGTATGTTACAAAACTTACCTTGAGCGGCGCTGCAGTTCTGCCGCTCCCCGTGTGCGCGACTTTGGCGCCTTTCAGAGGGGGGCGGGTTTAAAATGCCGTTTTTCTCCAGACAGTTCAAGTCGATCCATCTCAGGGAATTTTGTTGCTGATGATAAATCACTCCGACATTTGTTTTATGAAGGTATTTTTAAACTACACTAGATCATTTATTAGCTAGAGTAATTTAAAAATCATCTTCTAAAGCCGTGAGGGAAGGATTTTATGTAGGGGATAAAATAAAGTGCACAGTTTATTTTTACTTAAAAACGTGCTTCTTAGGAAGCCTTTAATCAAATTTTCATGTTGCGAAAAGGGGACAAAAAAAATATACGAACCGGCTATGTTTTGCCTGCCGACTGGTAGTTAAATTCACTGCAAACTGCAACGTTCCAATCCACCGCGTTCCACTAAAACCCACTTTCAAGTTGATTTAAATGGCCATTAATTTACGGGAATTAAACACTAAATTCCTTCCATTTGGCGTATAAATTAATGAAACTGAGATTTAAAAATAATGTTATATTGTGAATTATTGTGTGAATGTTATTTGGACACTTAGGCTATTTAAAAAAGTTTATCTTTTCTTAAGAAATGGATAGATGTTTAGATCTAGTAATTGAATTTTGTAATTAGCTACAATTAGGTAACTAACTAATTATATGCTTTAATTTCAGGTAATCCAAGTAAGATCGTTTCATATTTATTTCAGAATGCTTCAATCTATAATAACTCAAAAATTTAACTGAGTTATCTTAATTTTTAAGAAAATTATGGGCTTTTGACTGTCCTAGATCACAGCTTTTGAGTTAAGTCAATGGAAAAGCAATGGGGAACAAGATGCTAATTTCCGAGTATGAAAATGGCCATAACCTTTTTTATACTGAAGATATGAAAGTGAATTATGTGTCAAATTAAATTTATGCTTTATCTGATGGGATAAATTGCAGACGATTTTTAAAATCTAACAATTTTGTAACATTGCTACATTTCTTGGTCTGTGCCACCTCCTGGCACTCACCCCACCCTGCCACTGAATCAGCAGCTGCACCAAGCAGCTTGAATGTTCTAAATAGTTAATATCAGCTGCAAAGTTTACAAGGTTTATATTGTACATAATTTGCCAAATTATAACATTCTCCCTAAAGGGGTTATTGTCAAGGTCATATAATATACAAGGCCATGTAAGTTAATATGTTTAATTGAGAGATACAGCGCGAAAACAGGCTCTTTGTCCCACCGAGTCCGCACCGACCAGCGATCCCCGCACATTAACTCTTGGCACAATTTACATTTGTACCAAGCCAATTAGCCCACAAACCTGTACGTCTTTGGAGTGTTGGAGGAAACCAAAGATCTTGGAGAAAACCCACGTGGTCACGGGGAGAATGTACAAACTCCGTATAGAAAGCACCCGTAGTCAGGATCGAACCTGGTTCTCTGGCGCTGTGAGGCAGCAACTCTACCGCTGCGCCCCTGTCAAGGTCAATGTAATAATCCATCTCAAAGGGCCGTAGTCAAGGTCGGGGAGCAACAAGTTGTTGATCGCGGTGACAATAGTATCTCATTCCCCGGACACAGCGCCAACGTTTTTAAAACTGCGACTTTGCAACCAACAAAGATATTTGGAAACATAAGAAATACTGGGAAGATTCTCGCTGAGGATGGTTGTAGTTTCAGAGTATGACAGCAGGGGGCAGCAGAATGCAGCATGTCATCTTGCAGTTGACACTGACAAGAGAGCCTTCAGCGTGTTCAATTGTCATTATACTGTTGAAACTGAACAATGACGTCTTACTTGCAGCAGCACAACACGTCTGTAAACACAGTGCTCAGTAAAGATAACATAATAAACAAACTTAAAAAGAAGTTCAATAAATAAAAAAATTCCAATATAGGGCAAAACAAAACAAAGGCCTGAAGTCCCGAGCGCAACAAAGACAGCTTGTAGTTTGTGTGTTCAAGAGTCAAGAGTGTTCCGATTGTCATGTGCATAGACAACAGAACAATTAAATTCTTACTTGCAGCAGCTTAACAGTCCCATAAACGCAATAACATGCAGATAAATACAAAATAATCACAACTACATGTGATTGGTTACGTTACTTACTAACCAATGTAGTGCTTTATTATTTACTCAACACTACAATAAATTAATAATGAGTAATACCTGGTAGCCGTAATCATGCAAAACCAAAGTCCAAGATGCAACTAAAGACACTGTCCATAGAAGATCATAGTAGCCAGGACGGAGGTTCCTCAGCTAAAAGGAGCGATTGGGCAGGCCTGGACTTTATTTCATTGGAGCGCAGGAGGCTCAGGGGTGATCATATGGAACTATCTTTGTTTGGGAGAGTGATTGGAGACATGCCACATTTCCTCGGTCACCTCAGGAAGTGGAGATGAATGTGGTTCTTGGCTGCTGCATCGATGTGGTTGGTCGTCAACAGATCATTGGTGATATTAACGGCCAGAAACTTGAAGCTCCCAACCATGTCCACATCCGCTCCATTGGTGCTGATTGGGGTGTGTACTCCACCACGCTTCCTGAAGTCAATAATCTGCTTTATCTTGCTGATGTTGAGGGAGAGGTTATTGTCACTAAGTTCTCTATCTCCTTGTACTCCGTCTCATCATTGTTCTTGATCCGACCCACCTCGGTGGCTTCATCTGCAAACTTGTAGATGGAGTTAGAGACGAGTATATAAATATAAAGGTCGTGAATATAAAGGGGGTGTAATGGGGGATTGTTCTGTGTGGAAGGGCATGGAGAGACGGGATGAAAGGGACAGGAATAAACGTTGATACGGCCATGTTCCCGATTGGGGCTTTGAGGGTAGAGCTTTTGGGAAATGGTAATGATATTGTTCCCCCATTCAATTTGATGTTATCCCACTTTCTCATCCACTCCCTACACACTAGATGCAATTATACAAAGGGCCAATTAACCGATAAACCTGCTTGTCTTTAGGATGTGGGAGTAAACCGGAGCACCCGGAGGAAACCCACGCAGTCACAGGGAGAACGTGCAAACTCCACACAGACAGCACTGAGGTCAGGATTTAACCTTATTTATCAGAATATGTTGTGGCAGCAGAAGTGAGAACTTCATTATTCCTGTCCCAGTGAATTAGGATAATTAAACACTCTGGGCTCTTGTGGAGAGGGCATTTCGTTTTCCAGCACCTGCAGTTCCTTCTTTAACACAGGGCATATCGTCATCCGGCCCGCCAGGTGTCGCTGCGGAGTCCATCCCAGGCAATGTCCCTCTGCTCCGGCAGGTGTCGCTGTAGTGCGCTTTATCGTTCACCCCACCGGGAGTCACAGAGGCGGTTTTGTCCTCCGGCCCAGTGGGGGGCGCTGTGAGCGAGGGGAGGGCGCTGGTCCTCCGGCCCAGTGCGGGGCGCTGCGGGGGTAGGTGGGGATGTGTCCTCCGGCCCAGTGGGGGCGCTGCGGGGGTAGGTGGGGATGTGTCCTCCGGCCCAGTGCGGGGCGCTGCGGGCGAGGGGAGGGCGCTGGTCCTCCGGCCCTGTGGGGGGAGCTGTGGGTGAGGGGAGGGCGCTGTTCCTCCGGCCCAGTGGGGGCACCACGGCGGGAGGTCGGGATGGGTCCTCCGGCCCAGTAGAGGCGCTGCGGCGGGTGGTGGGGATGGGTCCTCCGGCCCAGTAGAGGCGCTGTGGGCGAGGTGAGGCGGACGGCAGCGGCGCGGTGAGCCCGACTGGCCGAGCGGTGAGCGGGGGCTGGCAGTCGGTGGGCGGGGGACCGGGAGTCGGTGGGCGGGGGGCGGGCCTGGGATCCCCGGGAGGGAAACCGGAGCAGCCGGAGAAACCCCACGCTGTCCTGGGGGGAACGTACAGACAGCACCCGTGGTCGTCCCCGGGCCCCTGGCGCTGGGACTCAGGCAGCAACTCTCTCTCTCTCTCTCTCTGTGCCGCCGGTTGTCAGAGCCGATCGATCGATCCCCGGGCCTCGGGCTGTAGCAGGGAGACGCCGCTCTCCTCTCTCCCTCACCCCGGGCCCTGCACCGCCCGAGCCGCTGATGTTACTCCACCGACCGCTGCATCATAACCGGCCCGATGCTGCTCCATGTCGCCGCTCCATCCATGTTCCCCACAACTTTGTACAAACAAAGAACTGCAGATGCTGATTTGTACCCAAGACACAAAGTGCCCATCAAGTAGGATCCCGACCCCAAAATCCACCAGTCCATGTTCCCCACAGATGCTACCTGACCCCCTGAGTTACTCCAGCACTCTGTGTCTTTTTGTGTAAACCGGCACCTGCAGCTCCTTGTGTCTACACCTCCTCAGCTAAGTAGAAACCACCCCCTCTCTGTGTGTGAAAACACTTGCCATTAGGTTCCCTTTAAACATAAACCGGGTCAAAGGGTGAAAGTCAGGCACAGGGAACCGAAGATGCTGCAAATCTGGATCAAGAATCACAGTTCTGCTGAAGATGGACACAGAGTGCTGGAGTAACTCAACGGGTCAGGCAGCATCTGTGGAGAACATGGATAGGTAATGCTTCTGGTCCTGATCCTACTTCAGATAGATGGGAACTTTGTGCCTTTGGTATAAATCAGCAGAGAAAATAGGGGCAGGAGGAGGCCATTCGGCCCTTTGAGCCAGCACCGCCATTCATTGTGATCATGGCTGATCGTCCCCTATCAATAACCCGTGCTTGCCTTCTCTGCAGTTCTTTGTTTCTACAACGTTGTGGAGAACATGGAGCGGCAACTACAAGCATCACTACACTACAACCTCCAAATAAACTCCGAACTACATAGACTTAGAGTCATTGATTTTGTCTTTGCACTATTAGTGTTTGTTTTGCCCAGAGTAGTTTTGCCCTTATGTATATGATTTTTATGTGTAGGAAGGAACTGCAGGTGCTGGCTTACACCGATGATAGACACAAATTGCTGGAGTAACTCAGCGGGTCACACAGCAATTCAGGAGTGAACTAATTGGTGTTAGCTGAGTTACTCCAGCATTTTGTGTCTCTATACTTTTCTTTGTTGCTTATTATGGGTGTTTCAGAGTACTCTTATCTCATCATGCTGCTGCAAGTAAGAATTTAATTGTTCCGTTTTGGGACATATGATGATAAAACACTCTTGAAGTCTGAATCTGAGGAAGGTTTTTGATCTGAAACATCACCTACCCATGTTCTCCAGAGATGCTGCCTGACCTGCGGAGTTACTCCAGTACTCTTAATTTTTTTTCTACCATTCTTCTATCTTATCCACATACCTGCCAATGCCTTGAACGTTATAATAATACCTGCCTCAATTGCCTCCTTTGGAAGCTCGTTCCACATACCTACCACCATTTGTGTAAAAAAACGTCCCCTCAGGCTCCTATTAAATCTTAACACCCCCCCCCCCCTCACCTTAAACTGGGTTATCTTGTTCTTGATTCTCCTACTCTGGGCAAAAGACTGTGCATTTACCTGATCTATTCCTCTCATGATCTTGTACACTTTTGTAATATCACCCCTCATCTTCCATCACTACAGGATCCTCTAATCTTGTTGACAAACTATGTGGGGTCTTATTGATGCCTGTATGCAAATCTAAATACACCATGTCCACTGGATCCCCGTGGTTCAGTGTATGAATCCATTCCTAGGCTGCATGTCGTGCTCTTGTAATCAGTCTGTGTCATTCTTCACTCTGCTCCTGTTATAGACCGAAGACAATGCCAACCGAAGGAAGCCAGTCTCCAGGTGGCCAGGGCCCTGATGTGGCATCTGCAGGTGGCCAGCATCCAGATGTGCCACCCGCTCTCCCAGCAGCTGGCCCAGAGTCTCCTCAAGGACATGGAGCTCCTGCCGATGGCTGGGCTGACGCTGACAGCAGACCGTCCACCTCGGGGGTCCTCCTTCCCGCTGAGGTGCGGGGCGCTGGAAAGGGGCTGCAGATTGACCGGCAGCAGATCCAGGCGGTGGAGCGGAGCGCCCAGGTCATGGAGCTGCAGAGCCTGGGAGTGGACATCTATGACCAGGAAGTGTTGGAGCAAGGAGTTTTACAACAAGTGGACAAAGCTATCAATGAAGCCAGCCAGGCAGCCAGGAGGGCAGAGGCAGAGAAGGAATACCATTCTGTTCTGGATGACCTGAGGTAAGAGGATTTTATAGTGATAATAATAGATTAAAATGATTGGAGTTATAAGTTCTTAGGTTCTAAGAATTCATAAGTTCTAAGAGCAGAATTAGATCCTCGATTCCTGGCAACATCTTCATAAGTCTTCTCTGTACTTTTTCCAGCTTAACAACATCCCTCCTAGATCACTTCACATACTGAAATGTAGCATTGATCTCCAGGTGTGACAGACCGGATGGAACTTGTTGTGGTCAGCCGGATCCAAGACAAATGATTTTGCGTGACACGATTGTGTTTTTCCCCTTGTGCTCTAGGTCCACCACAGCGTGTCTGAAGCACACCAACCAGATCATCGAACAG
The DNA here is from genome assembly GCA_963514005.1 of Raja brachyura. The sequence continues at coordinate 24,855,812 of OY740818.1, read as the reverse complement.
CTGACTCCCTATGCTGCTACAAATAAAGACATCAACAGGAAGCTGGAGTCGGTGAAGAGACAGAGAGAAAACAAGGTACCACCTCATCTCCCTCCCATCACACACTGGATATCACCAGTTGGATGTTGAAAGTGAAGAAGTAGAAACAAGGAACTGCAGATGCTGGTTTAGAAAAAAAGACAAAGTGCTGGTCAGGCAGCATCCCTGGAGAACATAGATAGGTGACGTTTGGGATTGGGACCCTTCTGCAGACTGATTGTAGGGGAGGGGGGAGAAAGGACGCTGGAAGAGAGGAGGAGCAGGGCAAAACGTGACGGGTGAACACCAGCGAGTGGGGAGGGGGTGTTAATAGGCAGATAGTCGGACAAAGGCCAGAGATGACCCAAAGGTGTGAGACGAAGGGATTGAAGAATTGAGTGTTGTGCAGCTAGAAGGAGTGAACCGGTCAAGAATTAAATAAATTTGATAAAAAAAAGGTCGATATGGTAACTAATGGAGAGTTAATATGTACATACGATATTGTATGGTCTAGGCAGAGTGGAATTGGCTGCCTATTCTCTTTGATGGAAAGATCAAACACTACAAATCACGAGTACAAAATAAAGGGAAAGAGAAATAAGAATGACAAAGGATCAAATTTTACTCGGTATGTGGTTGCAATCTGGAACTTGAACTTACGGATGTGATGGTTCCATTGTGGCCTTTGAGAGGGGTTGGGTAAATATATAGAGAGGCAAAATGAGCCGTGTGGGGGAGAAAGGGTGGAGGGCGGAATTGGAGAGTTGCTGCAGTGGGGAGCCTGTGTGGATGCGATGGGCTAAATGGCCTCTTGTGCTATAACCACTGAATTAAATGTTTACATTGTCCTAACAATGAGTGGAAAACAGTTGCAGAACATGGCTAGTTTAACATTTGCTCTGCATTCCGAAGGAGAAACAACTGAAGAAGATCACAGCGAAACAGAAGCGGCTGCAGGCTGTGCTGACTGGTGCTGATGTTCAGAAACTCGAAGCTGAGTTTGAACCTTGTGAAGAAGGTAAAGCCTCAGTCTGCACAGTCATTATTTCACTGTCATTTGGATTTCCATTTCCAATATTCATTGAGCCCACTAGATTTTTTGTTGTTGAAACATTCAATGAGCTATGTTGCTTTTATCTAAAGCTTCAAACAAAAACAGAAATGCTGGAAGAACAGCATTGATCAAATCAGATCAGCCATAATCTTATTAAAAGGTGCACCGAGCTTGAGGGGCTGGGGTCCTGGTTTCTACTTTCCTTCTGCATGGTCATTGAATCTGTGTAAGGTTTGTCCAACGTAGGAGACCATGTCAGGAGCACTCTGTACAATAGGTTAAATTGAAAGAAGTGCAAGTGAATTACTACTTCTGGGAGGACGTGGGTGACGGCAAGACATGAAGTTACATCTGCACTTGCATGGGAGGGAGCTGTGAGAGGAGTGGTTAGAACTAGAAGAACAAACCAGGCAATTCCAGAGAGAATTGTGTTGGAATCACATTGACAGATGAGCTATCCTCCATCAGGAAAGGATTTTATTTCTTGAAGCGCAGGAAGATGAGGGATGATCTTGTGGAAGTGCTTTTTAGCCAGGGCATGGGAATCAAGAACCAGAGGACATAGGTTCAAGGTGAGAGGGGCAATATTTAATAACAACCCAAAGGGCAACCTTTTCCTCACAGAGAGTGGTGGGTATATGGAATAAGCTGCCAATTACATGGATGAGAAAGGTTTCGAGGGCCAAATGTGGGCAGGTGGGACTGGAATACATGTGGATCTCGGTCATCATGGGCAGATTGGGCTGAAGTGCTGTATAACTATTGAATGAAGAGGGTGAAGGCAAGGGGTCAAGTGTTTAGACACAAACAACTACAGATGCTGGTTTACAAAAAAACCACAAAGTGCTCCAGTAACTTAGCGGGTCAGGCAGCCTCTCTGTGGACAAAATCGCCTTATGGAACCATGTAAAAACATAGCCCGTTCATTGCCCAGGGATGGTCTGTACAATACCACTTGTCCTCTTTCAGAAAGCTGTATTGTATGACTTCAGGATGATTGTCAAAACACTGAAGAGAGGTTATTAACTACCTCCTAAGATGTACGATGTAAACAGTCTGAAATGGAAGAATGTACAATAAGACATAAATATGAATTTGGAACTACTAATTAGAAATGGCTGTGAAAGACTGAAATGAGGAACCCACTCTAATATTGTGTTTCTTACATTCACATTCTGGGGTGAAATGCCTATGTGTTGTGTGAATAATTTCTGCATCTGAACGCAGGTATTTAGGAGCAGTGCTTTATCTGTGACAGTACGTGCCAGTACAGCATACTGCCACCTCTAGAAAGTCATAACTTGATTGGTGTACAACAGTCAATAGAGTCATGTGAACTGTTATATGTACAATGCAAAACAAAACACTGGTTTGGTAAATATCCAGTTCATCTCAATTAACTTTGTCACTAATATTGTTCTTAATGTAAAAATGCAGTTTATGAATAGACTCTTTCTATCGAAAGTTACTGAATTGTTAGTATATCATACTTGTGTCCTTGACAGAAGCGGGACCTTCATCTTTAGGAAGCATGTTGATGCCAGTACAAGAAACAGAATGGGAACATTTGATCCGTACGGGACAGATGACACCTTTCGGCACTAAAATACCTCAGAAAGAAACAAAAAAGGAACCTCGAAGGGTTATGCTCAACGACGCTTCGGATTTTGAGAAGTACCTGGCGGACCAGGCAAAGATGGCAGCGATACGGAGGAAACCTTTCATTAAAAGAAACAAGACAAAGGCACCGACTGTTACTAATCAAGTTGAAGCTAAGACTTCAAACAGCAGTACTTCCATTCCAAAACATAGCCATAAAAGAAATGGCACCACGTCTAGAATAGACCGAAAGCTGAAGAAGAATTTGCAGAGGTTGCAGAGTAAAACTCTGAAGACTACATTTAAGGCGGGGGTTCCAGTGAAGACGAGCTTGTGTCAGGAGCCCAGGATGGAGCAAGAGGACAAGGGCACGGACAGCGATACGTCTCTATATGTGCCTGATGAGGAGCTGCTCGACCCAGATGAGGTGGATGTCGACAGCGATGAACTGTCGGGTTCCGAGAATCTGAAGAAAGTAAAGAAAAAGAGGCGAAAAGCTCGACACACAGACGAAGATTTCACTGCAAGCTCAGGAGAAGATGAAACGAAACACAGACTGAAAAAACACAAGGATGATGGCGATGTGGAGCTGTACCGGAAAAGATTACGGTTAGTAGATTTCAGTTTTACGTACAAACTTCATAAAAAAAGAAGCCATAGTCCGGATGGAACCCAGGTCGCAGATACTCTAAGCAGCAACTCTACCGCTGCACCATCGTGCTGCCCATCAGTGTCTTATTTATTCAATGTGACGATGGCGATATGAATGAAGCAACTTTTCCTTTCGTATTGCCTTTCCCACCCCCCCACCCCTCCTAACGTTCACCCTTCCTCTACAATCAGACTGAAGAAAGGTCGTAACCGGAAACGTCATCTATCCATGTTCCCCTGAGGTGATGCCACACCCGCGGAGTTACTCCCGCACTTTTGTGTCTGTTTGTGTAAACCAGCACCTGCAGTATATTGTGTCCACTGCTTTACTGAAACTGGTGGGCTGGCTGTCTGCTAATAATCAAAGAGAAAGCAAGTTCTCTGCAGACTTTGGGATAGTAATCTGCACATCAGGATACCTTCCCTCCCCAATTTGTAGTCCATTGCCATAAAACTGTTGGATATTTTAATTTTCCTGTTAATTGTTTGAAATAACTATATTTAAAGGCTAAAGTGTACTAGTTACATAATGGCAGTGCTTATGCAACATCATGTGTCTAAGTGTAGTTGGTGTGGCATTGGGAAAGTTGCCCAGTTCAGTTGCCTTCCTGGATTATAACTAGTTTGACAGCAATGAAAACTGCCCTTTTCTCAGCAAAATGAAATCGGGATGATAATATCAATGCAGACTAAATTGTAAAACTATTATGATACAGCAGTGCCTTCTAGTGGTAAACAACATTCACAGTTTGGTCCCAACAGTCCTTCAAGACTGCCACAAACCTATTGCATGTAGTGTGTTTCTTTAGTTATGGATAACTTTGAACTCAAGGGAGACCAAATGTTGTTTATAGCTACAGAAGACTGTCATTTGTGATTCCAAACAATATTACTTTTTACCAAGGATAGACACACAGTACTGGAGTAACTCAGTGGGTCAGGCAATGTGGAGAAGTGTGGAACTGGTAAAACGATTAGGGTGGAAGAGGGAGGGAGGGAGTATGGGAGGGGACTCTGAGATAAAGCTACTTAAAATGAGAGAATTCAACGTTCATACCGCTGGGTTGTAAGCTACCCACGCCAAATATGAGGAGCAAAATATCACTTCTTTATATTAGAGTCATAGTGATACACTGTGGAAACAGGCCCTTTGGCCTAACTTGCCCACACCGGCCAACAATGCCCCAGCTACACTAGTCCCACTTGCCTGCGCTTGGTCAATATCCTTCCAAACCTGTCCTATCCATGAACCTGCCTAACTTTCTTAAACAATGGGATAGTCCCAGCCTCAACTACCTTCTCTGGCAGCTTGTTCCATACACCCACCACCCTCTGTGTGAAAAAGTTACCCCTCGAATTCCTATTAAATCTTTTCCCCTTCACCTTAAACCTATGTCCTCTTGTCCTCGATTCCCCTACTCCAGGCAAGAGACTCTGTGCATCTACCCGATATATTCCTCTCAGGATTTTGTACACATCTATAAGATCTCCCCTTATCCTCCTGCGCTCCATGGAATAGAGACCCAGTCTGCTCAATCTCTCCCTGTAGCTCACACCCTCTAGTCCTGGCAACATCCTCGTAAATCTTTGCTGAACCCTTTCCAGCTTGATATTGTTGCTCTATGTTGTTGCTCGAGGTCATTGGTGGATCCAGTAAGAGGGGGTTGATTGGTAGATGAGCCGATGGTGGAGAGAGGATGGAGGATGGATGGAGATGATATATAGAGAGGACAAAAGGATGCAAATGATAGAATCTTAAAAGGGTGGGGATCTGGAGTGGGCAGGGAGAGATCATGAACGGAGGTGAAGGGTAAAGGATCTGGGTGGGAGGGAGTGGAAGGAAAGTTGTGAGGAGAGGCAGAGAGTGGGAAGTGAGTGGATTTGTCACGTTCCCCCTGTGACCGTGTGGGTCTCCTTCAGGTGCTCCGGTTTCCACCTGCATTCCTAAGTTGTGCGGGCGTGTAGGTTAATTAGCCTGTGTAAATTGCCCCTGGTATGTAGTGTGAATGGGTGATGGGTGGTCAGTGTGGACTCGGTTGGCCAAAGGGCCTGTTTCCATGCTCTCTCTCAACTAACAATCTGAGACTGGAGATTTCTGAGTTCATGCTGTTGGGTTGTAGGATGTCCAGGTGGAGTGTGAGGTGTTGTTCCTTCACTTTGGTATCATCATGGTCGAATCTGATCAAAGATAATCAACATGAAAGACACACCCTGTTTCTCTCTCTGCGGGTTCTACAGAAGCTGCCGAGTATTCATCATTTTCAGTTCTTATTACAGAAACCAGCACAGTTGGATAGGCTGCCAACCATAAACATTTTTTTTTAACTGTATGGATATGGTACTTTGAATTAAAAGCACACCTAAACAGTTGTCAATATTTTCCATTTGGATGAATTATTTATCTCATTTTGATGAATTTGGAAATTTTCCTGACTGCTGAAAGAAGCAGCACAACATTTGTTGCAAAGTCAGGGCCTAACGGCAGGAAACATGAACTTAATGCTTGCTCTGTGAAACCAATTGAGTTCCCAAATCTCCTTTGTTTTTATTACCTAATTAATGATTAGTTGACTACAAAGTGCTTTTTCTGTGTACTTACAGCAGAACAGGAATAACATACTTATATTCGGTGAAACTACATATGTTGCTGTGGTACATACATTAGGAGACATTAACGTGCATACTGTTCAGCTTTTGCTGCTCACAAGACACAAAGCATTATTACATCAGAGCAGATAAGTCTCAAGTCTTTCACTCATATTTTCTGAGCAACTATTTCATTCTTCCAATTCAGCCTGCTTTTTTTTAATATGTGCATTACTTAAAGACTATTTTTAATCTCACAAAAGCAATTCTGCGGTAAGTTTTTACCAAGGCAGAAAAATAGTGATGGTGAATATATTTTAAAATGGTCATGCAGGGACTTGAGCAACGGAAGTTATCTTAACCTCGTTATGTGAACCTTTAATATCTTGCTCAAGTGTATAATTCCTTTTATTAATCTTAATTTGCTGGATGATTCCAGGGCCAATAAATGTGTGCATTATAGCAGTTAAGACACATCAATGAAATGCACTCAGATATGACATGTAACTGTATCTCCATCTTAGTTTTATTGAATAGTCCAAATACTGAATTAGAGAAGTCAGTTGAGGATGCTGTGTTGTTTTAAATGGATGAGATATTACCTTAACATGCTAACAATATTAAAAACACAGTATGGAGCCAAGAAATGACATACTTAAGAAATCAAATTTCAATTCTTATTATCCTTTCATAGTCCAATAATTCCTGTTTATGAACACTTGACTATTTTATTCAGAGTCAAATGAAACCGTGTTGGCTTTCCATGACCGCAGAAGTGTTTCATAATATTTGTAAAGCAAATTGCAAGTTTTGCTTGCTGCTTCTTTACAATCGCTAATAAATTATTGTGCTGCAACCTTTTGTTAAAGTGTCACGTTTATTTCCCCATGTGTCTGGAACATGGAACAGTACAACACATGAACAGGCCCTTTGGCCCACAATGTAAGTTCCGAACAGGATGCCATAATCTCATCTGCCTGCATATGATCCATATCCTTCAATTCTCTGCGCATCCATGTGCCTAAATAAACGCTATCATGTCTACCTCTGCTGCCACCCACAGCAGCTCGTTCCACGCACCCACCACCTTTGTGTAAATAAAAGAATAAACAGTACTAAGAGCGCCAATCTATCAATCCCACTTTTAATAGATCGGCCCAGCATTTGGCCTTCTCTTCATACTCTTGGCTTTTATTGGCAAGTAATCAAGAGTTTAACATTCTTAATTAAAAGAGACACGAAGGTCACTCCATGAAATAATTATAGAACATATTGCAAAGTCGTATTCTAATCAATAAAGCCAACTAGTTGATAACTATTTTGAAGATGACAGGCTTTGTGGTGCATTTTATGTCCAGAGGAATGATTTCCGACGATGTCTTTTCCATCATTTATTTATAGCAGATTCAAGTCATTTGTTGTCCTGCTGCTTTTCCCCACTCACAGTTTATAACAGTGGTATTGGGTGGCCATGAAGAAGAGTGAACATAGTCCTAGATGATGTTGGCTACTTTCCTCAGCAATGTGAAGTGCAGGCAGAGTGGAAGGGAGGAAGGCTGCTCTCCCTTCCCCCAGTAATCTTAAATGTTGAAATAATTTCTCAATCCTACTGATTTATTTTGCATTTTATTTTTGGATTTCTCTTCAGATTCCCGCTCTTGTAAGTCTGCAAAGAAGTGATTATATGAGTAAGATGGGTTACGACTGCCTTTCACAGGGTACCCACATAACCCAGACTGCTGCATTCCACCCATCTGAATGCAGATACTTAAGTGCTCTCTATGCTGTTTATAATGAATGGCTTTTGGGAAAAGAAATCAATCTACACAAGTTACTACAGCACCTGATTGATTTTTTTGCACTAGTGATGAAAACCTGGCAGTGATTTTTATTAGCATTGCCCCTTCATGAACTATATGATTCTCTGTTGTATCTTAGTTTCTTTTGGAATTTAGGACAGATTGGTTAACAAGCAAAATACATACAATTGGGAGTAAAGGGAACATTTTCAAGTTGGGAAGTTGTAATTAGTTGTGTGGTACAACAGCTGTTCACAAAAGATATCCATGACTTGGATCAGGGGACCAAGTATAATATATCCAAGCGCGGTATTGATAGGGAGTCATGGTTGGTGCAGAGAACCTTGACGTTAATGAAAGATAGATGCAAAATGCTGGAGTAACTCAGCGGGACAGGCAGCAACTCTGGAGAGAAGGAACGGGGAAAAGTCACCAATTCCTTCTCTCCAGAGATGTTGCTTGTCCCGCTGAGTTACTCCAGCATTTTGTGTTTATCTTTGATTTAAACCAAGGCAAGGCAAGTTCCTTGTATGTATACATACTTGGCTAATAAAATGTATCCAATTCAATTCAATTCAAACCAGCATCTGCGGTTCTTTCCTACACTTGAAGTTAATGGGCAGGGTAAATGAAATATGTGAAAAAATGTGGTCATCATCATTGGTAGAGAATAAAATAGAAAAACAAGTAGTTTCCCGAGGTGGGAGATTGAAAGTTGGTATTTAGTGGGACCTGGATGTCCTTGTACGCAAATCACTAAACAAAGTGCAATTAAATAAGCAGTTCAGAACACTAACTATCTTGTCAGAGGATTCCAGTATAGTGGTAGAGACATCTTGGTACTACATAGGGCCATGGTGCAACCGTATTTTGAATGTTATCTACAGGTGTGGTCTCCCAACGTAAGTTAGAATTCAAGATACATTACAAACGAGCGTGTCATGAGAGCTATAGAGTCCTAGTCGTACAGTGTGGAAACAGGCCCTTCGGCCCAACTTGCCCACACTGGCAACATGTTGCATCTCCACTAGTCCCATCTGCCTACATTTGGGTTAATATCCCTCTAAACCTGTCCTATTCATCCATGTACATGTCTAAATGTTTCTCAAACATTGCGATAGTATCTGCAATTAGTTCACCAAATTAACTGCTGGAGTGTCGGGACTGACCTGTGAAGGAAGTTAAGAAGGTTTGGGCCTATGTTCTCTTAAGTGGTGATGTCATTAAATTTCTTATGAGGCTTGAAGGGTTAATTGAAAGACATTGTTTCCTCTGGTTGTTGTCTAGAACAAGGGACCACAGTCTCAGAATAAGATGCGTGCCATTCAGGATGAGTGCAGAATGAAACGTCTTCAACCACGACGTAGTGACTCATTGGAAGTCTTAAACTTAAGATTGGAGATTCATTCATTGAGAATAGTCATGACCCAGATCAATCAATATTTGAGTATTAATGGATTACAGTGTTGTCCAGGATGCTGGCAGTGAGATAGAAGATCAGCCATAAGATTCAGAATCTTCTTCTTTCGTGTGCCGTGTTGTTGGACAACTTGTTCTATTTGATCTTCCGTTTGTGCACGTCGAGTTGCATTAGTCGAAACAGGGCGGACCACGTGAAGTTTGCAATCTTCCACCCCATTCAGAATCCTATTCAATGGCAGAGGAGGAGGCAGGGCCCATTGGCTGCCCCTATTTCTATTTATTCTGTTCTTTTCATGCTTACCTTAATTTTGGCTGTGTGTATTGGGTCTTCATGCGTTAGTCACATGTCCTTTTTCATCCACTGCTTGGTTTCCATACTCCTGGATTTGTACATCACGTTAAGATAAATAAGCCTACTATTAGGTGTGAGTTACACTGGAGTGAGATAATGCAATAAGAAATTGTATTATCGGTGTATCCCAGCAGGGAGCAACAGAATCTGTTCCACAGCAAACCCATGAAGATTAGCAACCATGGTGGTGTACATCAGCTCATTCCGTACTGTCTACAACTTCCTGTTATAATTCAACTTGTTGACCAGCCCAGGTTTTTCCACAGGTGTAGATGCCTATTGTTTTATCTTTGTTCATATGCTACTTGTAGTTCTGAATCACATCCTGAGAATCCTTAAAATGATGTGAACCCTAAAGTTATTAGCAACAAAAACACTGTTGATGTTTTGTATAGCCTGCTTATGAGGCAATACATCTTTAATTGCCTGAGCAGCTTGGGCTTTGAAATAACATATTACTGTGTAGATTTAACAGACTAGAATTAGCAGTGATCTATGAAAGAAAAAAAGTAACATTTATATAGTGTCTTTAATAATCTCAGATGTCCAAACACATTTTGCAATGATACGAGATACGAGATACAGAGAAACGAGATGTGAGCCACTGTAAGCCAAATAAGTTTAGTTTTGTTACTTTAGTTACAGCGTGGAAATAGGCCCGTCAGCCCACCGAGTCCATGCCAACCAGCGATCCCCGCATACCAACTCTATCCTACGCATACTAGGGACAATTTACAACTTTACCAAAGTCAATTAACCTACAAACCTGTACGTTTTTGGAATGTGGGAAGAAACCGGAGCACCCGGAGAAAAACTCACGCAGGTCACAGGGAGAAGGTACAAACTCCGTACAGACAGCACCCATAGTCAGGATCTAAGCCGGATGTCTGGCGCTGTAAGGCAACAACTCTACCGCTACGCCACCGTGTCCTTCCCACAGAGTTCTGGCAACTTGGGTTGAGGGATGTGCATTGGTCGGTAGCTGTTTACAGAACTCTGGAGGAGCCCAGATGAAATGGAGGAGCAATGGAGTTTGACCCACTCAGCACCACCATGTGCCACTAACTGAAAAAAGCTGCAAACATAGAACTGGACAGCACAGGAATAGACTCTTTGGCTAAACACGATGCTAAGTTAAATAATCTCTGCCTGCAAGTGCTTCATGTTCATCCATTCCCTGCAGATCTATATGCCTATCTAAAAATGTCTTAAACTGCTTCCACCACCAACCCTAGCAGCATGTTCCTGGCACCCACCACTCTCTGGGTAAAAATAAAAACTTGCCCTGCACATTTCCTTTAAATTTTCCCCCTCTGACATCAAAGCTATTTTTCTCAGGTCATTGATATTTCCACCCTGGGGAAAAAGGTTTAAACTGTATAGGAAGGAACTGCAGATGCTGGTTTACACCGAAGATGATCCAGAGGTGCTGCCTGTCCCGCTGAGTTACTCCAGCATGTAGAGTGTCTGTCTATCTTAGGTTTTAACTGTCTACTCTATCAATGCCCTCTCCTAATTAAGTATACTTCCATCAGGTCTCTCCTCAACCTCTGGTGTTCCAGAGAAAACAACCCAAGCTTTGCTACTTTGCCAGGCTCTAAGCTTTTTCGGTATTAACGTAACCCATTGTGTCTTCACACAGGAAATGGAATAGGAAACGGCTGTTAGAGAAGGAGCAGCGTCGAGCGAGTGGAGAGGGTGCTGCATCTGATGAGAGTGATGCAGAGTTTGATGAGGGCTTCAAGGTGCCCGGCTTCCTTTGGAGAAAGCTGTACAAGTATGTAAAGCCGTGACGATTAGAAAAGATTCATAAGTTTCTGTAACACTGAATGTGAGGAAATTGGTGGTGGTGAGAGGTGGGGCATGATGGCTGGGAATGGAAAGGCACAGCACTGGATATCTGCCTGACCATGGGTGGGGAATATAAGCAGCTGTAAAATAAATTAACTTGGATGGTCTCGAGTTTTCAGTTAATGTGGGAAAGCAAAACAAATCAATTGTTCAAACTGGCAGACTATGTTTACTTTATTAGAGTTATAAAGTCTTTGCCATTGAATTACAGTTTAGTTAATTGGTTTGTACATGTGTTTATTTCCTATTGGCTTTGGCCAAGTAGTAAGACTAAATAATGCAGATATTTCCATCTTGGTGGAAGCAGCTTTCAATGGAATTGGTTTGTGATGCTATAGAAAAGAGCAGTGTAGACTCAATCATTTTATTGACCACTCGTGCAATTAATAACGGGTTTTGAGTGAATCAAAAATGGATCATTCTGCAGTTAGCAAATTACTAGTAAAATTCAATGCTTACTTAAAATCCACTAATGTATAGTTTGCAAAATATACTGTTACAACATTTATTGTTTACTTTAAAATATTGGCAAAATCACAATAGTCACAAGACAGGCAATTCAGCCTTTCAAGGCAGTGCTAGATTTGTTAGACTAGAGCAATCTAGTTACTGCCTCTCACTTGCTGCTGTAAAATCTTTCCTTTCAGATAATTTGCCAGCTCCCTTTCAAAAATCTATTCTTGAATTGGCTTCCATTACTACCCTGGCAGTACAAACCAGATCCCAATCATTTACTTGCCAAATTTTTGTTTAGTCTCACTTTTTATCCCTTTTTCAATCATTTCTATTCTGTTTATCTAGTTCTTGACCATATGCCTGTGGCAACAGCTTCTCTCTATCTATTCTATCTATGTTCTTCATGATTTTAATTACTCTTATCAGATATCCTCATGACATTGTCCTTCCAAAGAGGACAAACCCAGCTTCTTCAGTCTATCCTCATTGCTCTTCTCCAAATCATTTTGGTAAAACGCATCTGTTCCCCATGCAAACCCTTCCAATCTTTCCTGATGTGTAATGTTTTGAGAGATTGATCATGACTTCCTTGTGCTGAGTAGGTTTGTTTAGAATACCCTGTGCCATTTAAACTATTTTTCCAACCTGTCCCACCTCGTTCAATGATCTGTGCACGTACACCCATCATCTGTTTTTCGTACTCCCTTTTCGAATTCAACCTCCGAATTACATCACTGCTTCCCACACTTCCTATCACCCTTCACATTTCTGTGTATAAAATGTAGTCTGTGCTTGCCTGATTGTGCCTTTAAGATCTTTTTATTATGTATGCAACCTCTATGACATCTGCAGATTTGGGAATGGTGCTCTGTATACGTCAATGTTATTAATATATGGTATCCCTTGGGAAATACTCTGCACAATTTCCTCAAGTCCAACAAACAATCTTTGACGATTGCTGCCTGTTTCTGGTTACATAGTCACTTTTCCTTCTATGCTTCTGCTGATCCTATAACTGAATGAAAGAAAGTTATCTGTAAAACATTTAGTGAAATTAATTAGGCTTTCAAGCAATATTAACTTAGTTTCACAGCTTCACAATTGTATAATTAATTACAAATTGCTAAATTAAGGCACAACTGTAGTTATTATTTCTGGTTTTGAATTGATTTAGGTTTAATAAAGTTTTAATATTGTCATATGTACTGAGGTGCAATGGAAAGCTTTGTTTTGCATGCTATCCTATCAGAGCAGATAAGATTAAACATAAATACAATAAAGTCAAACTCAAATACAGTAGATAGAGCAAAGGGAAAATTTGAGATTATTTTTCTGCTAACGACTATTTGTAAATGGTTTCCATTATGAACTGCAAAGTTAAATCTCTTTCTGCTGCTACCAGGTACCAACAGACAGGTGTGAGGTGGCTGTGGGAATTGCACTGTCAGCAAGCAGGGGGGATCCTGGGAGATGAAATGGGACTGGGCAAGACCATTCAGATAATTGCCTTTTTGGCAAGCCTGAGCTACAGCAAGATAAGGACACGCGGCTCAAATTACAGGCAAGTGCTGCCCTGCAGACTGTCAGTCTGTGTAGCTCAATTAATATTTCATCATTTGTATTGCTGTTGTAGGAATGACTCGTGAATTTTTAATGACATTTCAATTACAATATTCCTTTAATTCTTTTAGTAGGACCATCAAAGGGAATTTTTATGAGATGGAGGAGCTGAGGGCAAGGGAAATTAAACATGTAACACATTTAATGAATGGTGAAACATTGAAACTTCATTTTGCAGAAGAGAAACACATGATGCCACCGATCGATGAATGTATACAGTTACCCTTTTCAATAGAGCCTGTTTGCAAACTCACTTGTGCTCAATATCAATATTTTGTGTAAACTGAATTTTAAATCATGTATATAAAAAGTTATCTTACTTTATTAAATCTAGTATTAAAATCTCCTTTGGCAGCATTCCATATCCACAGCTTTTACACTGTAATGAATATCTTTCGATGCTGTCAGTCGATGCTGAAAAGATGCTATTATGCAGATGTACTCCACTGCCCCTAAAGACTTGCTCCTCTTTGTTTTTCTCTTGTACACTGTTGGTTTACATGAGGATGACACTTTGCAGTGTCCTGGAAAATGAGGAGGCTTGTCGAACAGCAAATTTTCCCAGAAAGGATCTATTGATACTTTCTGTTTGTTCTAGGTTTCTGCAGCGTTTTTTTTTCACTTTTATTATTGATGTTTGCTGCTGAGTGTAATTTCCAGACGACTAGAATATGCCTAATTTAGAAGATTGTTTTGGTATTGATATGCCATCATGTTAAATTAGTGAGATATGCACGTGTTAAAGTTTATGTTTTTTTTCCTTTTAAATTGAAGGTACGAGGGTTTGGGGCCTGTAGTTATTGTCTGCCCGGCAACAGTGTTACATCAGTGGGTGAAGGAATTTCATACCTGGTGGCCACCATTCAGAGTTGCAGTTCTTCATGAAACAGGCTCTTTTACCAGCAGGAAGGCAAGTATTTAGAAAAGCTGTTGTCATGGAATAGTCTAACGTAAAGCAAAGATTGCGTTGTGATATTCATGAATCTAAAAGAATCTCAAGCCAGTTTGTATGAGGAAATTGTGAGATTATTACAATATGATTAATATCAATATATTATATTTTCTTTATTTAATAATGTATTAACTTCAAGTTTAGCATTATTCACTTATGTAGGAATAACAGAAGTGAAGAAATTGTATATTTCTGGGAATTTATGTATTTACTGATGTTTGCCACGCAGTTAATAAATGCTTGCCATCTTCCATAACTTCCTGAAGTGTTTGAAGATAAAAGAAAATATTCAGTACAACTCCAATGTGTATATTTTAGGCAGTTTTAGTTCTCACAGCTGACGTCTCATTGTTTTCCTAACAATTTAGAAATCCGGTACTCTTAGTTTAGTTTAGATACAGCATGGAAACATGCCATTCGGCCCACCGAGTCCATCCATCACCCACTCCCTACAATGTACAGAGGCTAATTACCACACGTCGTTGGGATGTGGGAGAAAATCGGAGCACCCAGAGGAAACTAGTACTGACGACCTCTGGTTAAGTTAACTATCAAAGTCTTTAAAAGTGCTTTTGAATTCCTAAGGCCCCAATAACTTTGAATACAACAAATGCACATTAATTCACATTGTATTCCATGAATACATCTTTTGTTATTCAAGCTCCAGCTAAAGATAATGGAATCTTTGGAATAATTTGGGGTAAAAGTATTAGTTGGGTGTATTGGAGGTTAACCTGCAGGATTCAGGTCCCCATGGTCTAGTCCCCATATGACAGTGTTTGAGTTACTAAGTAACATAATCAGCATGGATTGCTACAGGGATTACATTCATGAGAATGTTTAACTCTAGAAAGTAATCAGCATCCATGATTAACTACAAATTCAGTGTATTTTAAAATGAGGCAAGAGAAAGTTACAATTAAAATATCTCCTTGCAGAATCTTATCTCCCAGTTTTAGTTCAAGAAATTATTATTTGCTTCTTACTAAATTTGTTTCATTTTAGGAGCTAAGGAACATTAATAATTTGATGCTTAATTTGAATGTAGTCAAGAAAATACTGCACAGACATTTCCAACCACCTAACCATAGATTTTTAAATACTTGGTCTGGAAAAATATTCACATTTTCTTTGTTGCAAGAGATAACTTGAAAACTTTTAATTTGTTTCTATTTTCAAGTTAATGTCAGCAGTGATTAAGTATGGAAACCAGTTATAATTTGTTAGTTATCTGCAGATCAACATCTTTTAATAGCGTCAGTTCAATTGATTAAATCCAAGTTAATTATTAATTGAAAGCATTTCCTACTGCCAGTGAAATGTTCACAATATTTTGCTGATTTAATATCCTCTTTGTGTATATGGATAAGTTGCAATCATTTGCCAATCTGATTGATTGTAATAACTGGAAATGAGGTAGTGTTCTGGAGATGACATGCTAATCAGAGACTGTTCAGTAACCACTGAAATAAAGTAAAAAGCCTTTTATATTTTCTGCGATGATGAGAATACTCAATCTCCAGCTTTAGTGTTCAGCAGTGCAGAAAATGATGCCAAGAATTGTTTTATTTGTTCTGTACATTATTAAGAAGCTGATGAAGGCTGGGCTTTTTACTTTGACATGGAGCATCTTCACTCATGTTGTTTCCCCTGCCTGCCCAAGATCTTGTTTATTTAAATATTTTGCTTGAAGGAAGTTTAAATTAATTACAGGTTCAGCAATTCATGGCTGTGAACCTCCTTTGCTCAGTTCGCTGTGCATGGCCGCCCTTCATGCGTTGCATTTAAGTCCTGTTTTGCTGGTATCTGACAATGTGATTTATGGCTGTTGCTTTCTAACAGTCCACTGTTTGCCCTCTAGGAGGGATTGGTCTCCAGAGCATCAATAATAACAGCACCACTTTCACAAAATGTCTTTTAATGATGGAAGAACTGTGTTCATTGAGTTAGGCTAATTGCAGGCATCGTTTATTAATTGCAAAAACTAGGAGAGGTTACATATTTTACAAGCACTTAATTTGAAATCACGGGAGATGTTTTGAGAATTAAATCTGCTGATGGAAGTCTTGGTACACTTTATAATGATTTTTGTTATCACTGTACATGCAAAATAGAGAGCGTTACTGTACGTGTTATTGCAATTACACAGTGTATTTTGATCTTGCAGGAGAGGCTCATTCATGAAATTGCGGCATGCAATGGTATTCTGGTCACCTCTTATTCCTACATCCGGATCATGCAGGAGTCACTTGCACACTACCATTGGCAATATTTAATTCTGGATGAGGGGCACAAAATCCGAAACCCAAATGCTGCCGTTACTGTTGCGTGTAAACAGGTATCCCAACACTTATTTTACCTTTTCCTCTGGTTTGGTATGAACAGAATCAGATAGAATGTGTAGCTCATCCTCAAATGATTATGTTTATAATTAAATTGCACGCTAATCTCTTTCAGATGCTATTATGTTGACCACATGCTGGTGATTACAGATACAGGGCAGTAGTGATGTCTAGTTCCTTATCAGAACTACCATGATGCAGCAACTCTCTGTCAGTCCAGCCATGTATGCCTTCCATAGGGCTGACACCAAATGTTTTGGAACTATTTACAGTTCTCAGTTATGAATAAGGGGTAGGCCATTTAGACCTAAGACCAGGAAAAAGCTTTTACACACAAAGAGTGAATTTGTGGAAATGTCTGCCTCAGAAGGCAGTGGAGGCCGATTCACTGGATGCATTCAAAAGAGAATTAGATAGAGCTCTTAGGGCTAGCGGAATCAAGGGGTATGGGGAGAAGGCAGGAATGGGGTACATTGGATGGCGGTGCTGGCTCGAAGAATCGAATGGCCAACTGCTGCACCTATTGTCTATGTATCTCTGTACAATGAGTCTAGTTCATTGATGATGGGGGTAATGGATCATTGAGAAGTCTGCTACACATGAGACAGTTTAGGACAAGTTGGGAGTTGTTGAGATGGATGATAGAGCTTCATTAGTGTTGGTGGTGGGATAAACACAAAGCCAGCCAGCATTAATCAAGGCCAATCTTCTTGATCAGTAGAATATGAGAGTCCAGCTAAACTTCATGTGAAAGGACACTTGGTATTTACTTTCTGCCAGATCATTACATTTCTGATCCAGAAGGGGCTGAAGTGTCAGTTAAATTCTGTGGGGGTGAAATATTGCGCCTGTATTTTTGATGTACAGGTGACCCGTTATGGATTTCACAAATCAATACCCCAGAAATTGGATATATGGAATAACATTTGCTCTTTCAAAATTTATGTGGGAAAAAAATTAATAAATGCAAAAATGGGGGGAAAAAGTGATGGCAATGTGAGATGCCTGTTCAATGTCCTCTGACTGGAGAGAATGTGACAAAGGAGAGACTCGGCTGTGACCTTTTACTTTAGTTTAGACATACAGCAGGTAAACAGGCCCTTCGGCCCACCGAGATTAGGGCTGACCATCGATCACCTGTTATCCCACTTTCTTATCCACTCCCTACACACTGGGGAAATCTTCATATATACAATGGTCCTATGTTTCCTATGTCCTATGTCACATGAAGTTAATCTGTCTATACGGAACTGGAGCTTTTGCACCTACTGTCCATCTTTGTGGGCACTGTCATCACTTAGGAATATTTTGTATTGAAAAATTCAATCATGTGCAATGAGTTTATTTTTTGGTATAAGAACATGCAAAGATTTATATTAAAATGGAGAACATTCTTGTTCTCCACACATCCCAGTAATCTTTTCATCCACACAATTAATGTTTCATATAAATGTTATGTTAGCTGCTAATAGATTTAAACGGTGCAATCTTTGGGAACAGCAAGCTCCAGACATTTTCCCGAGTGATTCTGGGGGGAGGGTTTCAAGGAAGCAGCCACAGACTCTGAAATTCATTTCAGGAATATATGCTGCTGTTTTTCATTAATTCACAGGATGTTGGAGTGTTGTAAGACATGCCAGCTTTGATTGCCCACCCCTAACTGTCCGAGAGTTGAAATTCACTAAGCTATTTCAGAGGATGGTTAAAGTTCAACCCATTGCTCTTGGGTCTGGCCTGGAGTCACATTGAGGTCAGACTAAGTAAGGAGGGCAGACTTCCCCTTCTGCAAAGCATACGGGTATTTTTAACTCAAGCAGGTGTCACTGTTCTCAATAATATTCTTTACTTATTGAATTTGCAAGACCATATTTGTTATATTCTAGAAACAACCAGTGCATTACTCCAAAAAGGACCAGAGTTGGATGTTCTATTATAGCTAATTATAACATAGTTACAGAAAACAATATGCAATTATAGGAAAGATAATTAGTGTATTGTAAAGTTAACCCAGGACCATTTATTACAGTTGAACGTATAAACAGTGAATGAGATCCCATCTTTAAATCATTGTTTGCTGATAGCGAAACCCATCACTAGATTGAACTAAAGATAGACACAAAAAGCTGGAGTTACTCAGCGGGACAGGCAGCATCTCTGGAGAGAAGGAATGGGTGACGTTTCGGGTTGAGACTGATACTCCAATATTTTGTGTCTATCTTTGGTTTAAACCAGCATCTGCAGTTCCTTCCTACTTGTTTGAACTATCCTGATATCTTTCTTAAAAGAATCTTTGTGAACTTAATTTTGGCACAGCTTTATTGAATCATAAGAGCTTTTAATGTAGATTAATAATTAAAGAGATGTATTTGATCTAAGTTTCATAGTGGTCTTGCACTCAGTGCTGTTAATGGATACTGCTTGCCTATGAGTAGCAAAATTAAACTAGTCACCGTATTTTTATACTGCAGAGCTATAAATTTTATTTGATGGAGAGCTTGAAGCACAGTGTTAAGTGAATTAACAGCAACAAGTTTGGGGAAAAGTCATGATTGTATAAACTATGTTAATTCTTTTGTTCTACAGTTCCGGACTGCACACCGAATTATTCTGTCTGGTTCACCGATGCAGAATAACCTGAAGGAGCTCTGGTCCTTGTTTGACTTCATTTTTCCAGGAAAACTAGGAACATTGCAAGTCTTTATGGAACAGTTTTCTGTCCCTATTACAATGGGAGGTTATCAGAATGCTTCCCCTGTTCAGGTACCAGGCGGTGAGGTTGCTACTTTCCAGACAATGTAACGAATAAGAAATTTGTCTTTTGAACGCAAGTCAACCATCTATATATTTACAACTTCTCCTGCTACACAGTTGCTATGCTTACACCTTAAATCCATATCAAATTAGACAAATGGAAGTGTTACTAATTCATGCATGTCTTCTGATTAGTTATACAGGCCCTTCAGACCAATTTGTCCATGCCAACAAGGCCTCATCTAAACTAGTCCCATTTACCCACATTTGACCATATCCCACAAAACCTTCCTATCCAGCTGTAAGCATGTTTTGAATGCTCCATTCCATAGTTTAAAACAGATAGGCAAATGAGAAAGAGAAATTAGAGTCATGCAGCATGGAAACAGGCCCCTCAGCCCAACTTGCCCATGCAGATCAAGCTGCCCCATCTGCACCAGTCCCATCTGCCAGCATTTGGCCCATATCTCTCTTGAAGAAGGGTCTCAACCCGAAATATCATCCATTCCTTTTAACCAGAGATCCCGCCTGTCCAACTGAGTTACTCCAGCATTGTACGTCTATCCTAACTTTTGCCTTTCCTGACAATGTACTATATCATAGATACATAGACAATAGGTGCAGGAGTAGGCCATTCGGCCCATCGAGCCTGCACCGCCATTCAATGTGATCATGGCTGATCATCCACAATCAGTACCCCGTTCGTGCCTTCTCCCCATACCCCTTGATCCCGCTGGTCCTAAGAGCTCTATCTAACTCTCTCTTGAAAGCATCTAGTGAATCGGCCTCCACTGCTGCCTGAGGCAGAGAAGTCCACAAATTCACAACTCTCTATGTGAAAAAGCTTTTCCTCATCTCAGTTCTAAATGGCCTACCCCTTATTCTTAAACTGTGGCCCCTGGTTCTAAACTCCCCCAACATCGGGAACATGTTTCCTGCAGCTAGCGTGTCCAGTCCCTTAATAATTTTACATGTTTCAATAAGATCTCCTCGCATCCTTCTCAATTCCAGTGTATACAAGCCCAGTCGCTCCATTCTTTCATCATATGACAGCGCAGGCAGCATCCATCTTGCTTTCGGTGACCTCGCACTCCTCACTGTGATGGAAGACGAATACATTTTACCTTCTTCCTCCTTTTCACCTGCGGTCGGGTGGATTGAAACATCCGCAGTCAGCGATCTAAGCCCCGGCAATGCGGCGATCGAGGCTCCCGTGATCGGGGCGATTGAAACTCTTGCAGCTGGAGCTCTCAAAGACGATCCCTAACAAAGGGACCGCCGGCTCCACGATGTTAGGCCGCAGTGCGGACTGAGATACGACACGGAAAAAGTTGCATCTCTGTCCAGGAAAGAGATATTTTAAAAATTCCCCCCACCCCCTCCATACAATACAAAAACTAAAGATTTACACGAACAAACAAATAAAACAGACTAAAAACAACAAAGAAGAGGGACAAGACAGGCTGTTGGCGAGGCTGCCTCAGCAATAATGATGCTTCAATATCTCCCTAACAGTTCACACTATGACATGCTGGCTGTACGCATTTTGTTTTCACATTACAGCAAAGATAAAAAACATTGTGATTCAGGATGAGAATCTTTTAGCCTTGCTAGTGTTTGGTAATTGCACACACATTCACATTGCATTCTGGTTTGGAATAGTGAATTAGATTTTCTTTGTATAATAAAAACATTGTTTATAATAATACTCATTAATTAAGTATTAGTTGTACTATACCAAATTGTACTATAATAACGCACCCTCAGTTTCCAGCAGATCCACTACTTTGCCATATGTTCCTTAAAGTAAAAACAGACCTCTGTTTGTGGTGATATTTTCTTGTCTTAAGCCTGCTGTTGTCGCATCAAGCAGACACTAATCTTTCCATGTAATGTACCTTTCTAGGTGGCCCCCTGCAGGTTTCCTTTTGATTTTTGGACCACTTAGATTAGTGATAAATGACATTTGGACTGAGATAGGATTAGACGCAAAGATAACGTACCATGATGAAAGGTCCATTTCCCTGAGGGAAGGACTTACGCAGCTAATAAAACTTCCATTTCATGTCCTCTTGAGAGCTTCGAACTAGACCCTGGTTTTAAGCCTTAAACCATTAAATATAGAACCAAATATCAGTATACTGGAGCATTGATACCATTAAAAATTAAATATAAAAGCCACACCTGCCACTAGAAGGATTAGCACAAATTGAACATTATTGTAGTTAATAGCAGTATTGTGATGTTAATTAACTCACCTGCATTATTTCTCAAACTTTTTCAACACAATAACCCTTACAGTTAATTCTTCATCATGTGTATTAAAATGTATTACATCATGTCTAAGGGTTCTGTTAAATGCTGATGAAGGCTTTCTTAAAGAAGTATTGTATTTAGCTATTGTGGATGTGTCCCAAGGACCATCAAGAATACAACACCAACTTCTTCTATATTTTTCCCAGGTACAAACTGCCTACAAATGTGCTTGTGTTTTACGGGACACTATAAACCCATACTTGCTACGAAGAATAAAAGCAGATGTAAAAATGAATCTGGCATTACCAGATAAGAGTGAACAGGTGAGTAAAATACAGAGCTTTATGGTCTACCTGGCAGTATATAGTTTAGCTATCCTTTGACAGGACATCACATTATTCTGTGTACTTACCCAATGGAAAACGATATTGTACTGTGCCTGGACCAGCGCTTCCTGCTCTGGGCAGGGGGTATTGGCCAATTATCGTACGTGTTGTTGCTTTGATTCCGATTGTTTGACAGCAGAGACTGGAATGCACCTGGGAACTTGTTGATTTATTAAGACACAAGCGCTGCACTCCAGATGCAATTACCCACGGAGTTATTGAGAATTGCACATTTCATAATGAAAAGATGGATTCTTCTTGAATCACTTTTGGGGACATGTGAGGAACAGCTGCACTATTTTAATTCTGAAGTGAAGCTGAATATAATGTATATGAACACTTGTTCTCATTGGAACTAGAACCCCACGCGATTATTGGTTTGCTTAAAAAGCAGATGAACAAAACATTAGACGGATGACCTCCGGAGCTTCTCCAGACCCTTTCCTTGGTAGCTTGGTGTGACAGTAGTTGCATTAAATATTAAAATGCCATCATGAGGCACAGCAGGGGTGATGCATACAAAATAACAAAGATTTCAGTCATACAAAAATAAAGAGCACTTCACATCTGTGGGCACAGATGCTGATTATGTTTTTTTTAATTGTTCCCTATAAATTTTTAATTACCTATATAAGTTAATGCTGAATTAAGAAGGAAGCGTATCATTTTTAATTTTACCCCATAAATGTAATGACCTTTTAAAAATATTCTGTATTAATTAATTAATTAGCAGTGCGTCTTGTAGTTTGCTATCAAACACACAGCATGCACAAATTGTAAGCAGTTTAATGTTTTCTGTCCCAAAGAGTTGGCAGTAATGTATCCCAGCAAAGGTGTTTGTCGTACACAGGAACTCATGATTAGTTTAAAAGCAGAACTAATCACAAAGTGGAATATTCATCAATAATACACAACTCTCCACCGTTGTGCTGCTGCATTATGCCATCATCACTTTATATAAAGATATGAATAATTCCTGAAGCATGTTGCTCATTCCTGTTTTGATTGTCTTCCTTCTGTTGTGGTCTATAATGCCACTTATTTCTAAAGGACGAGGCCTGATTCATACAAGTATGGTGATTGGCTTCATTCTATCCTGTTTGCACTTCTACATATGTGTCAGAGATTGTAGAGGATTGGCTTGTTATGGGCAGACTATGTTACAAGGAATTCCTATTTTCAAGGAATTTGACTTTTGTTTGTAATGATCCGGAAGTGTTGGCGCTGCCATGGAGCTGCGGCTCGCCTGCAGTCCGTCTGTCTTCTCTTTTTTTGTTTTCTTTTGTCTTGTTGGACGTATGTTTTAGTTTATTTTTAGTTGTGTATGTGAGGGGGGTGGGGGAAACTTGTTTTAGTCTCTTCCTTCGGGGGGGGATGCGACCTTTTTTTGTCGTATCTCCGTCTCCGTCTGCGCTAAGACCTAATCGCGGAGCTGGCGGCCTCCAACTGGAACCACCCTCGCGGCTCCGGAGGCAGAGCCTGGACTCACCATCGCTAGGCTGACCGACTTCGGGACTGTGGTGACGCTGCGACCCGACTTCAGAGCCTCGGAGGCTTCGGCCGCGGGCCCAGTGGACGGCAACATCGGGAGCTCGCAGGTCCCAGGTTGGTGACCGATTTTCCGGAGCTCCCGCAAAAACAGCTTTGTCCGCTGGACTGGAGGGTGGCAGCTTCATCCGCCCCGGGTGGCGGAGTTTGAACCAGCCCGTTTGCGGAGCTCGGATTCGGCCGTGGGACGTTTACTCAACGCAGAGGGAGAACAAGGAAGGAAGAGATAAGGACTTTAAGACTTTTGCCTTCCATCACAGTGAGGAGGTGCCTGGTAGACTCACTGTGGTGGATGTTAAACTGTGTTCATTGTGTGTTCTGTTAGTTTATTTTCTGTCATGACTGCAAGGTACGCAATTTCGTTCAAACTAAACGTTTGAATGACAATAAAGGAAACTCTAACTCATTAATGATTGTTGAAACCATTAAAAAAATGAGCAGTTTTAAAGATCCTTCTTCTTCTTCTTCTTGTGTAAGGCGTGCACAGCCTAAAGTTGTAGGACAACTTGTCCTATTTGATCTTATTTGATTGTGCACGCCAGGTTGATTGCATTCGTCGAAATAGGGCGGACCACGTGAAGGTTGCAATCTCCCACCCCAAAGATCCTCACATCTCAGCACATATTGCTTTTCACCATACTTGTGCGCGTGACAATTAAGTTGACTTGACTTTTTGGCAAAGTGATGCCATTTTGCTCTTCCATCTTCCTTTGCGGTTAGTTTTGTTATCTCGTGGGCTTTATCCCTGCAACAAGGCCTGGGGCAAAAGTCAAATATTATTTTACATAACAGATGGGAAGCCATCTATTCTCCATATTGTTGGGCATGGATTGCTGCAAAAGTTGCAACTCCATCAGATTCAAGTTGTTTGTCAACCTTTATGGCTAATGTTCTGTGGTTTGGCACAGTGTGTGGATTGAATACTGAGAAAGCAAGTCATAAAGTATCTCGGTATTGGATAATAACTCCCTCTGCGATGGAAAGAATTTTTCAATCCTTCTGTAGCCGGTCTATGTTTTCTGAGTCCTCAAGTTAATATCTTATTGATCGACAGTGGATGAGCTTTTGCATGCATCTACTTGCATGCACAGCTGATTCCAGTGATGTGCCTTCCACTACATTAATCCTTGGGTCACAGTGAATGGTGCAGTTGGCAAGGATTCTCCACTGCGCAACTAAGCTAATATAATTTCCACGGTACTTTGTTCCCCCTGTTCTTTCCAAGTCTATTGAAGATTTTAACATTCGCTTTGTAGCTGTGATGCCTGGTATCTGAATTTATGGGTGGATTGGTAACCCAGTGGAAATATTGTGAACCAAATTACCTTACTTGTTCCATTGTTTCCTGGCTTCCTGTTACTGAGTTGTAGTTCTTTCTCATCTTTGCAACAGGGTGTAGCCATTATTGGCAAGTCCAGAATGTATACCCTATGTGTGAGTGCTGGATGGATGTCTCCCTGGTCTGCAATCCTCTGACAATGATCCACCGTGTTATTGGACAGAACCGTCTCAGATTTAGACTAGTAATCAAATATGAATTGAGGGTGCAAGGCAGAAGGGAACTTCCCAATGAATTTCACCTGCAGTCACAGAGACAGCAGATGCTGGAATCTTGAACAAAAATAATCTGGTGGTGTAACTGTTCAGACTGAAGAAATATCTTGACCTGAAACATTGTCTGTCCATTTCCCTCCATAGATGCCGCCTGACCCACTCTGTTCCTCCAGCAATTTGTTGATGTTCACATGTGCTTGTTGTCCTTGTTCCTGCTAATGCTGAAGCCACATATTACAAAGTAGGGTCAGAGTAGCCTGTTGGTTAACTGATGCATTAGGTAGATGGTACAAAAACAATAACCATGTGTGCAAATGGTAGAGGGACTGAATGTTCAGAGTGGTGTACCTTCAAATAGGACACATTCATATACCTCATAATCTTATCTGGTTCTTATGACAAGATTACACACCCCACAATGTTTCTATTTTCTTTGATTCATTATTTGATGTCAAATGTATTCAGTGGTGAATATTGTTGATTTCAGTTTAATGACACAGAAACTAGACAACAAATAATTGAAAGTACCGGTAAGTTATTTTGAGAATAATATTGTTATTTTTCCTTTAAGCATGGAGAGAGGATTTTTTGAAGCTGAAGCCTCAAAATACAAAAATAATTATCTGGTGCAAACTTGCCCAAATTTCTTACTTTGTGTTACTACGTTTTTTTGTTTATTGTAAAGAACCAGTCAAATGAAAGGTCCCGACCCGAAACGTCGCTGTCTACTCCCTTCACAGATGGTGCCTGACCCGCTGAGTTCCTCCACCACTTTGTTTTTTTGCTCAAGATTCCAGCAACTGCAGTTTTTTTGTTTATCCAAAGAAATAGTCTTGTTGGCTCAATACTGTGGGGGAGATGAGATTCTTATTGGTACAACATGATGTGAGCAGTTGGCAGTAAGCTGTTGTTTGATCAATAGGACAGGACCAGCTGATTTGAAAGGCATTGCTCATGTGGGTCATCTTTTTCCATTCTATGTATATAATCTCTGTGTCTCACTGGTCTGAGCTTGTGCCTGTTCTTTAATCTGTTAATTTAACATTTATAGTCATGGAGAGATACAGCATGAAATCAGGCCCTTTGGCCCACCAAATCCATGCTGTCTATCAACCACCCGTTTCCAAGAATCCTGCATTAATCCTTTTCTATAGACACCCCTTATGTTGTCATTATTTCCCCAGATTCAACCAGTCATCTACACACTACGAGCAAATCACAGTGTCCAATTCACCTACGGACCCGCACATCTTTGGAATGTCTGACAAAACCGGAGCATCCGGAAGAAATCCGTGCATTCACAGAATTCACAGAAATGTGCAAAGTCCCCATGTGCAGCACGCAGGTTTCTGGTGCAGTGAGGCAGCAGTTCTACTGGCTGTACCACTGTGCCGCCCAATGTTCCGTTCAGCCGTACGTGTTTGAAGGCTAAACTTTGCCATGCAAGTGTGACTATAGTGGTACTGACGTGAAATTTGTGTAGCATCACAGAGCTGTTTATTCTAAAATAGTAATCCCAAATTACAGAGTCATCTGCATGAACACGTCAAGGGGAAATGTGCCGACTGACTCGAACTTTTCTTTTTGTAGGTACTGTTCTGTCGCCTAACAGAAGAGCAACGTGAAGTCTATCAAGGTTTTATAGATTCCAAGGAGGTCTATCAGATTCTCAATGGGGAAATGCAGGTCAGGTATCATTACATTATATTTGTCACGAAAGCTTGATTTTCAATTCAGGGAGTGAGTGGGAGTGAGGAGTAATACCCACTGTTCTAACATTGACACACTTCTTTAACATTAACACAAATACCCAAGTGGTTACAGAGGATGAGAAATTGATAAATAATTTAGATATTCTATTCCGTAGATAGACACAAAAAACTGGAGTTTTGGTACCAAGATTTCTTGTGCATACAAGACCTTATGTTTTTGTAACATACACTATATACAGTGGAGCAAATGGACATGCTGCTGAGTTGTCTCTCTTTCTCTCCCCACACCCCCACCCTGTCTGACATAGGTATTCTCAGGCCTGATAAATCTCAGGAAGATCTGCAATCACCCAGATCTCTTTTCAGGTGGCCCCAAGATCCTGAAGGGTGTGCCTGATGAACAGCTGACTGAAGAAGAGCATTTTGGATATTGGAAGCGCTCTGGAAAAATGATCGTGGTCGATGCCTTACTGAAGCTTTGGCACAAACAGGGCCATCGAGTGTTGCTCTTTTCACAGTCACGTCAGGTCAGATATTCTGGCAATTATGTAATGCAGAGCAAATCCACTTACTATGCCTTGCTACCCAACACAGAAAGTGCCAGGTGTCCATTATACCTGTAGTTTATATCCAAGAGTCAGGAGTGCTTTATTGTAATTTGTCCCGAAACAGAACAATGAAATTGTTACTTGCAGCAGCACATGAGATATGTAACCTTAGTTCTCTGTAAACACCACAATAAACAACAACAAAAGTAATAGTCCAAAGACAAAAACAATACCCCCAGGTCTATGTAGTTTGCAGTTTATTGAGGTTCTAGGGATTAATAGCCTGATGGTTGAGGAGAAGGAACTGCTCCTGAACCTGGACGTTACAATTTTCAGGCTCCCATACCTTTTTCCCAATGACAGGTTAAATGAGAGCGTGGCCAGGGTGGTGTGGGTCTCTGACGATGCTGGCTGCCTTTTTGAAGCAGCAACCCCTGTAGATCCCTTCGATGGTGGGGAGGTCAGTACCTGTGATCTGTTTAAAATTTCAGAATTTTGGTGCATAGTATGAAAAGGCTTTATAAATCCATTAAAGTAATGCTTAGTTCTATTACATTTGTCAGGTTGATGTGTTTTGAATATGAACAAATGCTTCATTATCAAGCTGAATTAAAAGTGACAGTGTCTGATATTGTTTCAAAACAGTTTTGATGTACTTTCAATCAGTATAAAAGATCAATATGCAGTTAATTTAGCTTGAGTTTAAACTATACACAGCTTTAGTAATGAAATTAGTTTGTACACTTATTGCTCTGCTTTCATTACAATTTATAGATGCTCCATGCAAATAATAGAATTATATTCTATACTCAATATATATGGCAATTTGAGCATATTTTGTGATGTGAATGTTAATTTCTAATTTATTATTACTGCACATCAGAAACTGTTCACATTAAGGTATGTTTCCATGTGGTAGATAAACATTTCCCCCTTCTTTACACTAGCTGTTGAACATCATGGAGCTATTTATACGAAATCTGGGCTATTCATATCTTAAAATGGATGGATCAACAACCATAGCTTCCAGACAGCCACTCATTACTAAATTCAATGAGGTAGAAGTTCTATACAACATTGCTGTGCTTATATTTATGCTGCAACAATGATTTTATTCTTGCTGTTTGCCATGCATATAGAATATGCAATGTTTTTTGAAAGATTATTTTTTAAAAACAAATGTGTTTTGTGTTACAGAATTCATCCATATTTGTCTTCCTTCTCACCACTCGCGTTGGTGGTTTGGGAGTTAATTTGACTGGAGCAAACCGAGTTATTATCTATGACCCTGACTGGAACCCAAGTACTGACACACAGGTGAGCCCTTTCCATTTTGTATCGAAGCAAGCAAGGCTGAACTGGTACTATGCAGGCCACATAAAGCCATAAACATGCATGTGTATTTAGACTCGTTATTAAGTAATTATGTGTTCACATTTGCAAGCTGAATTTGTTACACTAAGACCAACAACTAAAATCTGCAATCTATATATTTTCTCAGGTAGAATTGCTGTTTTCAATTGTTCTGTTATTTTATTTTGCTAATGTTCTGGTTATAACAGAAAACGTGATGAGCAATACATACTGAAGCAATCTGAAGTACTTTGAAATGCCCGATTCTGTACTAACACTAAACAGTTCACTTTGTGCTGTTAAGAATATTCACAAATAAACTGTTGGCTGGAAGATGGCCTGATACCCATTTGCTTGCGTGTATGTGGTACGGTTGTTCAGCTGTCAGCAATTACAGCAAGTATAAAGCTAGCAGAAAACTTAATTAAAAACTGCTGGAATACGAATAATATGACTGCTTTGTGCAGGTGGGGCTATAACAATTTTTTACTGAACTATAATGTGACTATAAACCTTTGCCCTGCTGCCAAAAGTTTCCCTGCAATAAAGGCTCATAGTTTCAGCAATAAAAATGCATAACTCAGAGCTGACCTGTTTAGAGAATTGTGCATACGCTCTCCATGTTTGTCTTTTGATTATGAAGCTCTTTACAATGCTGGATGATGTTCGCTAAACCCTTTTTTTTAGGCCCGAGAACGAGCCTGGAGAATAGGCCAAAAGAAACAAGTTACCGTTTACAGGTTATTGACTGCGGGCTCGATTGAAGAAAAGATCTATCACAGGTCTGTTTACAATTGGAGATATCTGTTTGGGATGTGTCCTGCCTCGCTAAACTATGTAAATTGTCATTTGATTTGATAGAAAATGAAAATTTTCTTAGGAGCCATTTTGCATTATTCCAAATGATTTTATATGCCAAAACATTTTAATTTCACACTGGGTGATCAGCCAAATATTGTTCTTGATTTTTCTTCCCCCTCCCATGCGTACCCTTCAGTTATAAGTACAGGAGTATTGTTCTGCATTCATTCATGTAGAAATGTAATGGTACAGAAACAAATACAAGGGAAATAAGAAAACTGCAGATAGACACATGAAGCGGGAGTAGCTCAGTGGGACAGGCAGCATCTCTGGAGAGAAGGAATGGGTGATGTTTCAGGTCAAGACCCTTTTTCAAACTACACATGCTCAGCAAATAAATCAGTACTTGAAAGAGAAGAATAGGCTAAAATTAAGGCTCCCTATGAATGATCCCAAACGATGAAAGGGTTATAACCAGGAGTGATGATCTGATAGCATCACTAATTCAGGTTCAAGGCCTGTCTCATTGCTACAAAAGGGCTGTTACACTGAAGTATGACTAGGTTCATCCCAGTGGCCCATCTCAATCATCATGCCATTTCTGAGTGATTAGTGATCAATTAGTGATCAGCCTTTATTTGTTGTGATCTGTGTTATCTGATTTTACACTTTTGGAAACAGCTGAGAGGGGATGTTTTTCATTTATTTATCCAGATTTTATTTAAAACCGGGGACCAAGCATGAAAGACTTTACCCACTGCACTTGCCAATCACCTTTCTCTGGCAGCTCCATTAAGAATCCTACTTTAGTCATAGGCATATCTGCCTTTACAATTCCAGTTTTACTGTTTTCCTGCAACCATCTTTTGTGACCTGCACGTTGTGGTTCAACTCCACGCATGTAAAGTAAACCAAAAAAAAAAAGTAAAAAATACAGCAAGAATTCAGCGTGAAATTAATGAATAATCATGTTTTTGTGATCAGTTAGCATGTGCAGGTTTTGCTGACAGTGTTTATTTTCCTGCATCATCCACTATAATAAAGTTGACTTGTTTGCATTGCCATTAGTGTGAGGAGCAATAGATGCAATGGGGGAACGTGCAGTCATTGGAATTCTCCTCTACGTACCATGACCAAAGTGATGGTGATGAAGTGCACTTTGTGAGCAGCACAGGATATTGAAATCCCTTTATATATATATATATATATATATAGCAATATTCCACATGTTTAAACATTTTGGTCTGAGATAAATATTGTTTTAGAATTGAAACAATTTTAAAATACAATACATTAAGTTTGAGTTGTGGAAAGGTTATGTGATTTTAAATGAATGCTAGCTTGTTATGAATGCTATAATCCAACAGAGTTCTTGAAAGTGCAAATAACCAACAAGTCCTGTGATCTTAATTTTCATTTTTTATTACTAAAGAGGAAATTGTAAATCTTTTCACAAGTAGTTTCTTTAAATAAATTATGTCATTCTCACTTAATACAGGCAGATTTTCAAGCAGTTCCTGTGCAATCGAGTACTGAAGGATCCGAAGCAGAGGCGTTTTTTCAAATCTAATGATCTTACAGAGCTTTTCACATTAAGCAGTCCAGATGGTTCTCAGGGAACAGAAACAAGTGCAATTTTTGCAGGTACTACTGCATTAATGTAACAAATAAAATAATAAATTGTAAAATAGATTGTAATTCACCATGTTTGCTGTCCTTCATCGACAGCAGTGTGTACCTTGTAAATCCCCATGCAGAGTTAAAGAAAGTTGCTTCGATATCCACACAAGATGCTGTCATCTTGGGCAAGTGCTGGGGGGCACTCAGTGGGTCAGGCAGCATCTTTGGAGGGAACAGACAATGTTTTGGGTTGGAACCATTCTTCAGCGTGAGGTGTGTCCATTCTGAAGTGTAAAAGGGGAACCGTACCAACCAGTTTACACAGAGCAGGGTTCTGCAATCTACTGTGTTATCGTAGCTAGACAGTGACCTTGTTTTTGGTTAGGAGAAGAACAGTGCCCAAAGCTCACAATTCCAATGGTTGTGTTTGTGTGCATCCACCTGAGGGCAGGGCAGGGGAAGCTTCAATGTAATAGTTCATCTATGAGACAGCATTGTTGACAAGGCAGCACTTCAGTTCTCAAGTAGGTTTTTTGCTCGGGTTCCTGCAGTGGGACTTGAACCCACGATCTTCAGACTCCAGCATCAGTCCTACCTACTGGCTATTGTAGAAACAAAGAACTGCAGATACTGGTTTATACACAAAATGAGACAAAGTACTGGAATAAAGGGGCTGGGCATCATTTGCGTGGGACAGGCTCTTGACTCAGCAGGTCAGGCAACATCTCTACAGAACTTGGGTAGGTGATGTTTCGGCTCGAGCCCCTTCAGACTGAAGAATAAGAGTCTCGACGTGAAATGTCATCTATCCAGTTCTCCGGAGTGGTTGCCTGACCTGCTGAGTTTCTCCAACACTTTGTGTCCCAAACTGACAACTGTGTTGTGCCTTGATAAGTTTCCCCCAGAGGATGATGGCACAGTTTTGTTTCCTGTAAGAAACTGAACTGAAAGATCAGATGATAAGGGAAAGACTGATTCCAGCAAGTATGTAGTGGATGGCAGAACTTGCCAGCCGGGAAGGGTGAGTTTGTGCTTGCATTGTTTCATGTTCTGAAGCATCCAGCATCATTTTACAGCAAACTATTTTACTTTGAAATGCAGTGATATAAGGTTGTGTTGGTGCATATATCAAATACTACAATTAATGTATCTTTTTGTTTGCATTCTGGCAGGCACGGGGTCAGATGTTCAAATGCCAATCACACTCAAAAAGAAAACTGGAAGAATTTCTGCTTCTTCACAGAAACGAAAACCCATTCCATCAGACCAAGACGACATCAAGCGTCTTAAGTTGCGATGGCATTCGTCTTTCCAACGCGATGCACAGAAAAAACATGTAGACAAGATTTCTGATGGTTCACAAAATCAAGTGATTCAGAGCAATAATTGTGAGAGCTTTGAAACGCTGCCTCGGGTCAAACTAGACATGAAAGCTGCTGAATGTCCATCTAGTTTAAGTATAGAATATCATGGCTTGAATGACAGAAATGAACCCACCAATCTACTGCACAACAGCAAACTTAATAGTACAGAATGTGAAAGCTTGACCCAACTATCTGATGACCAAGATCCAGGGCAATCTGTATCAGACCAGGAGAGAAAACCGAGGCAATTACTTTCAGCAACATTGCATAAAAGAGCAGAGGCTGGCAAAAGCTGTGGACTGCTTCATAAGCACCAGTCGAAAAGGAAACATCAGCTCTCAGGAGGTGACCAGGATGGCGTTCTTTCAGACAGTGGGCGTAAGGCTAAGCACAAGCACAGAAACCACAAGCAACACAGAGATGCACAATGTGAAGGTGCGATCATTCCACACTTGGTGAAGCGGCAGAAAATTAAAAAGATGGACTCTGAAGAACAGAATGAGAAGGGAAGCCGCAGGCAGACTGATGATTATGTGTTGGAAAAACTCTTCAAAAAGTCAGGTAATTTTGGTCATTCATGTTTATCTTTGGCACCTTCACAAAATAAGAAAATATTATAATTGACATATTTCTGTTATATTAACATGAAATCCAATATTTCAAGAGTAGCTCAGACATGCTGTTAGATACATCATTATGCTACTTAGCACTGTGATGAGACTTCATTCAGTCTAATTGAGCAGGAGAGCAAATATCAAATGCAGGGATCTGAATCTGATCTCAGGTAAGAATGCACATTATCCATTATTGCTTTTAATTTCTTTATTATGAGTTCTCAATAGTGGGAAGCTAAGGTAATCAGAAACAGAAGTACAGCCGCTCCTGGAATGAGCATAGTGAAGATGAACGCTGTGCCAGAACTGGCATTTCATTTTGCTGTTTTCTGGGTTTATCGAGGAATCCACAGTGTGATGAAACATGATGTTATTATGGAGTCATCGAACCCTGATTATGTGCTGGTGGAAGCAGAGGCTAATCGTGTGGCTCAGGAGGCTTTGAAAGCACTGAAGGCATCAAGACAACGTTGTCTGGCTGTCTCCTCTGGTGTTACATCCAGGATCAGCAACAGTCAGTCACCGGGACCAGTTGCTGGGCCAAAGTAAGATATGTGGCATCAATGTCATTCTCCCTTTATTTTTCTTCGTCATTTTTACAGCATAGTGCGTGCCAGCTCATGCCATCAACACAATTCTCCAACTTATTTCCGTAACCTATTCTCTCGCATGCAGTCATTTATCCCGCCTTTATTCCCACTTGGTTATCCTGCAACCCACATGTTGCAGAGAAGTTTACAGGAGCTAGTTAACATGCCAAGA
The DNA here is from genome assembly GCA_963514005.1 of Raja brachyura. The sequence goes on along the minus strand of OY740818.1, from coordinate 24,821,841 downwards.
CTTTGGGTTGTAGACGGAAACCAGAGCAGAGCAGACATGTGGGATCCAGGTCAGGCTCAAATTGGGGTTGGTGGAGTACATTACTGCATTACCTTGTCACATAGAAACATAGAAAATAGGTGCAGGAGTAGGCCATTCGGCCCTTCGAGCCAGCACCGCCATTCAATATGATCATGGTTGATCATCCAAAATCAGTACCCCATTCCTTTTTTCCCACATCCCTTGATTCCGTTAGCCCTAAGAGGTATATATAACTCTCTCTTAAATACTTCCAGTGAATTGGCCTCCACTACTTTCTGTGACAGAGAATTCCACAGATTCACAACTCTCTGTGTGAAAAGATTTTTCCTCATCTCAGTCCTAAATAGCCTACCCCTTAATCTTAAATTGTGACCCCCTGGTTCCGGACTCCCCCATTTCGGGAACATTTTTCCTGTATCTAGCCTGTCCAATTCCTTAAGAGTTTATTATGTTTTGAAAAAGATCCCCTCTCATCCTAAATTCCAGTGAATATAAGCCCAGTCGATCCATTCTTTCACCATCGAACAAGTTCATGTACAATTTTTACTTGATTTAGCTTTCTATCGGTTTGGCAATGTAGGAATTGCTAGCAAAATCGATAATTTGTTTACTATCCTTGGTCAAACTGCATTCATAGCACAGGCTGCCTTCTTGAAAGCTGCAAGGCACCACAGAGCAAATACATAGACTGCAACAATGAAGGGTCATGAAGGGTCAACTGATTTTCTTAACTAAAAGCTATCAGTCAGTTGAACAACAGCTTTATAGTCTGTCGACTAAAGAGACTGCAGATGCTAGAACTCAGCAGTTCAAACAGCATGTGTGGAGGCAAAATGAGTGAGGACAGCGCACAGCGCCAGAGACCCGGGCTCGATCCTGACTACAGGTGCTATCTGGACGGAGATCATGTGGATTTTCTCCAGGTGCTCTGGTTGCCTCCCACAGTGCAAAGACGCACAGGTTGTGACATTGATCATATTTGTCACTTCCACGAACAACGATCAAGTTAATGAAAAGAGAATTAGTTAAGAATCAAGCAAGATTTTCACAAGAAGAGTGTGAGACATGAAGGATTGCAGGATATGACATGGAACGTGTCAGAACAGGGTGGCAGATCTACACGTTATTCTGGTGTGATGTCAGGAGAACACATATTCTTGATTAGCTTCATAGAAAACAGTGTGGGCCATTATTCAAGACCCACATAAAAGATGCTGCATGTTAGGAACTTTTCCTCCTATATAAAACCCCAGTCTCCTAGAACAGCTCTTGGGGATGTCGGCTATCACTGGAGTGAGAGGAATCCAAATTAAATTTGTCCCGATTATTAAACAATGTGCAGCTTAGTTTGGTTAATAACCTGATTGAACTTTTCTCATGCGTGTCATCCAATTCCTTTGATTACATATTCATTTCTCCTTTTACATTGTTTACTTCTCAGTTCTCAAGTAAGTTTTACACCTGCTTGATTAGGATGGGAATAGTGAGAGAATGCCTAACCTTACTTCATTGCTCTACAAACACTGTTCTCACAAACCTCACAAGCAACATCATGTATCTGAAGTCAAACTTATAACATACTGTGTGTGCATTTTGCAGATTTAATTTTGTAAAGTGAAAGTTCAAAGTTATTTACCTTTTCTGCTGTCCTAGGTTGAGGTTTGGCCAGAAGAAAAACCCACTGATCCCACCCAGTAACCCTGCTTCCAAATCTATACCAGAAAAATGCAAGGTATTTATATACATGACTTTTACAAATTAATAAAAAGATAGCAGTTTATGGCCAGGGTGAGAGTAACTGGAGATTGGCAACCATTGGCATGGATCATTGGTGGTTGAGGCCACTGTGTACTGAATGGCTGCATTACTCCCACTGTGTTAGGCGGGCTCAGCCTGCCTTTTAGAAGGGTGTTGCCAGGACTCAAGGACCTGAGAAGCTGGGCAGACCAGGGCTTTAATCTTTGGAGTGCTGGAGGCTGGACTGTAAAATAGTGTTTTATTGTCATATAAAATATCGGCTCATGAGCCGACCTTGGTTGGGAAAAGTAGCACGGCAGTATATCTGCAAGTAAATAGCTTGCTAGAGACAGACACAAAAAGCTGGAGCAACTCAATGGGACAGGCAGCATCTCTGGAGAGAGGAATGGGTGATGTTTCAGGCCGAGACCCTTCTTCAGTGTCTGAAGATGGGTCTCGACCCGAAACATCACCCATTCCTTCTCTCCAGAGATGCTGCCTGTCCCGCTGAGTTAGTCCAGCTTTTTGTGTCTATCTTCGGTTTAAACCAGCATCTGCAGTTCCTTCCCACACAGCCTGCAGTAGACGTCGAGCATTGAAGAAGGGACCCAACCAGAAATATTGCCTATCCATGTTCTCCAGAGATGTTGCCTGATACTGAGTTATTCCAGCACTTTGTGTCCACTGTTGGTTTATCTGATCATCTGATTAAATGTTTGAAACAGACATTTTTGCACCAAAATATAAGTTTCAACAGCATTAAGTGCCGTGCTGCGAAAGCCCGGGGGAAAAGGTTATTTTAATCGTAACGTAGATCTTTATTACCAATAAAAATATTCCTTGGATAATCCCCTACTTTTGTAAGACTATTGAATAAAGTTTAGCACTTAGTTTCCTGTACTAGATACTGTGCATTGATTTAAGATTTTATACTAGAAGTGTCATTTATCTCATTAAAAAATTCCTAATTGCAAGAGATAAGCCATTTTTAACGTGCTATGTAAAATTTAATGACGAAGAATGCTGTGAATTATTTGCATCCCATTGTTGTTTTGTTTTTGTTATGGTCAGGATGCTGCTATACCAGAAAAGGAGCAGTTAGCCAAACCTCATTTCAGTGGGGTTGGAGCAGAGGAGGAGGCCAGTCGCGCGCTTCCATCCTCGTCTTCATTGCTGGCCCAAATGCGTGCCAGGAACCACCTGACCCTGTCGCAAGTACTGGAGGCTGATGAGAGTTGTGGGCCGAGCACGCTGCCTCCCTCCGTGCCAACCGAACACGATGATCTGTTGGTGGAAATGAGGAACTTCATTGCATTCCAGGCCAGTAGTGATGGACAAGCCACCACCACAGAGTTGTTGCAGGAGTTCCAGTCCAAGTTATCATCGGCACAGACGGTTGTCTTCCGAGAACTACTCCGGAACTTGTGCACTTTCTACAGAAGCACCTCAGGTGACGGAGTCTGGAAGCTCAAACCAGACTTCCGCTGACATTCCTGCCGATCCCATTGTGGAATGTCCTGGAGACGATCTGGCAGCTATTGACTTAATTGCTGCCAAGTAAAGTAATTATTTTATAAATAAAGATTAAATTATCCATGACAAATTTTGTAAAAGTTAAAAAATATTCTTTCAGGTACATCTGTCCAGAACAGCTTAATTAAACTGTGTCCATTTTAGTCAGGGGCTTAGACTTAAAAGAAAGATCTTTATATTGAGCTTTGATATTTAATAGTGAGAAAATGTTGCTACCTACCTCAGGGGAAAACTGCATGCTTGGAAGTTAAATATGTGACAAGTTTCAATTCATTATGATTATTACAATAGAGAGAGTTTATCATTGGATCACCTGTTATCTTTAGTCAGTTTGATGATCTGAGTGTGTTTAAATTGGCCTTTTGTAATAATTCTAATAGCATGGATAATATTATTCCAAATGATAATTAAGTACTAGAATAATATTGTCATAAGTGATAATTAAGAACTGGAATAATGTTATCCCAAGTAATAATTAAGGACTGGATATTGAGAAGGATGGAAGTTAGATCTCCATTTGATAAGCTTTGTGAATTTATAGATTATCAAGTGACCAAGTTTGCTTATTTAGGATGCCAGAATCTTGAGTGATAGTAAGACGAGGCTTGGTTTTGAAGATGGAGAGAGTCCTGTGCCATGGTCTCTTCACTGCCGATTATTCGTCCTGGTGCTGCAGCTTGTTCTGGCTCATTTTCCTTCTTTAGTCAAATAGGCAGCGAGCTGTTGCCCATTTCATATTATCAATATCATTCTATTTATAAATCTTAGTTATAACAAATGGAAGTTGAATTTATGGAGTATGTTATCATGACAGGATATTTGAAGTTTACAGTCAGTGAATTGCTTTCTAATATGTGCTCTTATATATGTGTGCATGCATATTACGTATGCACAAGTCCAGCCACAGCAAATTAATCACCAATTGATCATTTTATAGACAATAGGTGCAGGAGTAGGCCATTCGGCCCTTCGAGCCAGCACCGCCATTCAATGTGATCATGGCTGATCATCCCCAATCAGTATCCTGTTCCTGCCTTCTCCCAATATCTTTTTGTTTTTAGATTGTAGGCTAAACTTCCTGCAAGGTTACACATGGTGTCATTGGACATTTTATACTAATTTGAAGAGACTTGAAAGTAAGCAACATTATGGAATTGGGTCAGGCAGCATCTATGAGGAAAGAAATAGTTCAAGATCCAAGTCATTAGAACCAGATAAAGCTCAGCAAAGAGCTTGTGGTATGGAGGAAACAAAGGGAATGTCAATGATAAGATGAAGAGCAAATGGTGCTGGCAGGGAGAGGATAGTGGCGGCATGTCAATTGCAGCTTTACCTCTCTGGGGCAACAGTAGTTAGAAGATGAATAATAAATGAGAGAGAACAGTGTTGGAATTGTGCCGTACAGAATGCTGCAGTTGCTGTAAATCTGAAATAAAATGCTGAGAATTCTGGATTGGTGACGGCTGCGTGGGGAGAATATCTCACTATCTGGGTACACATGACAATAATATATCTAACCTCTATATTGGGAAAATTGAATGTGTTAGAAGAATGAGATTGCTGCTTCACCTGGAAGGTGTTTGTTTAACTTAGTGACACAGCATGGAAACGGGCCCGTCAGCCTACCGAGTACATGCTGACCATCGATATCCTGCTCACTAGTTCTATGCTATCCCACTTTCTCATTCACTCACTGCATACACACCATTAAACCATTGAACTAGAGGCAATTTACAGAGGCCACACGTCTGGGATGTGGGAGGAAACCCATGCAGTTGTATAGGGCTCTGGTGAGACCACATCTGCAGTATTGTGTACATTTTTGTAATTCAGTTCTCCTAATTCACAAGATTGATCCCTGGGATGGCGGGACTGTCATATGAGGAAAGATTGAAAAGACTAGGCTTGTATTTACTGGAGATTAGAAGGATGAAGTGGAATCTTATAGAAAGATATAAATTTATGAAAGGACTGGACAAGCTAGATGCAGGAAAAATGTTCCCAATGTTGGGCGAGTCCAGAACCAGGGGCCATAGTCTTAGAATAAAGGGGAGGCCATTTTAGACTGAGGTGAAAAAAAACTTTTTCACCTCAGGGAGTTGTGAATTTGTGGAATTCCCTGCCACAGAGGCAGTGGAGGCCAAATCACTGGATGGATTTAAGAGAGAGTTAGATAGAGCTCTAGAGGCTAGTGGAATCAAGGGATATGGGGAGAAGGCAGGCACGGGTTATTGATTGGGGGCGATCAGCCATTATTACAATGAATGGCGGTGCTGGCTCGAAGGGTCGAATGGCCTCCTCCTGCACCTATTTTCTATGTTTCTATGTCACAGGTAGAATGTGGAATTTGGGACCCTGGATGATGGAAAAGGAGGGCATTACACGTTTCCTATCATCTCATTCCCCATCCAGCAACACTCAATACTCCTTCTAGGTGGTGGATGAATTCTGTTGAACTATACCTCATTATTGTGTAAACTGTACTGTAGTTGGTGTTATGATGTGACTGTGTCAATACTAGATTGCTAACCCTTTCACCTTCAGTCCACAAAGGTGACCTTGAACTTCCAAAGATAGACGCAAAATGCTGCAGTAACTTGGTCGAGACCTGAAACATCACCTATTTCCTTTGCTCCATAGATGCTGCCTCACCCGCTGAGTTTCTCCAGCATTTTTGTTTACCTTTAATGTTTTTACCATGAATTTCTTGTACTTGAGTTTGACCTGATTATATCTGTCGAGTATATATGATCTATTTGGATAGCATGCAAAGCAAAACTTTTCACTGGAACTCTGTACATTGGCAATAATAAACCTAAACCTTTAGAACATTTGTAAGAAGTGACCACTGTTTGTGTTCCGTTATAGATTGCACCAGTCCTTGGTTGCTGATGAGTTTTTGATGCATCAGGGTTTTGCTGTTACCTGTAGACTGTTACAGAACCCACTCCCTCTTGTGTCCGTAACCTTGGAATTTATTACTCCAAACTCCCAAATCTCCTCAGCTAATCGTTGTTTGATTCTGCCAGTGCCCGGATTGGTCTTTGCTCTAAACTAAGATCTTTTTACAGGGCAAAGATTTAACATTTGCATAGTTTCTGGTGTTTTGAGATCTTGTGCAGCACAGTGGAGAAGCGGTAGAGTTGCTGCCTTACAGCGGCAGAGACCAGGGTTCGATCCGGTCCACGGGTGCTGTCTGTACAGAGTTTGTACGTTCTCCCCGTGATCTGTGTGGGTTTTCTCTGGGTTCCCTCCACACTCCAAAGACGTACAGGTTTGTATGTTAATTGGCTTGGTATAAATGTAGCAATTGTCCCCACCGTGTGTAGGATAGTGCTAATGTGAGGGGGTCGCTGGTCGCTGCAGACTCGGTGGGCCAAAGGGCCTGTTTCCGCGCTGTATCACTAAACTAAACTAAATCTAGTTGCAGAGTGCAAGTGTATGTTATTATGTCCAATGTTTTAATATCATTCCCTCATGTAATGTGATCAGTGAAAAGAAGGGTCTCGACCTGAAACATCACCCGTTCCTTCTCTCCAGAGATGCTGCCTGTCCCGCTGAGTTACTCCAGCATCCTGTGTCTATCCTGGTGTAATGTGTCAGCTCTGTTGTTGGCAAAACCATCCCGACTGAACCAGAAAACTGATATCTGCATTCTCACTCCACGTACTATTATGGTGAAAACCTTGATGGCAAAAGCTTTTGCAAACTCCGGTTGCATTTTCAAATTTGAAGTGATTTCTTTATATTTGCTGGAAAATGTTTCTATCGCATTTTCGGTAAAGTAAGATTCATGGCTATTTCCTCCACTGATGTTGCCTGGCCTGCTGAGTCCCTCCAGCACTTTATTCTGCCCAAGATTCCAGTTTCTGCAGTTTCTTGTCTTTCTATTTTACTGCTACCCTGTGAAATCTCAAGGTTTGCCAACTTTGAAAAGGTTCTTCTCTCTCCAACATGAGTTCTGTGTGAGACCCTCTTTCACTACTCGCCCTCTGTGAGTCCTGCTGCTCTCCTGATCTTTGACCTTGTCTGATCCAGACTCACTACCACAGCCAGTCTGAAGAAAGGTCCCGACCCGCACTATCATCTGCCCATTTCCTCCACAGATACTACCTGACCCGCTGAGTTCCTCCAGCCCTTTGTTTGCTCATAATTAATATAATACCTGCCATTACGCTCTGAGAAGTTGTATTTCAAAATACAATTATCTTGAGGATTTATTTCACAAATAAATATTTTACGACTGAAATGGAACTTCTTTACATAATTGTACAGAAACCATTCGTTACCATTTCCAGCAAAGCGTTTAAAATGGTCATATTGATTTCCAAGCACGTTTAATCATTATCAATCTATTAGCATTAGTAAGATTGAAGACAACACCAGCTACTGTCTATTTATGTCTGAATAATATTAAGATGAAAAGCAAAATATTACAAATGCTGGAAATCAGAAATAAAAACAAAATGTTAGAAACACTCAACAGCTTAAGCAGCATCTGTGGAGCGAGAAGCAGAATTAGTGTTCCAGGTGAATGACCTTTTGTAAGAACAAGGCAACATTATAAGGGGTCGGCCATTTAGGACTGAGATGAGGAAAAACTTTTTCACCCAGAGAGTTGTGAATCTGTGGAATTCTCTGCTACAGAAGATGTGGAGGCCAATTCACTGAATGTTTTCAAGAGAGAGTTAGATTTAGCTCTTAGGGCTAACGGAATCAAGGGATATTGGGAGAAAGCAGGAATGGGGTACTGATTTTGCATGATCATATTGAATGGCAGTGCTGGCTCGAAGGGCCGAATGTTTTTTATGTTTTTAATGTTTCTATAAATATGCTGTTGCTAAAGAGGAGGGGCGGGGTTGATCGAACAAAGGAAATATCTGTGATAGGTGGAGACTGGGCAGGATTGCTGGACAGCAACTAACCCCAGCAAATGGGATCTGCTATAGTTCATAAAGATAAGAACAAAATTAGGCCAATTTGGCCCAAGTCTACTCCGCCATTCAATCATGACTGATCTATCTTCTCCTCTCTACCCCATTCTCCTGCCTTCTCCTCATAACCCCTGCCTGACACCCATACTAATCAAGAATCTATCTATTTATCCATTGGCTTCAAGGCCTCTACAGCCTTCTGTGGCAACGAGTTCCACAGAAACACCAGCCTCTGACTGAAGACATTTCTCCTCATTCCTTCCTAAAGGAACATCCTTTAACTTTAAGGCTGTGCCCTCTGGTTCTAGACTCTAGCCGTGAGAACTCTCCCAAACAGGGAGGGTTACTAACATTCCTGACATTTTACTAACATTTGGAGGGCGGCAGGAATGTGCAGGGATGGTTGTCGTTGTGCCAGATGTGGAGAGTAGGAGAGGGCAGAAAAACCTGGGCAGGGGTGGAGGGGCAGATTTTTGTCATTGGTTGAACGCTAGACTGGTTTTGGACGGTTATGTCAGGTTACCTGGTATTAATGATTATTAATTTATTGCATTATTGATTCTTGTATATTTATGTGTGTGTTATTACAATAATGGCCCTGTAAAGATCCAGCAAGTTAGAATGGCCCTGTTCCATTACCGGTTCATATGACAATTAAATACTCATGACTCTTGGCCCTACAAATACACACTTTAATATCAATCAGGGTCATTGCACTTTGTTGAACTGCCGCTTTCTCATCAATTACATTTTACTGATTATCCCGCCCCAAGACCTAACCTCCTGAAAACCCAAGGAACATATTGGATTAGATAACAGTGTCAACGGAATTGTTAGCTACTAATGAAAAACAACAACAGGCCTGCGAGAATCTACTAGATTTTCCCCGTGAGAAAGTACTAATGAAAATACGGCTTTAATTGTCCTCCCCACCCCCACACACATTAAATAATGCTTTATAATCATTTAATGGAGCCTTTAGTTAATGAATCTGTTGTGGAGAAAAGTTTGCCAGGAAATTAAATTTGCTTCAGTGTGTTTCGAATTGACAGTAAATGATTGTAACAGAAATCTTAACAAATATATTGAGAGTAACTGGACAGCTAGTCTCATTTAAACTGGTGCAGAATTGAAATACGAAAATCCTGGTGTTTGGGCAAAAGTTAAGTTCATAAGTGATGGGAGCAGAATTAGGCTGTTCGGCCCATCAAGTCTACTCCACCATTTAATCGGGACCAATCTATCTTCCCCTCTCAACACCATTCCCCTGCCTCCTCCCCATAACCCCTAACACCCCTACTAATCAAGAATCTAGCTCTGCCTTAAAAATATCAATTGACTTGGCCTCCACAGCCAAGTTAACAACTCCCATGTAGCTGGGGGGCAATGTGAACTGTGAGGAGGATGCCATGAGGATGCACGGTGACTTGGGACAGGTTGGGTGAGTAGGCAGATGTATGGCAGATGCAGTTTAATGTGGATAAATGTGAGGAAACATATAAGATTATTAAGGGATTGGATGCGCTAGAAGCAGGAAACAAGTTCCCGACGTTGGGGTAGTCCAGAACCAGGGGACACAGTTTAAGAATGAGGGGTAGGCCATTTAGAACAGAGATGAGGAAAAACGTTTTCACGCAGGGAGTTGTGAATTTGTGGAATTATCTGCGTCAGAAGGCAGTGGAGGCCAATTCAAGAGAGAGTTAAGATAGGGCTCTTAAAAATAGCGGAGTCAAGGGATATGGGGAGAAGGCAGGAACGGGGTACTGATTGTGGATGATCAGCCATGATCACAGTGAATGGCGGTGCTGGCTCGAAGGGCCGAAGGGCCTACTCCTGCACCTATTGTCTATTGTATCAAAAGCCCCCCAAAACAACCGAGATGCTACAAATTGGAAATAAATCTGGAAAGGTTTCGCCGGAGAGGTCAGTCAGCGAAGTTCATTCACCATGTTCTTCTCTCCCGCCCACACGTTGGCCAGCGGAGTATTCCCAGCATTTTCTGGTTCAAAAGAAACCAACTGGTAATCAGGAATCCGGACACGGCTCACGGAAATGTGATCGCTGGTACATTTTGTTATTTTCCTATTAACATTCTTGTAGTTGATTTAAATTTATATATATATATATATGTATATGTGTGTGTGTGTGAAGGTGAAATCTACTGCTCAAAGGGGGATTTTAAACGTTTCCCAACAGTTCGCCACCCCCTTGTTCCTCAAACTCTGAGATTAGCTCGATCTGTGTAGGAACGAAATGCAGATAGATGCTGGTTTAAACCGAAGATAGACACAAAAAGCTGGAGTAACTCAGCGGGACAGGCAGCATCTCCGGAGAGAAGGAATGGGTCCCAAAGATGCTGCCTGTCCCGCTGAGTTACTCCAGCTTTTTGTGTCTATCTTCAGGTTAACTTGGTCTACTTGGACAACCCATGAATTACTGGCCTGGGAATGACCTGTTCTGGTGATTTATTTTCCCAATTACAACTCACCCCTGCCCCCGTCTACGGCCTGAACGTCGCACCTGTTTATCCCGACTTTGCATTTTCACCTCTTTACTTCAATTCTCTCTCAAATTTAAAAAAAAACTTTCGAAGGATTTAAGGCGAAATGAAGGACAAAAAATAAAGTTGGTATGTCCACACCTCAGTCTGAAGAAGGGTCTCGACCCGAAATGTCGTCTGTCCATTTCCTCCACAGATGCTGCCTGACCAGCGCTGTGTGTTTGGCTCCAGTTCCTCGCATCTCTGTTATTCCTAGAAGGTTGACACAAGAAGCTGGAGTAACTGAGCGGGACAGGCAGCATCTCTGGAGAGAAGGAATGGGTGACGTTTCGGGTCGAGACCCTTCATCAGACGGAGAGTCAGGGGAGAGGGAAACGGGAGATATAGACGGTGATGTAGAAACATGAAGGACAATGAATAAAATATTTGCAAAAAGTAACGACGATAAAGGAAACAGGTCATTGGTGGCTGTGAGCGAGGTGAGAACGAGCCCTGTCTTCTTTGTCTGTTTTACCTTCTTCATCTGTAACTCCCCACACGAGATCAGACATGAAAAGAGAACAGACCCTTCGAGATCCCTCGCAGAATGGACCGGCGCAATTCGCCACAAATCTACCACTTTATCGCGTCCCTTCAGATATTCTGTTGCTGCCGTTATAGGACTCCTCCTGGTCGCTGTTGTCGATGCAACATGCGACAACGCAGTGAACGGGCAAATTGGTGTTTAATTCTAATATAAGCATTAGTTTCAGGACAGATTAAGTTTAGAACTCTTAACTCGGTCTAAGCTTAACAAAGTCACCAAGCCTGGTCCAATGGTTATTTAAGAATCCTGAAAGTGCCCATCCGTTAAATATGATGCAGGAACGTTCACTTACCCGATCAATGCCAATATCGACATGGAACATACCCACAAATAGGTCAAGGCATTGTGTGTGGGAAGTCTCGTTTCCCTTATCCCCAACCAGCCCGAAGAAGGGTCTCGACCCGAAACGTCACCCATTCCTTCTCTCCAGAGTTGCTGCCTGTCCCGCTGAGTAACTCCAGCTTTTTGTGTCTGTCTTGCGTCAAGACGTTGATGGATACGAGGAACTGCAGGTGCTAGAATTTTGAGTAAAACGCAAAGTGCTGGAGGAACTCCCGAAGAGGGAATGGGCGGATAATGTTTCAGGTCGGGGCCCTTCTTTTGAAATATTCTCTTTTTTAAACTCAAGTTGGAAGAAAGGCAACAAATGAAAGGTTGTATTTACATCGGGGCCCCACTATCAGCCGATCCCGTCCTGACCCGTTACTCCCACTGGAAGCTGGGAATCCTGGTTCACCCAAGTTACAGGAAACGTGACTTGTGTACATCTACCAGGAAACGTGCCCCATCGAAACCTCGGACAATTTGGCGGACAGTTTAATTTCTAAATCCTTCATGTACAATTTGTGACAAGTCCCTCTTCGCCTCAACAGACCGCGCTTGTACCACGATGGATGGATTACTGGCTCTCGTCGTAGCTGCCTTTTTCCACAGCGATACTTTGCAGTTAAGGATTTGCGATGGTAGAGTAGAGCTGCTGCCACACAGCGCTGGTTCGATCCTGACCTCGGGTGCTGTCAGTGTGAAGTTTGCACGTTTCCCCCGTGACCGCATGGGTTTCCTCCTGGTGTTCCGGTTTCCTCCCACATTTAAAAGACGAGCAGGGAGTGGATGTAAATTGTGTAAGGAGTGGATGAAAAAGTGGGATAACATAGAACTAGCGTAGGTAGACAAAAAGCTGGAGAAACTCAGCGGGTGCAGCAGCATCTAAGGAGCGAAGGAGATAGGCGACGTTTCGGGCCGAAACCCTTCTTCAGACTAGAACCAGCGTAAGCGGGTGATCGATGGTAGGCGTGGACTCGGTGGGCCGAAGGGGCTGTTTCCCTAAATCGATATCAATGCAAACGCCTGCTCAAAGCGCAAAAATACCTAGTGCATGTTTTTAATAAACTGTTTAACATGCCTGATGTTTATCAGTTAAAGGAATGGAGCTTGGACTGGGGCATTTATTGTGCATCGCATTAGAATAGAATTCGCATAGAATTCGCATAGATCATAGGTGCAGGAGTAGGACATACAGTCCTTCGAGCTAGCACCGCCATTCAATATGATCATGGCTGATCATCTAAATCAGTAGCCTGTTCCGCTTTTTCCCCATATCCCTTGATTCACTTAGCCTTAAGAGCTAAATCTAACTCTCTTGAAATCATCCCTCCAGTCTTCTGTGGCAGACAATTCCACAGATTCACAACTTTCTGGGTGAAACAGTTTTTCCTCATCTCAGTCCTAAATGGCCGACCCCATATTCTTAAAGTGTGACCCCTGGTTCTGGACTCCCCCAACATCGGGAACATTTTTCCTGCATCTAGCCTATAAAAAAAATATATGTGTCTATATGATCCTCTCCCATCCTTCTTAGTTTCAGCGAATACAAGCCCAGTCGACCCATTCTTTCACCATTTGTCAGTCCCGCCATCCCGGGAATTAACCTGGTGAACCTACGCTGCACCCCCTCAATAACAAGAATGTCCTTCCTCAAGTTAGGAATTTGCTGGAGTAAAAAAGCTGGATCTCTAATGGCAAGAAAGGCAACACATGACAGGTTGTATTTGCATCGCGGCCACTATCAGCCAATCCCTTCCTGATCCGTTACTCCCACTGGAAGCTGGGAGTAACGGGTCGAGACCCTTCTTCAGACCTAGAGTCGGGGGGGAGGGAGTCTGAGATCTTGACAGTCCTGGGCACGGAGGCAACCATGAAGAAGGGTCTCGACCCAGAAACGTCACCCATTCCCTCTCTCCAGAGATGCTGCCCGTCCCGTATTGTGTCCAGCATGTTGTGTCTATCTTCGGTGTAAACCAGCATCTGCAGTTCCTTCTCACACATGAAATCGTTCAGTTAATCAGCAGAACCGCGTCCCAATAACAATGTTTTATTCTCAGTCCGTACTCTCTCTCCATCATTCTCCAGGCGCAAGAACTTTCAGAAGGTTTTACACCCAATAATAATGGCGGTATGTTCACAGCTCAGTCTGAAGAAGGGTCCTGACCCGAATCATCTTGTGTCCATTCCCTCCACGGATGCTGCCCGACCCGCTGATCCTCCAGCACTTTGTGTTGCGCTCCGGATCCCAGCTCCTGTTCCTCATGTCCCTGTTGTCATTGAAAAGCCAATGGCTGTCCCGCCGCCCGGGCCAATATGCCGACCCGTCTGGGCTTCCATGCCCGCCGGCCCCACGCTGAGCCTCTCCTCGGGATGTGTGGAGAAGCGGAGCCTTCAGTGCTGGCTAGTCCCAGAAACATGCTCCCGCCGCCCGCCCGCCCGCCGGCCGCTCCCCACCCCGGCGGCAGCAGCAGCCACTCCAGACAAAGATACAGACAGACAGGGAGGGAGGGAGGGAGGACTCAGCCGGTCAGGCAGCATCTGTGGTGCGAGTGGAAAGGCGACGTGTCGGGTCGGGACCCTTCTTCAGGGGCAGCCCCAGTATCTGCAGCGGGGGATTGAACCCCGAGGGCCGGCGAGCGCCGGGACCTCTCTCCCTCTCTCCCCCTCTCCCCCTCTCTCCCCCTCTCTCCCCTCTCTCCCCCCTCTCCCTCTCTCCCCCCTCTCCCTCTCTCCCCCTCTCCCCCTCTCCCCTCTCTCCCCCCTCTCTCTCCCTCTCTCCCTCTCTCCCCCTCTCCCCCTCTCCCCCTCTCCCCCTCTCTCCCTCTCTCCCCCCCCTCTCCCCCTCTCCCCCTCTCTCCCCCTCTCTCCCTCTCTCCCCCTCTCTCCCCCTCTCTCCCCCTCTCCCCCTCTCCCCCTCTCCCCCTCTCCCTCTCTCCCCCTCTCCCCCTCTCCCCCCCCTCTCCCTCTCTCCCCCTCTCCCCCTCTCCCCCTCTCCCCCTCTCTCCCTCTCTCCCCCCTCTCCCTCTCTCCCCCTCTCCCCCTCTCTCCCCCTCTCCCTCCCCCCTCTCTCTCCCTCTCTCCCCCTCTCTCCCCCTCTCTCCCCCCTCTCCCTCTCTCCACCCTCTCTCCCCCTCTCTCCCCCCTCTCTCTCCCTCTCTCTCCCTCTCTCACCCTCTCTCACCCTCTCTCCCCTTCTCTCCTCCTCTCTCCCCCCTCTCTCCCTCTCTCTCTCCCTCTCTCTCACCCTCTCTCCCCCTCTCTCCCCCTCTCTCTCGCCCCCCCTCTCTCTCGCCCCCCTCTCTCTCGCCCCCCCCTCTCTCCCCCTCTCTCTCCCTCTCTCTCTCCCTCCCTCCCCCTCTCTCCCCCCCTCTCTCCCCCCCTCTCTCCCCCCGAATCTCTCCCTCTCCCCCCCTCTCCCCTCTCTCTCCCCCTCCCGCACGGCGCCAGCTCTCACTGAACTAGGAAGCGGAGCTGGGAGGACAAGGTTTGTCCCAAAAACTATATGATCTCTGGTTTGTCCCGTGTGCACACACAGTGTACAATAACGGCCCAGTAGCGTCGTCTCCTTAACTGGAGCTGATTTGGATTACCGGTAAATGAATGAAGGGAATGTTTTTAACATGCTTTGGGAGTTATTTTCGTAAAACCATACAGCATGAGAACAGGCCCTTCGGCCCAACTAGTCCATGCCGACCAAGATAGCCCAACCCATTTGCCACCTTGGACCCATATCAGTCTAAACCCTTTCTGGCCACCTAGCCTCGGAGAGAGGAATATAGTGCATGCTGTGTAATTTTACCCAGAGTATGGGAATCAAGAATTAGAGTGCATGGGTTTAAGGGAATGGGAATAGGAGCTTGACCAAAGATGGTGATGCATTGAACGGGCTGCCAGAGGACGTCGTTGAGGCAGGTGATAACAACATTTAAAATACATCTGGACAGGCACAGATAGCCATTACTTTCATAGAGTCATTGAGAGCCATGAACATTTTTAAAATTAATCTTTGTATCAGAGTGCCAGGCCTGTGGTAAAACAAACAGCCATGCTTTTATTGAATTCCCTGCCCTGCTCCTGGTTTAGTTTAGTTTATAACTGTCACGTGTAGCGAGGTACAGTGAAAGGTGTTTTTGCTGCGTGCTACCCAGTCAATGGAAATGCTGTACATGATTCCAATCACCGGTTCACAGTGTACAGATACACGATAGAGGGTATAACCTTTCCATAGGTCCAACAAGGTCTGGTTAAATATAGTTCTACGTCTAATATTCTTTTGTTCCAAGTCTTAAATGTTAATTGTTATGCTGCTGAAGATAGACACAGAGTGCTGGAGTAACTCAGCGGGTCAGGCAGCATCTGTGGAGAACATGGATAGGTGACATTTCACAGAGTGCTGGAGTAACTCAGCGGGTCAGGCAGCATCTGTGGAGAACATGGATAGGTGACGTTTCACAGAGTGCTGGAGTAACTCAGCGGGTCAGGCAGCATCTGTGGAGAACATGGATAGGTGACGTTTCACAGAGTGCTGGAGTAACTCAGTGGGTCAGGCAGCATCTGTGGAGAACATGGATAGGTGACGTTTCACAGAGTGCTGGAGTAACTCAGCGGGTCAGGCAGCATCTGTGGAGAACATGGATAGGTGACGTTTCACAGAGTGCTGGAGTAACTCAGCGGGTCAGGCAGCATCTGTGGAGAACATGGATAGGTGACGTTTCACAGAGTGCTGGAGTAACTCAGCGGGACAGGCAGCATCTGTGGAGAGAAGGAATGGGTGACATTTTGGGTTAAGATGCTTCTTCAGACTTCTTCTTACTCTGCTGTAGCGTTTGGTGTCTGCAGATAGGTTCACAAAACCAAGTCTCATAATGTGCCATGTGTAAATCCAAAACATTCATGCCTTCTACAATGAGAGTGCGGAATCCATGAACAACTCTGCTGAAATGTCCAGTTTATTACTGGAGGGTCATTCTTTGTAACTTCTAAATCAGGGGCCACAGTTTAAGAATAAAGAGTAAGCCATTTAGAACGGAGATGTGGAAACACTTTTTCACACAGAGAGTTGTGAGTCTGTGGAATTCTCTGCCTCGTGGAGGGCGGTGGAGGCCGGTTCTCTGGATACTTTCAAAGGAGAGCTAGATAGGGCTCGTAACAATAGCAGAGTCAGGGGATATGGGGAGAAGGCAGGAACGGGGTACTGATTGTGGATGATCAGCCATGATCACATTGAATGGCGGTGCTGGCTCGAAGGGCCGAATGGCCTACTCCTGCACCTATTGTTTATTGTCTTATGGTACAAATTACCCAGATCGATTAAATTACCTCAAACGTTCCAAATACCAAATCAAGTTAAACAACAGTTGTAAGTTTTTAATCAATGGGAATCCAGTCGCCAGTATTGAGAATGGTCCCCACTCACAGCAGTAAGTAGGATTGTACGGGTCATCTTGGAATTATGATACTTACTTCTCCAACTTTAGATAGCAAATATTATTAATGAGAATGTGCGCTTTAAAACAAGGAACGGAGAAACCAGAGGAAAAGAATATGTGCCTAAAGCAGGGGAAAAAACAAAATTCATATTCATTATGATTTGCGTAGATAGCATGAGAACAAAGCTCCTCTCTATATCTCAGTATGTGTCAATGAAAATCCGTTGTCAATACCAATTTTGGGTTATAAACCGCTGGGGTCCCAGCACTGATCAGTGAATTCCAAATTCCACTGATCACTGATTCCAAACTCAATAATCATCCAGTTTTTTATCTACCTTCTGTTCCCGACTAATCCTCAAACCATGTCAATATATTACTCATAATGCTATGTGCATTCACGTTCTTTAATGAACTCCTTGTGGCATTTTATCAAAAGCATTCCAAAAGTCATAACTTGTTTGCCTTATTCTGCCCATGACAGCATTCAGGTACTTCACCAGATTTAGTACAGCAGTACAGCACAGGAACAGGCCCTTCGGTCCACAATGTCCATGCTGAACATGGTACCAGGAGCGTCCAAGGGTGGAATGGTGGCACAGTGGTAGAGTTGCTGCCTCACAGTGCCGGAGACCCGGGTTCGATCCCGACTATGGAGTTTGCACGTTCTCCCCGTGACCGCGTGGGTTTTCTTTGAGATCTTCAGTTTCCTCCCACACTCCAAATAATTGGATTGGTATAATTGTGTGTTGGTGCGGACTCGGTGGGCCGAAGGGCCTGTTTCCGCGCTGTATGTCCAAACTAAACTAAACTAAACTAAACTAAACAGACTCTTGTCGACACAGGATCCATATTCCTCCATTCTCAACATATCCATGTGCCTATTCAAAGCCTTTTAAAGGGCATGATTGTATCTGCCTTCACCACCACCCTGGTAGCTTGTTTCAGCCTCCTACCACCTTCTGTGTAAAAATCGTGCTCACCTAACACCTTTAAACTTTATTCCCTCACCTTAAAGCTACGCCCTCTAGTATTTGATATTACCCTTCTGAGCAAAAGGTTCTGACTCTCTACACTATCTTTGCCTCTCATAATTTTATAAACTTCTATTAGATCTCCCCTCAACTTCCTGCATTTTTTTAGGTATCTTTCCATCCTTGGCGTTCCAGACAAACAGTCTGTCTGTCCAACTTGTCCATTGTCAAACGTAATTGGTTTTTTCCTCAACCCATGTTGACTGTGTCCAAATGTTCTGCTATTTTTCCAATGTTCCTGTTACCACTTCCTTAGAAACAGTTTCCAGCATATTCCCTCTCAATGATGATTCCAGGGTATTTCAAACGCAGCCCCATGTAACTATTCACACCTACTGATTACAAAGGCATCCTGCTCTTGATGAAGCCTTCAGTTCTCTCAGGAAGTTCTTGTTAACAAGTTTCAAATTCCCCCGTTCAATTTCAAGACATGACCATTGCCAGCACTGGCTTCTACTGATAGAATTACACTGGAATTAGGAATATTTATTTGCAATATAATTACATTAATTTGTGGTAATTATCCATGCACATTGAAGATGGTGAAATGTTTATAGATAATGATAAATATTTAATACAGAGAGCTGTTAACAATAGCCATTTTCATTTTTAACTGGAAAGTCGTTATGAGTGGGATGCCATTGGGATGTTAGGGCCACAACTACTCGCCATCCATAATTAATGACAGAGAGAATGCCACTGATTGCAAAGAATCCAGGTTTACTGATGGTAGACCTCAGTGGCGCAGCGGTAGAGTTGCTGCCTCACTGTGCCAGAGACCCACGTTCAATCCGCACAGTGGGTATTGTCTCCATGGAGTTTGTACCCACGTGGGTTTTCTCTGAGATCTGTGGTTTCCTCCAACACTCCAAAGACATACAGGCTTGTAGGTTAATTGACTTGGTATAAATGTAAAAATATTGTCCCAGGTGTGGGGTAGTGTGTGCGGACTCCATGGGCAGAAGGGCCTGTTTCCACGCTGAACCACTACTTCCACCGGCAAATATTGGGGGTTAGTTATTTATCAAGAGTCAAGAGTGTTTCATTGTCATATGTCCCAGACAGAACAATGGCATTCTTACTTGCAGCACAATGCAATATGTAAACATATTTAGAATGAGGGGTCGGCCATTTAGGACTGAGATGACCCAGAGAGTTGTGAATCTGTGGAATTCTCTGCCACAGAAGGCAGTGGAGGCCAATTCACTGGATGTTTTCAAGAGAGAGTTGGATTTAGCTCTCAGGACTAATGGAATCAAAGGATATAGGGAAATACAGGAACGGGGTACTGATTTTGGATGATCAGCCATGATCAGATTTTGGTGCTGACTCGGTCGAACACTGTATCTCTAAACTCCAATCTCAGTTTAGACAGGTCTTGTTCCTCAATGTATCAACATGCTGTTTGAATTAATAGATACTCCTGCACACAAGATAATTCCATCAGACTTCCACTTGTGACAATCAGGTATCATAATTTAATTTTCCGATCATTAGCCTTTTTATTTATATACCTGATAAAAGTAACATTGGTTTTAGCCCCATATTATTCTTTGCATCGGAACATGAAATGATCTCATTGTGATATATTGCAACAAAATTATGGTCTGAGCTTGATCCTGAATAAAAGGTCCAGAACACTTGTGGGCTGCACAGAATTTCTATTTAAACAACTAAGTGTAACGGTGATCATTAATGGGGGTGACGTAACGCTAACCTACATCGGTCCAACTACTTTTGGGTTAGTGTGAATTGATCAGGAAACCACATGAATGTATCAATACATTCAGATCAATCTGTGATCAATGCTGTGCAACATTGAAGTGCTTGATGGTAATAATTGACTCATTGCAGCACTTAGTCCCTCTACTGGACCAGGGGTAAGGCTTGATTTTGCCCAAGCTTTCCACTGATCAACATACAACTAGGATTTGAGTTTCACCTTCTCAACAACTTTGGGTTTGGAGTGGAAATGCACAATAATATTGAACACTCCAGACTCTGGCCCTCCACTCCCCCTCTTCCCCCTCCCTCTACCATAGTCGGTCTCCTAGTTCCACTGTGTGCATCCTTGTTCCCCTGTCATTAGTACATCTTCCCCAGCCAACAATGGGCCATTATGGACTCTACCCTTCCTGAGGTCATCTGTTGCCAGCCCTGTTTTCTTCTTGCCTTCTCTAACTCTCTGTCTGAAGAAGGGTTCCGACCCAAAACGTCATCTATTCCTTTACTCCAGAGATGCTGCCTGATCCGCTGAGTTGCTCCAGCACTTTGTGTCTATCTACAGTTGCAGAGATAGTCCAGCTGATTTACAATCTGCATAAGTGGGTGTCGCTTTTAGCATTGACTGGGATAATGTTAATCCATGTTCTCCAGGGCGGCGGCCTGACCTGCTGAGCTACTCCTGCACTTTGTGTCTTTTTATGTCCATGTTGCTTGTGAATGGCGGCCGGCTTTCAGTCCACTGTTAGTCCCCTGACATTCCTCTGTCTCTATGTATGATGTACGCAGTGAAGCATTGACGTGTAGAGATATGGTAACCAACAAACCTTCATGGGATCTCACCACCACAAATACAGAGCCACAGCTGAGGCAGCGATTGGTTGGTTGTGAACTCCACACTTTGGGTCCGTGGTCCTGTGACGGTGAAATCACGAGCAGTTTCAGAAATATTCCTGGACTGGAGTCAAACAGATTTTCTTGACATTCGTTCTACATTTTAAACATCAGTTTACTGGGCTGAAGGCTTGGAATTTGACTACAAAGAGAGAGGATAAGGCTGTTTTCATTAACTACTTGCTTTGGAATTTACTGAGGTCCCTTAAGAATCAGGCTCATTGGCGCAGATTGAATTTCTGAAATATTTTCATTAAACTGAAGTAAATCAGTAATAATGTGTTTGCCTTTGAATAATACAGTACCTTGGGCTTTATTCCATTCCACTGAAGAACTTTCAATCCACAAGAACCTTTGAGAATATCATTGAAGAAATATGGCAACACAAGGAGCCAATGATGGCCCATTGTGAGTGAAGATAAGGAGTTGTGAGAGTAATTTGTCCATTGATGATTTGCTCATTAAATTAAGTTGAGAGTAGGGGTGAATAATGCAATTTATCTTCTAATCCTAGACCTTTCTCAAAGTGTTTACCGGCACTGTGCTTTATTGCTGGAGGTGGATGAGTAAACAAATGAACAGAATAATCATTGCCAAGAGGGCTTTGGGAAGTAGGGAAACATATGCACAAAAGATCTTAAACACATCTCATTTCCATTAGAGAAAAGAGAACTGATGTTGGACACTGTACAGATGTTTAAAATAATGAAAGGTATGGATGCATGTGCAATCAGTATGGAATGGGGTTGTGGGAGATAAAAGTCTACCTTTCACAAGCCTCAAGCAAGGTGGGTAGTTACTGCAAGACATTTCCTTGATACAAGTTGAGGACCTTGTACATCTGGGTTAGATTAGCAGATGCTAGCTGATTTCATATCAATCTAAATTGTTATCTGTGAGGAGGAAAGTTTATGGTTATAGGCATCATTCGGCAGGTAACGGATACAGAATGGATAAATCATAATTAATCTATGTACCTCTTAGATGGAATAGAACTAATGCTGAAGAAGGTCTGAAGAAGGGTCTCGAGCCGAAACATCACCAATTCCTTCTCTCCAGAGATGCTGACTGTCCCGATTAGTTACTCCAGCTTTTCGTGTCTATGTAATCATTGCTTCATTATTGACACATGTACCGAGACGCAGTGAAAAGTTTTGGTTGTGTGCTATCCAGTCAGTTCATCCAATAAACGAGTCCAATCAAGTCCAACACAAGCGTAACAGTAGTGCAGAGAGAAAAAGCACAGAGTGCAAAATTCAGTATTACAGCATTGTCGTGTTACAGTTACAGACAAAAAGTGCAACATCTGCAATGAGGTAGGTTGGAAGATTGGGATTACACCCGAGTTTGTGTGAGGACGGTGCAGTAGTCTGATGACCAAAGGGAAGAAGCTGATGGGTTACATGTCTTATTCTGATCCAGACATTATGTTAATATACCACAATATTTGTTATTATATTGGATGCCACAGAAATGTAAGCAACTCCAAAGATTGATACTGTTGTAAACTTACATTAATGTTAAGAGAAAACTATGTTTTCTTTGGTCTCGTTATTTTAAGTAATGGTTCAATATCCTGTATTCCAAGTGCATTTGATCAATAGCTCGAATACTCTAATTGTTGTCAGTCCCATGAGGAAGGAACAAACTAAAACTCAATCTCTGATATCTGAACATTAATTGTTGCTGTACATTTGGATGCAATGATGTGGAAATCTGTCTTATATCTAATGAAAATGTGATCTGGCAGATGGGGGAAAGAAAGAAAAGGCAACATGCGGACTACTTCTGCAGAAGTCCATGCAGTATGAAACACTCAAGCCCAGATGTGTGGAACCTTGAAGGAGATTAGGAACGATATAGTGCTCTGCCTCAAAAATTGAGAACAGTAAATGCTGGAAACCCTCAGCAAGTCTGTCCGAGTTTGTGGGAAGTGAAACAGAGTTTGTCGTGAAATGTTACCCCCGTTTCTCCTCCCATTGAAGTAGCCTGACATGCAGAGGATGTCAAGAGTCAAGAGAGTTTTATTGTCATGAGTTCCAGAAAGGACAATGACATTCTAGCTTGCAGCAGCACAACAGAATACGTAAACATAATACAGAACAGGAGATAAAGTTCAGTGTGTCTATATACATACTAAACTTTCTATTCTACAGTACAGAACTTTATACAGTATTTTATATTTTTAGTTAGATTTCAGGCAAGGTATTTTTTTAAATGTTTGTGGTTAATTTATGCCGGTAGGTTCTCCAAGGTCTAAAACGGAAATGTCCCAATCATATTACAGCAAACGGCAACAGGGAGGATATATGCAGGAACTTTAAAATTCTTAAACGTCAAATGTGGTTGTGTTCAGCTGTTGGGCGGGTCACAGTCGTAGAGTCACACAGCACAGAAACAAATGTATTCCATGGCATGGGTTTATGTTAGAGTTTGGGGTCATTTTTATGGGACTTTATAACTGATTAAGGATAAATGTGAAAGGAGTTGCTCATAGCTAATTCCTGCAGACTACTAACAAGACTGGTGCGGCAAAGTCTCTCACCCACTGCTGGCCAAATACCTGTCTGATGTCTACACATGGATATGTGGGGAATGGCGACATGGATCACGTGCAGGCAGAGCATATTAGTTTAACTTGCCATCATGTTCTACATAGATATTGTGGGCTGATGGACCTGTTGTCTATGTTCTAAACCTTGCTTCACAAAACCTTTGTGTCTGCCCTTGCTGCAAATTAAAAATGACTATTCAGCTGTTTGGGATATCATTCAGAACAACAGGGAGGTTGTATGGAGGAACTTTAAAAGTCTTAATAAAAAAAGAAAAGACACTTCAATTTATATCGTTAAAGGAACACTTTTGGAAATGATCTGTATTTGGAGGGAACTAATTGAAGTAAGAATTTGTCTGTGAATCTTGATTTGATTCTTTCAACAACAGATGCAATTCATTATTCTTCCAAGATGAGTCATCTTTATCAATCAGGTAAAGCTTTCATTGGCAGGAGTTATGGAATGTACACCATGGTGAAAAGGTAAAGACATACCATTGCCACTGTATCACTAGGAATGAAATATTATCATTAAATGTGCCTAAAATAGACAATAGACAATAGGTGTAGGAGTAGGCCATTCAGCCCTTCGAGCCAGCACTGCCATTCAATGTGATCATGGCTGATGGGATATCTTTCATTGGACTTGATTGGATTTTATCTTGCATTAAATGTCGTGCCCTTTATCCTTATTCTGTATATTGCAGACAACTTGATTGTAATCATGCACAGTCTTCTCTTCGACTGGACAGCACATAAACAAAACCTTTTCACTGTATCTCGGTACATGTGAAAATAATAAACGAAACACAAATAAATTATCATTGATAATAATTATCAATGGAAGTCAGTTGCGAATGGTAGAGCATTCAACCGGAGAGGAACAAGGCAAAGGTGATAGGGCAAAAACTGGGCCAACTTTATCTTTTAAAAAGTTGTTTAAATTTGACAGAGTGAGTAAACGAGGCTCAAACTGGGATCCTGGTTTGGCAGCACCCAGGTGCTATGTGCTGTACATTGAAAGTAAGCTGAGAGAAATATGTGTGCAACAGAAGCTGTGGAGCCCAAGCCAGTGGATGTTTTAAGGCAGAGATAGGTTGATTCAAAGTTAGTAGGGGTGTCAGGGATTATGGGAAGAAGGCAGGAGAATGGGGTTAAGACGGAAAGATAGATCGAACTTGTGAGCTTATGAACAGCAAAGAACACAATGCTGAACTCCGAAGTGAAACACCTCATCGGGTCACGCAGCACCTGTGATGGAATAGAAGAGTCCCATCACCTGTCCACTCCCTCCACAGATACGGCCGGACCCATTAAGCTCCTCCAGCATTTCATTCAGCACAGAATAGACAACTGGCTAATAAATAAGTTAGGAGCAGTTTCTTCCTCTCGGTGAAGTGTGATGTACAATCATTATAAAGTTATTATCTGGTATCAATTTAGTTGAAAATGAGTTGAATATATCTTCCTGTTAATTAAATTAATAACTTATCTTTTCAGGTTTTTTTAGCTAATGCATTTTGGTCAAAGACCATATGCTAATTTATTATTGTGTGATAATATCATTTTGATGAAAACCTTAATCTCATATTTTTGTTCTGTCATTTGTAATTGCAGCTTTGTACGTGCCGAACTGTTCTTCATGGATTTGGCTTCATGTGACAATTTGCATCTGGGATTTTAAGCCAAGGTTCGGTGTTATTCAGTCTGTATACAAGGTACATTTTCACCTTCTTTATGTTAGTCCTATGCATTGTCACTGTACCTCTGTGGTCTTTGAGCCAGAAGACAGAGTATTCATCTCCCCCTCCAGATGAAAACCTGAGTTCACTCACTATTGTCCAAATGATAATAAGCCCAACTTGACTGGGTTAATCTGTTCAAACTGGATAGTTTTGGAGATGGTACCTTTGGATAGATGTTGAGATAGATGCTCTCATGGGTGTGTGAACCCACATTATAGCAGGTACCTCTATACCGCACTAGTTATATCTCGTCAACATCACTAAAGGTCACGATATTGGTTTTGGGAGTTTGTTGTGTTTTCTACACTACAACACAATCTAAGCTTCATCGAGTCTAAGAGGCATACATCCACACAGCACAACAACAGACCCTTCAGCCCAAATTGTCCGTGCCAACCATGATGCTAAATCTATGCCGTTCCCATTTGCCTGTGTTTGCCTCATATACCAACCTTTCCCATCCATATTCCTGGTCAAATGCCTTTGAAATGATGATATAATACTGGCCTCAACTACCTCCTCTGGCAGCTCACTCCATATACACCCACCCTCTGTATGAAAATGTTTCTCCCTGTGTTCCTATAAAATCATCTTCAACCTATGTCTTCTAGTTCTTGATTCCCCTACTCTGGGTAAAAGACTCTGTGTATACAACTTATCTATTTCCCGAATGATTTTATACAGTTCAAGAAGTGTATAAAACCTCTCAGCCTCTTGCGCTCCAAGGAATAGAAACATAGAAGCATAGGATATAGGTGCAAGAGTAGGTCATTTGGCCCTTTGAACAAAATCCTAGCCTGCCCAATCTCTCTCTATAGCTCAGGTCCTCAGTCCTGGCAACATTCTCACAAATCTTCCTCCATTCTTTCCACCTTGATGATATTTCAATGCCATTTAGCACAATTTAAAAACCAAAGACAAGGAAGGCTCTATAGAACAGTACAGTTTGTTCACCATTTCTCAATTCTGAGTCAACTTTACATTCACTGGTAATGTAGGCACCTTTGTTTTGAATCAGGTCATCTTACACAGTTTTCATGGATACATCATATCCTCCGATATGCTCCATTGACATTAAGCTCTTTATTCCCATGGTCACCAAGGGGAGGAACAAAAGCTTTAAATCATGAAAAACAAGATAGACATGAATAAATTCACTCTTTAAAGACAGTGATTTGATTAGTCATATCCATAATTAATTAAGCACTAATGGATATGCACGTACTATATTACCAGACTGAAGAGAGCAGAGGTAGTTTAAGAATGAATCCAAGGTCTTTTCCACCCAGTGGTATCCTTCACTTGACAACACCAAAGCCCTGTCAATGTTGACATAAATATCATTTCCCATATTTAACATCTCCCAACGCTGCAGCATGTTAGTAATGACTATACAGCAGTTGATAATGGTCCTCCATCAATGATAACTACAGCACAGAACACCTGCCTTCAGTTTGCTTTCACATGGTCATGGCAACAAATG
The DNA here is from genome assembly GCA_963514005.1 of Raja brachyura. The sequence continues at coordinate 24,795,345 of OY740818.1, read as the reverse complement.
TTTTTGACCATTGTTGTCTCTTTCATTGGAACCAATCACTTTGATTTGCAGGAAATATTCACCAATAATGCTCACGGGCATTATGATATAGAGGCCATTCAGCCCATTGAGTCTATGCCAGCTTTCAGACCAATACCATACTCACACATATTTACCTGTAATCTATTATGGAGTTATATATCATGCGAACAGGCTCTTTGACCACGGTGACCAAGCTAGCCCAATGGTCCTGTGTTTGACCCATCTCACTCCAATCCTTTCCTCTCCAGTATCTGCTGTTCTAATTTACCCACGTGAACTTCATCTCTGGCAATTAGGTTATGAACTCCCAACTTATGGACACCTCTACCACTTGGTCGGCATGGAGGTGTTGGGCCGAAGAGCTCATTCCGTACAGTACGACGATAATATTGGCACTAAGTAAAATCTGGAACAATTCCAATCCGGAGCTATTCTCTGGAACTGTTAGGATGCAATGCCGATAAACTATATTCTGCAGGGTCCACAAAATGCTGGCGAAACTCAGCAGGTGCAACAGCATCTATGGAGCGAAGGAGATAGGCAACGTTTCGGGCCGAAACCCTTCTTCAGACTGATGGGGGGTGGGGGGAGGCGGGGGGGAAGAAAGGAAAAAGGAGGAGGAGGAGCCCGAGGGCTGAGGGAGAGGTGGGAAGGGGAGGAGACAGCAAGGGTTAACAGAATTGAGAGAATTCAATGTTCATGCCAAGAGGATGCAGCATCTGCAGTTCCTTCTTTAAAACTATATTCTGCACTCTGGTATATCTCTCTTCGCTCTACCTCTTGTCTTTGGCCTGACTGTATTTATGTGCAGGAAGGAACTGGGTTAAAGCGAAGTTAGACACAACATGCTGGAGTAACACAGCGGGCCAGGCAGCATCTCTGGAGAGGAGAAATGGGTCTTCTTCTTCTTCTTCTTGCGTGTGGCGTGCACAGCTTAAAGTTGTTGGACAACTTGTTCTATTTGATCTTATTTGATTGTGCACGCCAGGTTGATTGCATTCGTCGAAACAGGGCGGGCCACGTGAAGGTTGCAATCTCCCACCCCAAGAAATAGGTGACGTTTCGGGTCGAGACCCTTCTTCAGATTGAGAGTCAGGGAGAGGGAAACGAGAGATAGTATTGTACAGTCAAGTATAGTATTGCCTGATGTGATCGACAAGCTCGAGAAACAAAGCTTCTCACTGTATCTCTACATGTAACAAAGTAAACCCTGGAGCGCCCGTTGCCCCTTTCCCGGGGTTAGGTCCGTGCCCGGGTGGGGTTAGAGACGGACTACACCATGTCCACGGGCGCCCCATCAGTGTGGAGAAGGGTTTCGGCCCGAAACGTCGCCTATCTCCTTCGCTCCATAAATGCTGCTGCACCCGCTGAGTTTCTCCAGCTTTTTGTGTACCCTTGTGATATAGTAGTTTACATAGTATAATTCTTTGTCTTGTACTATGGTGGTGGTTCAGCTTTGTTTTATTGTGTTGTAAATACTATTTTAATATTTGAATAAATATTTTTAATTCAAGAAAAAAACCTGGAGCGCCCAGAACAGAAAGCAGTGGATTCTGTGCAGAAGTTACGTCGCGATCTGTAATCTCCGCCCTGTGTGAGTGGAGGAACACTTGCGGGTTATATATACCTGTTTGGGCATCCTTAAACGGGGCACAGCGCCCGGCCTCTGGTCCGCACGCCCTGAGACAGGCCGGGCCACCGAGTCTCTGAGCATTGGCACTGTCCAACCCCGTTGATCCCACAGGTTCAGACCAAAGTAAATAACGCCGTCTCATGAAACACCCACCCTGTTTCTCTCCCCATAGCTGCGGCCTGACACGCTCTGCATTCCCACCAAGTCATTTAGATTTCCAGCATCTGCAGTTGCTGGAGTAAACCAGCGGGTCAGACACCAACTCTCGAGTGGAGGATTTGGTGTAAACCGGCCCTAAACATCCCCCTTATTGCGACAGTTGTCATCTCTGGCATTTCATTATTAGAAAGTGTGGGTTTTTTTCCCACAATCTATGCTTTTTTCTTGCTTTCCCCATCCTAACAGATCTAGTCATTGAGCAGAAAGTAGAGATACAGTAACTGCAGATGCTGGGATCTTCAGCAACATACAACGTGCTGGAGGAACTCAGCGGGTCAGGTGGATGTGTGCAAAGCCAGCAATATAAGTGGAACGGAATGTGTAACAAGGAACTGCAGATGCTGGTTTGTACAGAAGACAGACAAAAAATGCTGGAGTAACTCAGTGGGTCAGGCAGCATCACTGGAGTGGAGGAATAGGTGACGTTTCAGGTCGAGACCCTACTTCAGACTTGTCAGACATCTAAAATCAGTACCCCGTTCCTGCTTTCCCCCCATTCCCCTTGATTCATTTGGCCTTAAGATTTAAATCTAACTTTCTTGAAAACATCCAGTGAATTGGCCTCCACTGCTTTCTGTGGCAGAGAATTCCACAGATTCACAACTCTCTGGGTGAAAAAGTGTTTCCCCGGGGAAGGGCAGGTGTGGACCGAGTTCGCCCACTGCCTCCAACGCCCCCACCCCCCATCGCCCCCGCCCCCCACCCCCACTGCCCCCACCCCTCTCTCTGGGTGGGATGAGTGCCGGACAACAGGCAGGAGAGTCCCGCACAGTCACCGCGGGGGCCGGGGAGAGCCCGCGCTCGCTGCGTTTTACATAATCCCGGATTTAAGAGAACGCCAAATCTATAAATCCATTCACTTTTAGTTTAACGGGATAAATCTGTTCACGGTCAGGCCCCAGCCCTAGAACATTTAAATCCGTGACCCAGAGTCATATTCTCTTTCAGTCATTTGTCCCCGCGCTTTGGAAATATTTTTAAGGTGCCATTTCTGCCAAGTTTATGCAGCTGATAAACTACAAATAATGTTTTAAAAATCCATAGATAATCGAAAGCGGCGGCCAAAGATCACCACTAACTGCGGCAGACCGTTAATATAGTGTGGGCGACTTATGTCCAAGCCTTTGCGCATCTATTGCATAATTTATTATCAATAGACACATGTTTTCGAGAGAGTGTTATGTCAAGAGAGGGTTAGATTTAGCTCTTGGGATTAAAATAATCAAGGGATATGGGGAAGAAGCAGGAACGGGGAACTGGTTTGGGATGATCAGTCATGATCATATTGAATGGCGGTGCTGGCTCGACGGGCCGAATGGCCTCCTCCTGCGCCTAGTACCATGTTTCTATAACGCGTGTGCAGATGGCTGTTGTTACCGGAGCGCGGTCAGGGCGGTTCTACATCACAGCCAGGCTTAGGCGGGTTAATTACTATTCCAAAACGCTGCTAACTTTCTCTGTGACAAAAGCAAGGGAGGATTTATCTGCAGGAGGTAGTTGCTGATCCGTGTATTCCGCGCCAATTGACATCATGAGTCTTGAGGGCATCGACAATAAGGAGGTTAGAGGAAGTTAAAGCCAATCACCTTGACTAATTGGCCGTTTACGTGAAGGCAATAAAAGTTGGAAACGGAGGCGAGATCTCGCCAACATGAAATTAATTCCCGCCGAGCTGATGGGTTGCTGAGGTGCTGACAACATGGAACAGTATGGGACACAGGCCCTTCGGCCTACAATGTCCATGCCGACTAATCTCCCGTCCCTGCACATGGTCCATATCCTCGCATTCTCTATCTATCTATCTACCACTATAATGTCTGCATCAACCCCCCCCTTCCCCGCTCCCCCCCCCCCGGCAGCGCCTTTCCCCTCGCCACCCTCTGTGTGAACAGCTTGTCCTGCACATCTTTAGCTGCGGATATCTCATCTAAAAGCTCTTCCCTCTCACACTATCATCACGGGAAAAGCTTCTGGATATCCACAGTCACCTGTCATGACTTTAAAGAAGGGTCTCGATCCGAAACGTCACCTGTCCCTTCTCTCCAGAAATGCGGTCCGACCCGCTGAGTTACTGCAGCAGTCTGTGTCTATCTACGACCTCTATCGGGACTCCCCTCGATCCCCGGCGATCTCCAGACGACGACCCAAGAACTCTTCACTGCAGAACGACCTTTGCCTCATTCATGCATTATATCCCTGGCGTCAACAAGCATTCTGCTTTAATTCACCAAAGCCTTCAGTGACGATGTGTTAACCCGGGCCAGCTTTCTCTATCTCGTGCTGAATTAGTCCCGGAGCTCAAACTATTGGGAGCCGCGCACTGGCCCCGGCGGACGGAGCCGTAACCCACGCCGCCGTCTGCCGTTGTGACTGGCAGACCGGTGTCCAGGTAGCGTGGACCAGGTGAACATGCAGGAACAGGTGAACCAGGCCCGCCCCGAATACGCCATATCCCCCTCCCCAGTCCCGAACACCCCACCCCCTCACACGGCCCATCCATCCTGCCCCCCACCACTCTCCCTCTCCCTAACCGCATCCCCTCCACATACACCTGGCAACAACCCTGCCCCGTGGACATCAATCCTTCCCGCTCCGGGTACGTTCTGCACCAACCCCGCCCCGAGAACAACCCTCACGCGGGCCACCCCCTCCCCAGCCCCAGCCCCAGCCCGTTACAGCAGCCCCGTCCCACCCCGAGTGCATCATTCCACCCCAACCCCACCCCACACCCTGCTATAACAGCCCCACCCCGCATACACCGGTCCCGCCCCGCCCCTGCCACACCAATCTCTGCCAGGTACATGAGCCCCGGCCTCTCATCATCCTCCGGCCCGATTTACCAGCCTCCCTCCCCGGTCGATCAGCCCCTCCCCCGGTCTATAAACCCACCCCCGCTCCACCAAGCCTTGCCCCGCGGCCAATCCCCACCATGGATGTGCGGTGGAGTTTTCCGAAAGTGGATTTAAAACCAACCCGTTGAATCTTGTAAGAATGAATCACGAGCCTTAAAACAAAGCGGACGGCCGAGAGAAGTTGCCAACAGTTGTCTGACTCGCGGCTGTGTGTGAGTGTGTGCGTGTGTGTGCGTGTGTGAGTGTGTGTGAGTGTGTGTGAGTGTGTGTGAGTGTGTGTGAGTGTGTGTGAGTGTGTGAGTGTGTGAGTGTGTGAGTGTGTGTGTGTGTGTGTGTGTGTGACACTCTGCATCTGAGCATCTTGCAGAGGTCGTAAAGCAACTTTATATTCAGCGGTGCATAAATTAATTACGCGCATTTAATAACCAAAATATCATTATATTTCCCCCTAATATCATAAAGGCTTGACGCTGGGGAGACGCTTAATAGTACAGGGGGCTCTAACAGGCTATTATCCCCGCGTAATGCTATTACAGAACCAATTATGCACCATTACACTTGTGTTTTTTTGCAGTTTATATGATTTAGCCCAATCCCGCGCCCCGACTTGAAATTTTCAGAGAGAGCTTAAAATGCAATTTGCAGGAGGCGGGAAACCGCGCGGTGCCTGTTCCCGACTCAAATGCGTTTTAGAAATAATTTCATCGCGTCCCCTGCACGTCATTTACTGGGAGTAGCGGCGGAAATCGATGTACCCCTTGCTGGGAACATCATGGCGGTGTGGGGACACGGCAGTGGCCTGTCGCCGCCTCTCCCCACCAGTGGCCCGCCTCGCCTCGCCTGCCTCGCCTCGCCCGCTCCAGCGGTTTATTGTGGGGGTAGCAGAAACTGCAGATGTTGCACTTTTCACCAAGTGACCGATGAATGTCCTCACGCCAAACGCCGCCTGTCCGTTCCTCTTCACAGATGCTGACAGATGCTGGGGAGGATTTACGAGGATGTTGCCAGGACCCGAGGGCCTGAGCTACACGGGGAAGTTGAGCAGGCTGGGACTATATTCCTTGGTGCGAATAGATTGGGTGAATACATAAAGGCTTTTACCCAGAGTAGGGGAATCAAGAACCAGGGGGCTTGCGTTTAAGGTGAGAGGGGAAAGGTTTAATTGGAACCCGTGGGGCAAATTTTGCACAGGGAGCGGTGGGAAAGGGTTTAGGATGAGGTGCATGTACATTCACAGCAATTACAAGGCATTTGGACAGATACGTGAATGGGAAAGGCTTAGAGGAATATGGGCCAGATGACGTCAATTGGACTAGCTCAGATGGGGCATGTTGGTGGATATGGGCCGAAGGGCCTGTTTCCGTGTTGTGTGACTCTATGCCGGTTGAACCGCTGAGTTCCTCCGGCGCTTTGCTTTCTGAAGAAGGGTCTCGACCCGAAACGTCGCCCATTCCTTCTCTCCAGAGATGCTGCCTGTCCCTCAGTGTAAAGCAGCATCTGCAGTTCCGCCAGCACTTTGCCTGTTTCAATGTTATTGTGGGACTGGGCGGGAAGGGTTACAGTCAGGAGAAGTCGTTCCACCAACGGTTGCAGCGAAGGCGGGAGAGACGGGGACAGGGTCTATGTTTTCGGCTAACGAAGGGCATTTAAGATAGATCTATTTTTTAAACTCTTTTACAAATCTAAGGCGAACGTGCGCTGCTGAGAAATGACGTCCGGGACCACGTGTGCATTTTGGCAGTGCCCGCAGGACCTATCTAAGTTACTCACAGAAGACAATGCTGGAAATAATTAGATTAAGGCCAATTATGCGTGAGATTATAAAGGCAGCACTCGCGCAGATAGATAGAGGCATCTGGTCAGTTACAGAGTGAGGACTGGCCCAGCTCGAACCGCCTCCGCCCTCAGTCATCGCCTTCGCTCCGACCCAGGTATCTGCCCCCTTTGCCTCTGTTCCCCGAATCACGCCACACCCGGAGCGGCGCCTCTCCGACCCGGACACGCAAACTTCAGTGTGAGATTACATCTTGTCTTCTCTTCCCCTGTCTCTCAGATACTAAACCATTTTGCCCGGCGCGCTGGTGTCACACGATGTTTTATTTCCACTGCCCGCCGCAGTTAGACGGGGAGTGTTGTCGGACTAATTCCTGTAAGTACATTTTGCCGATTCTGCGACCCATCTCGGTTCTGTAATTTGTAAATAATCCCCGCGCTGAAACAGGGTCGTTCACACTGAACATACCAGTTGTCAAAAGCACAAACTGCCAGTGGTAAGGGGAATGTTATATAATATTGTGCTATTTAAACCATGCTCATTTCCAGCTCAGAACGAAGCCTTTAGAATGATTTTTTAATTCCGTTTGCACTCGGGCAATGTGAGAAAGGGATATTTTTTCCACACACTAAACTCAACTAACCTTCATCTAACTAAACAATAGTTCTGAGTATTGGTCTACAGAAGGGTTTCGACCCGAGACGTCACCCATTCCTTCTCTCCAGAGATGCTGCCTGTCCCGCTGAGTTACTCCAGCATTTTGTGTCTATCTACGGTGTATTTTCAAATCAGTATCTGCAGTTCTTCCTACATAATACTTGGTAGGGAGGGGGTGAGATGCTGCAGCTAACTAACCAGTTACATAAATAACGATTGTGAGAATGCTGACTGCGAGCTTGTCTCTAACTTACTCTGCATTATTTTTTGCAATCTTAAAGGTTGGTGGTAAATTATGAATGTTTTACAGAATTATCGACGCGCTGTAGTGTAGTGGCCGCTCTCCATTGAAGGCGAGTGTCCGTGGGTGATGGTACTGTGTGTAGAAGCGAGCCACCTGCCTCTCCCCTCTGCGCCTCCCTTTTAGCCTCAGGGCTCAACCGGGCTTCACCAGCGCAGATGGTTGGTGTCGTACTTCCAATCAACGCTGGAAAATGTCGTCACGCTCCTCCTTCTGCCAAACGCGCCACATTAATCTTTTATGCTGTTTTGCAAACAAATTATAGACGGGTTGGGTGGGGAATACATCACTTCTTGACCCAAACGCCGGGCCCGCAGCTTCCGAAGGTCCATCAGGAACCAGCGGCCTCTGGGGTAACAATTACCGGGAGGTTGTTTTGTTTCGGGGCGAGAGGACAGAGTTATTTTTCGTTATCCCCAGCAGTTTGGCCTCTCCCTGACAATTTTAAACACATTTTAGTTTAGTGGAAATCTATCAATGATAAATCATAAATCAAGCACATTGGCACCAAAACCGGAGCCCCCCCCCCCACCACCATTCCCACCCCCCCCCCACAACCCCCCCCCCCCACCACCACCCCACCACCACCCCCACCCCCCCCAACACCACCCCCACCCCCCCCATCACCCCCCCCCCACCTACCACCTACCACAATCGCAATCTAATGAAACAAATGACATTTTTGGCCAAATGGGTCTCGACCCGAAATATCACCCATTCCTTCTCTCCAGAGATGCTGCCTGTCCCGCTGAGTTACTCCAGCATTTTGTGTCTATCTTCGGTTTAAACCAGCGTCTGCAGTTCCTTCTTACACATTAAAAACAAACTAATCTTACTCTATCATGGGATAAATGGAGCCGCCCCCCCTCTCTTTATTAACCCGAGTTTTCCTCTGTGTTTAACAGCCAGTGATGGTCTGTTTCTGTTCTCAGTGAGTTCCAGCAGTTTTGGGGGGCACAGCGCGGGTGATTTCGATGACGGGTTCCTCCGGAGAAAGCAGCGCCGGAACAGGACGACGTTTACCCTGCAGCAGGTCGGTGTGGCCCCCACACACACACCAGCACAGCGCGCCCCATTCATACACACACACACACCAGCACAGCGCACCCCCTCTACACACACACACACACCAGCACAGTGCGTACAGTGCACCCCATCTGTCAGGCCGCCCACGGGCCGGCCGGCACACTACTTTGTTTCACAGTTTGGAATTGGTGCTAAATTTACCACTCATACACGCACAACATATATGATAGAACTTCATACACACACACACGCAGAAAGACAGATGATAAAAGTTTGTTTCAGATCCAATCTAATTTGGAATTGTTGCTAATTTTATCTCCCCCTCTCCCCCTCTCCCCCTCTCCCCCTCTCCCCCTCTCCCCCTCTCCCCCTCTCCCCCTCTCCCCCTCTCCCCCTCTCCCCCTCTCCCCCTCTCCCCCTCTCCCCCTCTCCCCCTCTCCCCCTCTCCCCCTCTCCCCCTCTCCCTCACAGATACATACACACGCACACATACACGACACAAACGACATCGTCCGGCAGATGTTTTGATCAATTTGAGAATAAAAACAACCCGATGAAACGAAACGAGAGTTGGCGTAAACACGGGGCCGTTCACACAAAGTGACCTTGGCGACACTTTGGGGATGTATTGGCGGTTTAACGAGGCCGATTGCGAACCGGGACCTGTGATTATGTGGGAAGGTTTGTTTCTCAGTAGGTGCACTCTGTGCTTACATTGCAGCTGGAAGCGCTAGAAGCCGTGTTCGCTCAGACTCACTACCCCGACGTGTTCACAAGGGAGGAACTCGCAATGAAGATTAACCTCACCGAAGCCAGAGTCCAGGTAACGAGACTTGGAGGGAGGGAGAGGCCGGCCTTTTTGATGTCGTCGATGTAAAGTGCACATTTGGCCGGGAGATAAAACAATGAAAGACTATCTGTCATTCATGAGATGCACTTTAATAACGTCAACATAATGTGGAATATTAGATTAGGTTGATTAATCGGTCATCCATAATTAACTAGTGATAATGTTCTACACTAATTTGTCCGTGTCTCTAAGGTACTAAATTACATCAATGCAGATCCATTTCCTTGCCTTGGAAAGAAACAAATCTCCAAACTATCTCCTAAATTGTGAGCCCGAGATGATGTCCATCTTTCGCTGCAAGGTGCACGCGAAGATATTGGCAGCTTCTCCTCCTCTGTGCAATCTCACACACAACGAGTAAATGCTCCATGTGCAGTGAATATGTAAACACGGTGCCTTTCAGATTTACTGGAGCTGAGGTCTATGAGAGTTAGGTAATTGTAAGAATTACGGTAGATTGTCTCTATGTCAGGATACTATCGTTTTAAACTCAATGAGTGCAGCGAGATAATGGAATTAGCTGTTCCAAATTAGGGAGGCAAACATATTATTCTTCCATAAACGGATTAAGGGATCCTGCTTATTAAATCTGCACATGATTCCACGTTCGTTTGGAAAGTATTATTATTTTTTCAATGGAATCCTATTTGAGGTGTTTGAAGCGGTTTCTCGGCGTTGTCCGCTCCCCTAGAAACTGCAAATTGAGATAAATGTGGCAATTAGAGGGCATTGAAAACGGGCGGATCGCGACTTTGTGCAGGGGTGAGATAGCAAATGGTGACAATTACTGAAGCGCCAGCTCCCCAATCCTCAACACAAAAGGGGGGGGGGGCAGGAAAACAAAGGCAATAAATGAGGCTGCGTGGAATGTGGAGGCCACTAAAATATGATTAATGCGTTAGAAAGCCCAGCCTTAATCGAAGCTGATGTTGTCAAACAATCGCTAAATAGGATATGAACGACTTCATCATGCATGCTACTCCGCAGCAGACTGTCAGTGGAAAGTCATTAAAATATGATAATGAAAAATTGCTCAATTAAATGTTGTTATAGCCAACGACCTTCATTCAATTATGATGCAAGAAGTTGTCTGCATCTGGTCCGCACTTAGCTGACCCAACTTTACACGATTATAGAGTCATTAATATCTCACTGAAAGTAACTCCAATTGAAATCTCTCGCACACAATAGAGAAAGGAGTGGGGTCCGGGCCACGACCGCCGCCACATTCAGCCCCCAAATACCCACTCGAGTCAGACATCTGAGCGATCAAGGGTGCGCTTTGAGCGAACGATTTTTATAACCTTTCAGAAACGTTGAAAGGGAAATTGTTGGGCTTTTTTTCTGGGGTAGTGGTTTGAGATGAGCCTGGAGTGTGAGTAAGTGGTAGATAGACACAAAATGCTGGAGTAACTCAGCGGGACAGGCAGCATCTCTGGAGAGAAGGAATGGGTGACGTTTCGGGTCGGGACCCTTCTTCAGACTGCTAGTGAGTTGGTGGGTTTAGCAGGTTGGGTCCGTGTTGATGGAATCATAGGCTGCTGAGTTTAAATAGTCACTGCCTCACAGCTCCAGAGACCCGGGTCCAATCCTGGCCACGGCTGCTGTCTGTACGGAGTCTGTACATCCTTCTCCGGGTGCTCCGGTTTCCTCCCACGCTCCAAAGACGTGCGGGTTTGTAGGTTAATTGGCTCCGGTAAAATAGTAGGATTGCGTTAGTGAACAGGGATCGCTGGTCTGTGGGGCGAAGGGCCTGTTTCCCCGCTGTATCTCCAAACACTCAAGTCAGTTAATGCTGGAACACGGTGCCGCAGTGCCGGCATCCCCGGGGGTTAGCGGGACTTAGATGTGAACGAAAGGTCTGTCACCCAACTGGTCAAAAGGGAGCAAGCGGTGAATGCTGGAGGCTTGGGCTTGAGATTGCCACCTTGACAAGGCCCTTCGGCCCACTCTGTCTGGGTATTAGATCTTTTACTTTATGTTATTTAAAGTTATGCCAAGAGGGAGGTGAGCCTGCATGTTGGGGCTACCCGCTGTAAGTGTATCAACCATCCATGCTCTCCTAAATCCAACCGTTGCCAGCGCCATAGTGCTGGCTATTAGAACATAGAACAGGTACTTCCCACAATGTCTGTGCCGAACTTAATGCTAAAACTATCTCTTATCTACCTGTACATACTCATATCGCTCCATTCCTTGAATATCCATGTGCCTATCCAAAAGTCTCGTAAACACCACTGTTGTATCAGCCTCCACCACCACCCCCGGCAGTGGGTGCCCCGACATCCACCACCTCTGTGTAACTAAACATGCCCCACACACTCCTTTAAACTGTGCCCCCCCCTCACCTTAAAGCTGTGCACTGAGTCTGAAGAAGGGTCTCGACCCGAAACGTCGCCTATCTCCTTCGCTCCTTAGATGCTGCTGCACCCGCTGAGTTTCTCCAGCTTTTTGTGTAACCTTCGATTCTCCAGCATCTGCAGTTCCTTCTTTAACACTGTGCCCTGTCGTGTTTGCCTGCCCCATCCTGTGAGCAAGGTTCTGACTGCCTCCCCGTGTCTCAGCCTCACATAATGTTCAATACTGCTCTCCATCCACTTGGCAGGTGTGGTTCCAAAACCGGAGAGCCAAATGGCGGAAAACTGAGAGAGGGAGCGCGGAGCAGGAGACGGGCAAGGAGGCCGTGGGACAGGGGTCGCCGCCCATGAGGAACCTCAGCTCTCCTTCGCAAATGGATCAAAGCAGGAATAAGAAAGATGCGCTAGAAATGCCACAGAAGTAAGAGCGAACTCTGCGCCCACCTGTTCTGCCTCCCGTGTATTTATTGCCACGTGTGCAGTGAAAAATGTTTTGTTGCGTCCGCGGCAAGACAAGACGTGATTACAGTCGAGCCGTATACAGGGTACAGATACAAACCCGATCAAGGATAGTCCGAGGGTGATCAATGAGGTAGATAGTAGTTCAGCACCGCTCTCTGGTTGTGGCAGCCTAGGGTGGTTCAGTTGCCTGATAACAGCCGGGAAGAAACTAACTGCAAGTTGGTCGCGTTTGAGACGTGTATGTGTGACTTGTGAGGTTGACGCTAACGCTCGCTGTCTTCCAGCCTCAACAGGGCCGTGGGACCGGCGGGGCCTTTCTTCCCTTCCTGTCTGCCCACCACGCTCCTCAACACCGCCACGTACGCACAAGCTCTAACACAAGTGGCAACGTTGAAAGGTAAGACACCCGCAGCCTCTCCCCTCCTCGCCTCCTCCCGAGGGAGGGCGGTGAGAATTCTGATCGCGGTGAAATTGTAATTCTGACAATTGATGCAAGGTTTAGGAACGGAGTGGGACACAGGGACTGGATTTAGCGGAAACACCCGCTCTAGTCCGTCCGTCAAAATGTGCCGCGAGGAACTGCAGATGCTGTTTACACCGAATATAGACACAAAGTGCTGGAGGAACTCGGAGGGTCAGGCGGCACCCCTGGAGAAAGGGAATAGGTGACGTTTCGTGTCCAGCCCGTTGTACATAGTGGTCAAGTCAGCCTGTCCGGTCTGTCCACACACGCTGCCCGCGTCGCCGAGTTCCTCCAGCAACTTGCCGTTTGTCCAGTCCTGGTACTGATGGTAAGGTTCGAGGCGGCACCCGCTCCTCTGCCGGGCATGTCCGGGCAGCATTGGTGGGCTGGCTGGCTGGCTGGCTGGCTGGCTGGACACGCCAGTGTCAGGCCCACCCGGCCGGAGGAAGGAGCTGAGGGACCGGGGCGGAGAGTATAGTCACCCGGGACTTGTCCCTGCACATTCACACCAAATGCTGGAGTAACTCGGCGGGTCGGGCAGCGTCTCGAGGGAGAGGTAATGGGTGACATTTTGGGTCTGAAGACGGGCCTCGAACTGAAACGTCACCCATTCCTTCTCTCCACAGAGGCTGCCTGTCCCGCTGAGTTACTCCAGCACTTTGTGCCTATCTTCGATGCAAACCAGCATCTGCAGTTCCTTCCTCCACATCTTGTTCCTGTACCACCGCCCTGCTGTTAAATCCCAGCCCACGTCTGAACCCCAACCGCTTCCCACGAGGAGAATCTTTAATTCGATTTGTCTGAACTAATTGGAGGGTTTGCGATCTGCAGCGTCAGACGGATTTGCCTTTGAATGTTTGTAACTGATGATGTGACGTGCCGCGGGTGGAATGTCTCTCGTTATTGCATCTCTGAATGGGAATTCGTCCGAATAATTTAGGAAAGAGCAGAAAGTGGAATCCAGTACGGGCGGGAGTTGGGAGAGCGCAGTGTGAACGCGGACTGCTGGACTCCCGGACTCCCGGACCAAGCGATGCTTCTTGTAACTCGCGCTGCGGCGTTGGACGTGTCCTGTCCAGATCTCACACATCTGCGGTAGCGGCTGGGAGCCACTCTCCCCAACCCGGCTGCTGTTCCCCCGTTGAAGAAGGGTCTCGACCCGAAACGTCACCCGTCCCTTCTCTCCTGAGATGCTGCCTGTCCCGCTGAGTTACTCCAGCGTTCGATCTACGGTTTAAACCAGCATCTGCAGTTCCTTCTTGGACCCCCCAACCCCAGATACATCACATCTCCCAGTCGCTGAGTCACTGACAACCAGTGGTGGCGGTGACACTAACTCCAGGCGCGGCGCTAGTTCACTCACGGCTGCCGCCGATGTCCTTTCGTGGCTGTTTTTACTCAGCTGTGATTTTTAAACAAATATTGGACGCGGTTCTGAATCGAGTTAAGATCAGCTCCGACCTGTTCTTCACCTGGGAATGTTGGCACCGGGGATAATGGATCGGTCCTGTACGAAGGAACTGCAGATGCTGGTTTACACCGAATAAAGAGACAAAATGCTGGAGTAACTCAGCGGGACAGGCAGCATCTCTGGAAAGAAGGAAAGGGTGACCTTTCGGGTCGAGGCTGAAGAAGGGTCGGTCACCCATTCGTTCTCTCCAGAGACGCTGCCTGTCCCGCTGAGTTACTCCAGCATTTTGTGTCTATCTCCGCATTCTCTAATTTGACAAGACCGTTGAAAACAAACGAGATTAGAATCTATAGTTAACCCTTCATGCAAGAGTCACTTTCAATAACGAGTTAGTTTAGTTTATTGTCACGTGTACTGAGCTACAGTGAAAAGCTTATTTTGTTGTAGCAGCGGAGACTGTATTTGATTCACCAGGCCATCCACAGCGAACAGAGATAGGGTCAAGGGACTCGCGTTTAGTGCAAGATAGTCCGATTCACGAGAATCCGCGTGTATATATCACTGTGTATATCAAATCTGTTGGAGAAAGAGAACAATTTGAAACGGGTTAATGAATGATTGTATTTGAAATGCTGATCAAACAATAGTTATGGACACTAGTCATAAATAATCAACATGTATTTATTGTTTATTGCAGTTTTAGAACAGAGCTGAGGGTAATCTTGGCGTTTGAGTTAACTGGTACCGAGTGAAACAAACCGCGATGTATTTTCACTCTTGGTTTAGGTAAGATGTTGGCTTCGAGGCTGCTGGCCATGACGTGATTCTAGTGCAGATCCTCAGCTTTAAGCTTCACGAAACTAGGACCAGATCTGCAAAGCAGCGGCACATATGGCGCTGGGGGAATGATGGGCAGACACACGTGTTTGCCATAACCATGGCATTATTCCCCCAGTTACCGCGGCAGCTAACGAACACCACTGTCGAGGAATACACGCCTCCATGACCACACTTCTTCTTCTACGTGTGCCGTGCACAGCCTAAAGTTGTTGGACAACTTGTTCTATTTGATCTTCCGTTTGTGCACGTCGAGTTGATTGCATTCGTGGAAACAGGGCGGACCACGTGAAGGTTGCAATCTCCCACTCTACTCAGTCGCTGAGGATTTTCGATGCACACTTCCCGCCAGATAATCCCAACAGGTTGACCAAGTCTTCAAAGTGAACCAAATGTCTGAATGCCATTTGTAATAATTGGTTAAATCCACACACTGGTCTCCGAGCAAAAGTTGAGAAACCTTAGCCGTGATTGATACATCAGTTTGTACAAAGAGTGTGTGAATTTAACTAATTATTGGTTAACTTTGCACAATGGATTCTGAACAAAAGTTGAGAAATTAGAGGGTAATTTATACATCAGTTTCATACATATTGCTGTTTTCTGGTAGGTTGGCATTTTGCAGTGAAATTGAAAGGATGTTCTATGCAACTCTGTGATATCTCCAGCACACAGTCCAAACATGGGTTGGGTGGACACGAGTTATGAAAGGTCCACGTGTGTTCTTCCAGCCTTGTGAGAGTAGGCCTGTTGATTAACACCGAGGATCTCAGTGGAAGGGGGGGGGGGGGGGGTTTCATGCTCTCGTGGATTGGCCGCCGCTCCAGAATACAGAGCGAACGGATGCGAGTGGACTATGACAATGGCACTGGAACTGGCCACTCTTGCATCCGATACGATATGATACAAGTTGGAGGGAAATTGGTCGGCCAAAGGTCAACAGATACAGTTACCTGTGCAGTATAGTTATCATGAAACTTACAGTGAGTGACCGGTTATTGCATGCACTGGACAATGTCCATGCATGTTGTACTAATCGGGATATGGCAATACTGAACAAAAAAAGGTCAATAACTTCACTGTACATGTGATAATAAATAACCATTTAGCCACAGATGTTCCCTTGTACAGGCCACTGTTTACAGTTAAAGGGGACAGGGCCAAGATTCAATGCAGAACCAATGGCGTGCTGCTGATATTTGATCACCTGTGTCAATTGGGATGGAACATTTAAAGTCAATCTTGTACAAAAAAAACCTCTCCTGATCTCAGAGTATGTTAAGCAACTTTTGGAATTTTTAATTGAAATCTTAGCCTCACTGCATTTCTTATTTATAAAATGTAAGATTAAATTTGGATCAAATTCCAGAATTCTTTCAAACCTAACCATTTGCATCCGTTTGGGTTTGCGCTTCAGTCTTTAAGTACAACAGTATTGATGAAGTGTAGCTAGTCCCACTTTGCCACGAGACAAAGGATTACATGCAATTAGCGGTAGATTGGCCAGACTCATTACACAGTGGGAACAAATTCAATTTTGAGGAAGCTGATCTTCAATCCATTAATTGTCAATATAAATCATGATAACTAATAATGTTTGGAATGCACTTCTTAATGTTGTAGGTGGGTTTTATTCCCAGTCTGGTAATATTATGACTTTTCTTCCCTTATCTTTGAGAAATATTGAGCATAATCTAGTGTAACAGGAGAACTAATGGTCCACAGAGTAAACATGAATTAATTACCATCCCTGGACGGTACAGATTTTATTTTTGAATTTGTGCACGTCTTCTATGTATTAGCACATGCTGGCTGATACTACCAAGCTTGGTGCGTCCACACTGGTCTAACCAGTTCACGCTCCATGCAGCACAAGTCATCTAGTTCTTCCCTTGTTCAGATATGATACTTGCACATCCGTTGTGTTTCTTTTACACTATGACTTCATGGGTATATATCAATTATATTGGTGATCACTGTTTGGCGTAAATGGGAATTAATGACAGAATTTGCGGCGGTTTTTGTGGTCCGCGGCCATTTGATTTGACACCAGGAAGTCCACAGTGGAAAAAGCTCGGACATTATTGCATTAACTTGCCCACAATTATCATAATTTTGCACAACAGTTATGTGTTTGTAGATCAATCAGAAAGATACTTAAAAACTTTGTGTAAAGTGATTTTTTAATGATAAAAAGATAGACACAAAAACTGGAGTAACTCAGCAGGTCAGACAGCATCTCTGGAGAAAGGGAATGTTTGATTTTTCGGGATGTGACCCTTCTTCAGCTTTTTGTGTCTATCTTCGGTTTAACGCTGTTTCTGCAGTTCATTCCTACACGCGTAGATATTTTTGTATTCATTGTTTGAAAGGGAATGGCTTTACCCGGATGCACCAATACATCTTAATTTCTATTTAGTTAGCAGTTAATAATATTTTGTTACATGGCCTAACTTTGTTTAACTGGAAAGCAGCTTTGAACCAAATGCAGGAATGCAAGATATTATTGCCCAGAATGCTCCTTCTACCCAGAATGACTGATGTAGGTATCCTTCACCAGATAGATGTGAAAGTGCAGTAACTGGGATCTTGTAGATAGTTCTGAACTGTTGCAGAATCTCCTTCCCATGGGGTCCTCTCGGGAGATTGACTTAATTATTTAGAGTAACAAACAAATAGCGATTCTTTCAATTATTTCAAGACGTGAAATAACATCTATTATAATTCTACCAAACCATGATCAGTACTTGGAGACAGAAGGGGCTGCCGATGCCGGAATCTGGAGGAAAATACAAACTGCTGGGGGAACTCTGTGGGTGGTGCATCATCTGTGGAGGGAAGGGAATGGTTGGTGTTTGGATCGAGACCCTGATGATTCAGGATCTTGCCCCGAAATGTTGCCAATTCACCCCCCCCCCCCCCCCCCCCCAGATGATGCTCCACCCGCTGAGTTCCTCCAGCAGTTTGTGTTTTGATCGTTGATCTACACTTTGGTTGAGTTCAGAGACGCCGCATGGAAACAGACTCTTCAGCCACCGAGTTCACACAGACATCGATCACCTGTTTACACTAGTGCCGTGTTATCTCACTTTCTCATCCACTGCCCACGCACCAGGTCAAATATCCTACAAAGCTGCATGTCTTTGGGGTGTGGGAGTGAGCACGAGTACTGGGATGAAACCCACATATTCTCGGTCTTTACGATGTGAGGCAGCAGCTCTATCAGCTGTGCCACTGTGCCGCACGTGGTCCAATAATGTAGTTATATTTTGTATAAGGTGTTTGTTAGTAAAATACCTTTTCTAGCCAACTGGAAAAGGGGCCCAACCTGAGAGGTCCCCCATCCATATTCTCCAGAGATGCTGCTTGACCCGCTGAGTTACTCCAGCACTTTACATGTTTTTTTGTAAACCTACCTCTGCAGTTCCTTGTATGCACACCCCTCTGATCTAAGTTAACTTTGGTTGACAAATATAATTAGAAACATTGAGTTGTCAAATGGCCTGTTATTGCCTAACATGGAAAGTGCTTTTCCAACTCAAACAAATTGCAATCTAAATTACTCAATAGCGCATTATTTTCAAGTTTTAGCCAACCACGACATTGTGTGTTAAACTTTGCAGAATGTAACATTTCAATTGCAAAGGATCATTACTATGGCGCTTGTATTTTGCCTGAAGAAGGGTCCTGACCCGAAACGTCACCTATCCATGTTCTCCACAGATGCTGCCTGACGCGCTGAGTTACTCCAGTACTTTGTGTCTATTATCCTTACTCTGGTCCTTGTGTTTGTTTTAGGGAACTCCCTGTGCTCCTGCTGTGTGCCGGATCCGATGGGTCTGTCCTTTTTGCCACCATATGGATGCCAGAGTAATCGGACGGCCAGCGTGGCGGCCCTGCGGATGAAAGCGCGTGAACACTCCGAGGCCGTTCTCCAATCTGCCAACCTGCTCCCAGCGCCCACCAGCAGCCCCGCCGTTGGAACAAAGACTCCCTTGGACACAGACCAGGAGAAGGCAAGCCACGCCAAAGAGAAGCTTGAGGGCGAAAGGAATCTATGAGCAGAAGAAGCCAACCCTGAATGTAGAGACAACACTTGAGATCACTTTATGACTTTCTTGAGAATATCCTTAGAGCTCTGACATGCCGGGTCCACACTCTGATCAAACATGACTCTATCTGTATAAAAGCTAAGATGTTCCAACCTGAGTCAAAGCCAAAAGATGTAAATAGATGGATTCTGGATTTTTGCAGCAAAAATAATTGCCTGCCTTTGTTTCTTATAACCGTGTTCATTCCACTCATGGATTAATGGGAAGGCAGACACGTGCTAGAATTGGCATGGTTGGGATGAATGTCAGAAAGAACCACCTCAGAACACATGCAATGTTAACTATTCTCAGCTCACCATGCAGGGTGGAGATTGCAGTAAAAAGCAGGTAAGCATTTGTAGACCAAATGTGAAAACATACAGTAACTGCAGGTTTCTACTAATGTGCAGACAAAAGTCCGTTGCTCTGCAAGATGTGACCTTTAGTACGCAATAAAGCTCCATGCTTTGAGGTCACTGGTATAGTAGATTTCTATTAAGTGGATAAACTGTTAACAGGAATTCATTTAAAATATTAATAGCACAATTTCTGGTATACTTTCTGCTGCAATAGGATTTATGATTTTAATTTATGCTGTTAATTTTAACTTGAAGTTCTGATGAAATATGAATGTTGTAAGTGACTGAGAACATGTATCTGGATTGTAAATACCATTCAAATGTGTGATTTTTAGGAAGAACTAAAACTGCATTTAGTTAAGGGGAAACAAATGTGATAGAGAAAAATGTTTAAAAAACGACATTGGAAAAATATCTTCATTATTGCTGCTTTATTTTCAAAATAATTCATAAATGTCGTGTTTTACGAAGAACAATGGATCAGATCTGTAAATTCTGGAGCAATATGCCACAGTAATTTTTTTAAATAGCCGCTGCCTGAGATTAATTGTCACATCCAGGGATAAACAATGCAGGGATAAAACGATCTTTAATTATCGAGTTCATATTTCTTCTTTCGAAAATATGATTAACTTGTAAAACATTGAACCTTATGTGATCTAGGTTCTTGCAAATCCAACTTTCAAATTTAATTGTTTGATTAAATTTGTATTTCCTGCAGAAAAGTACATAAATAAATGACTGTTGAACAAATTAAGAATACTTAACAGCATTGCATCCGAAAAGTAGTTACACTGATTAAATTTTCTGTCCTTGAGGATTTTCAGGAAATTACTTTTAATCGTCAATAACACAATTAAGTAAACTACACGCACATTAGCATGAATAATTGATAAGAAATTATGTATTACCACGAAGTACTGATTTAATAATTCATGAAGCGACACAAGTGACTATTGCCACACTAGATAACGTGGAATTCTTGTCTGATGCTTGAGGCTGAGTGCAGTTACAGAGGGCGGAAGGTTGTTGTTTATGATGCATGGTTTAACCTCTTTGTTTAAAAAAATAATAATTAATAAAGATTAAAAGCAATAGAGACGGCTGGATTTATTTAACAGGACAATAAGCATTAGGTGAAGAATCAAATCATCCCGCAGACTTGTCATTGAGTCAGTGTGCAACACACTAATCCGACAAATTCATCCTTGTAAATGCTACTTTGGAAAGTCCAGTGGAGCTGTGAATTCCATTTTGAATCCCGAAGCTTTTAAAGTTGTTTGCCTTCGACCTGATCAATCGCCCAATCAATTTTGGACATCCCAGCTGCAAATCATTAAAATACTATTCTTCTGAAATGCAGTGAATCTTGCAGCATCACAATATGGTGGATACTATAGTGCTTGTTCAGCAACACTGTCAAAGCATTGGCATTATTCCTTTCTGGTTTATGAGTAACATTTCTGATCTTACAGTCAGTAATATTTCACTTTGAACTCTTCCACTGTCTGGTGCCACTCACTGCCAATCACCTCATTTAATTATTTAGGCTCTGAGTTCTTGAAGCTTTGTAAGTTTGTGATGATATGCGCACAAAAAGAACAGATTCAATAGTGTAGGAAGGAACTGCAGATGCTGAACTATACTGAAGTGACACAAAGTGCTGGAGTAACACAACGGGTCAGGCAGTATGTCTGGAGAAAAGGTATAGGTGAGGTTTTGTGTCAGAACCCTTCAGACTGAAAGATGAAGGCCAGAACAAAACAGGACCGCCAACAGATGACCTCAGGAAGGGTGGGGTCAATAATAGCCATTGTTGGCTGGGGAAGATGTACTAACGACGGGGATAAAAGGATGCGAACAGTGGAACTCGTAGAACGACGAATAGAAGATTATTTCTATTGAGGGGAATCGAACAGTCCTCCAGCTAATAGAAGGGTTGCTCAGATAACAGGAGATATTGTTCCTGAGTCTGGTGGTGCGCGCTTTCAAGCTTCTGTATTGTCTGCCTTACATGAGCGGGGCGGAGAAGGAGGAATGGCCAGTGTGGATAAGTCTTTGTTGAGGTTGCCTGCTTTTCTGCGGCAGCGTGAAGTGCAAATGGAGTCAGTGGGAAATAATTTTGTCTCTGCTCCACCCATGGCGTTATGGAGTCACAGAGCGATGCTGGGCTCTGATTCTACTCTGTTCGGCATTTATTCTCCAGTCACCATTAACTTTATGCAGCGCTGGTTCCTGGGATGATTTTACCATCATACACCCAGCCTCCCGTTCCCTCCATTCCTTGGTCTTTGGCTGTGAGGTGTGCCTGCTCAAAACTAGGATCCACCTGCTCTTTAACTCTCTCGTCTTTGTCAGGCATTAAAATAGTCAACATTTTAAATTATTATGAACTATGTGAAACATGTTATATTTTATGCCTTAAGTTCCCAGGTGATCATGTAGGTTTTTCCAGGTGTTTAGATCTCCTCCTGCACCCTAAAGACCCGCTGGGTGCTGAATTGGCCATTGTAAATTACTCGGACTGCAGGTAAATGAGAAAGGAATACAAAGGGGGGGGGGAAGCAATTTGCAGGAGTATAGGATTAAAGGAGGGGAAATTTGACTGATGTGATTGTTGTGTTGGGACTTGAGCTACACTCAATGGGCTGAATGGCCTCTTTATACATTTGTATGGAAGCAAAGAATCTCACTACATAGACACATGTGACAATAATGTATTCCTATTCCTCATTATTATTCTGAAGTAAAATAAAATGATTGAGCAATTCCCATGAATTGTGCCCATTTGTTCATCTGTGGGCAGTTGAACTAATCCCTGCCCAGTCACGGCTTTATGATTTCAGACTCAGAGGATCCATCCATTCTTAACATTAATAGGCCAATTCATCCTTGCACATTGTGTTTACCGGCATGGCCACCGTGTATCACCTGTCCTCATTGTCCTTGGGAGGATGACAGAGATTATAGGTTCCTGCAGTATTTAAATACAAGACAGTTCTCGGATCTTGACCCACTGTCAAACAAAAGGAAACAATATTGATGGTGGATAGACACAAACGCTGGAATAACTCAGCGGGACAGGCAGCTTCTGTGGAGAGAAGGAATGGAAGATGTTTCGGGCCGAGACCCTTGTTCAGACTGAAGAAAGCTCTCGACCTGAAACATCACCCATTCCTTCTCTCCAGAGATGCTGTCTGTCCCACTGAGTTACTCCAGCTTTTTGTGCCTATATTCAGTTTAAACCAGCATCTGCAGTTCCTTCCTGCACAATATTGATGGTGGACCCTGGTGAAGATGATGAGTTCCTACGAGCCGGATGGTCTGGCCATTCCGTTTGATGGAGAATTCCAGATTGGGAAGATCTGCTTGTGAAGCCTTGATGAGTTTCAGTTCAACCTTCAGTCAGATTGCCGCTGAATGGATGTGCTTCCTCCACTTGTGAGAATATCCATTGCTAGTTGTATCCGTCTGCTGACAATCCTGTCAACTGAGTGCTTTTATAATTGTTGCACAAATCCATGTGAGTTCATGCTTCTTTGTAAGGTAGTAACGAGATCGGCATGCACATTCACAATGGCATCACATGTTCGTTCTTAAAAACACATTGTGTTTGTGCACCAGTTTGCACTAACAGACCAATTTTATAATGACATCACGCTGGCCCAGAGGTCAGAGCATCTCAGGTGTAGCATTCACTGTCACTGCTCCACCATAATTGAGCAAGTCCATTGTTCACTGAAAGCATCAGCACAAGTAGTTTGAGCAGTAAGGATGCCTTGTATGTTCGCCATCATTGGCTGGGTCATTGAGTATACGTCAGGAAATCATGTTGCCGCTCTATACAGCTTTGGTTGGCTGCATTTGGAGTGGTGAGTGCAGTTCTGGATGGCCCATTGCAACAACAATGTGGAGGTTTTGGAGGGCCAGCAGAAGAGATTTACCAGAATGCTGGCTGGGTTTGAAGGTATTAACTATAAGGAGAGGTTGAACAAACTTGCATTTTTTTTGCTGAGAGTTGGAGGCTGAGGGGAGACCTGATAGAAACATAGAAAATAGGTGCAGGAGTAGGCCATTCGGCCCTTCGAGCCTGCACCGCCATTCAATATGATCATGGCTGATCATCCAACTCAGTATCCTGTACCTGCCTTCTCTCCAAACCCCTGATCCCTTTAGCCACAAGGGCGACATCTAACTCCCTCTTAAATATAGCCAATGAACTGGCCTCAACTACCTTCTGTGGCTGAGAATTCTAGAGATTCACCACTCTCTGTGTGCAAAATGTTTTCCTCATCTTGGTCCTAAAAGACTTCCCCCTTATCCTTAAATAGAATAGGTAGAAATATATAACATGGTGAGAGGCATAGATAGGGTAGACAGTCAGGACTGTTTGCCTGCAAGTCATCTCATCAGGCCTGCAATCCAAACTCTTCACATTTGGAGACCTTCCCTCCAACCTTATTGTTGTCCAGCCCTGCTCTGCCTGCTTCTCTCTTCCCAAAATCCACAACCAGAACTCCCCTGACAGACACGTTGTTTAAGAAAGAACTGCAGATGCCGGAAAAATCGAAGGTAAGTTTGGCCCGAAATGTCAGCTATTCCTTCGCCCCATAGATACTGCCTCACCCGCTGAGTTTCTCCAGCACTTTTGTCTTCCCCTGACAGACACGTTGTTTCTGCCAGCTCCTGCCCCTGAACATCTCCAAGTACCTTGATTCCATCATACACCCCCCCCCCCCCCTCCTGCTCAGACTGCATCCCTGACACCTCACACGCCCTTGAATTATTCAATAACTGCCCCCTGTCCATTCACCGGGGTCCCTGTTCCCACACCCACCATTCACCCACACTGCCCCTGGTTCCACTCTCCCTTCCACACCTGTCAACTAATGTTGACTGCTGTCCCACCCAGAAACTGTGTCTGTCCATTCCCTCTGCGGATGCTGCCTGACCCATTGAGTTGGCCAGCAGGCAAGATTCCAGCACCTGCAGTTCCTTGTGTCTCAAATTTATATTTTATGTTTCAACCTCAATAATCAAATTATTTCCACGCTGAATGAGATCATCGTGAAATACAATTCAATACACTGAAGAATTATTAAGATTTACATGTCAGTTTGAACACTTTAGCCTGGGGGCTCTCCACATAATGATTCATTCCTGTGCAGAAAGCTGGTCCTTGAATTAAGTTTTAATATTACCACCATTTACTGATCACTTCCTCAGCCATGTATTTTAACAGGAGATTTTTAAAGATCTGTTCTTTGCCTTTGTGTGATACATATTGTCTGGTTTGTTTCATTTAAAATAAAACACACGTACAAATATTGTTCTAAAGCAACTCTAGTGTTGCTGCAAATAAATTGTTATTAAAACCGATTGTAAGAATAATCATAAGCAGAAGTTGCAGCATGGTCTAACTTGACCAAATGCCCCATCTAAGCCGCTCCCATTTGCCTGTGTTTGGCCCATATCCCTCCAATCCTATCTCAACATTGAACCTGTCCAAATGTCTTTTAAATGTCATTATTGTATCTGACTCCACTCCTTCCTCTTGAAGCTTGAGCAAAAAACAAGTTGCTGGAGAACCTCGGCAGGTCAGGCAGTTTCCGTGGTGGGAATGGATAGATGTCGATTCTGGTCAGGACATTTCTTCAGGCTCTGTGACCCACAGTTCTGTTCTAGCTCCCCTCTCCCCCTAAGGAAGAAAGCCCCCTGATCCCCTGATCCTCACCTTTCACCCCACCAGCCTCTGCATCCCACACATTGTTCCCCAACAGAGAGGTGGCCATTGGCTGAGGGTGATAGGGGGGATATTAAGAGGGACCTCAGGGGCAACTTTTTCATTCAGAGGGAAGTTCCACATCTGGAATGAGATGCCAGAAGAAGTTACAGAAATAGATACAATTATGACTTTCAAAAGACCTTTGAACAGATATAGGGATGGGAAGGGTTTAGAAGACTGATTCAAGTGCAGGCAAATGGACTAGCCCAATATGGCAACGTGTTCAGCATGGACAAGCTGGACATAGGGCCTGTTTCCATGATGTACAGCTCTATGACTCTTCAACGTAAAAAGGAGTGAAGAAGGGCCATGACCGGAGACATTGTCTGTCCATTACCTGTATCAGGGAACTGGGAAGGTGAACATCTACCTGTACACTCAATGCCATGGTTGGGTCACACTCATGAAAACTCTCCTTAGCTCAGTTTAATTTAGTTTAGAGATACAGCGTGGAAACAGCGTGATTTTCTGGTTCATTGGAGGTTAACCCGTGCAACACCCAAAAAACACGTTTGTTTCACTCTTTCCCCATGTTACACGGTTTTATAATAATTGTTCTAGTGAACTCCGTGTGTTCAAAGGGAGTTGGTGATGGAACCCACGCACGTTTCTGGTTGTGTGTGTGTTTTAGATTGCCCCTAATGTTCCTGATGCTAGTTCTGTCCACACACACACCCAGAGTACAGACCGTGTCCCACACACTCACTGGACCCCGGTTCCG
Source organism: Raja brachyura (assembly GCA_963514005.1). The sequence goes on along the minus strand of OY740818.1, from coordinate 24,769,526 downwards.
ATGGACACCCCATTTGCGTCACGTTTGGCCAATGCCAACCTATGGGGATTCAACAACTGTCTGCTGGATGATTGCAGTTAGTTGTCCAACATCTCACTTGCTATGCTGACGGAGATTTAGCATCCCACTGTCAATTGAACATAAAACCCAGGACTTGTCTTGATCTTGGTAGTTCATATATAATTGAAATACCTTTGAAGGGTGGGGAAATTGCTTGGTAGGAGCTGTGAATAAATAATATTTATGGAATTTTATGCAAAACTGCTCTTAAAATGAATATTGTCTCTTTGGTTATTTGACAGAAATTCAATCTGTACTTTTAACAGGCCGCTCGTACAGAAACAAAACGGTTACATTTACCTTATACACGCAGCAGGAACAGAAGCCATTTAACTAAGTCATTGTTTAGCAGAATGATTTTAGTTGAAATGTCATTTATGCAAATGTATTTTTTAACATGCCTGTTATATCCAAACACAGATTGGAGGAACCTCGTATGTCGCTTGGGCAGTTTACAACCCAGCGGAAGGAATATTGATTTCTCTAACTTCAAGTAACCCTTGCATCCCCCTCTCTCGATCACTCCTGCACCCGTCGCACCAGCTTCAAAGTCGTCTTGTTGAGTCTCATTGTCAGTAACTCATTTTCACCTAGCTCGCAGCTACTGTTTCCTTTATCATCATAACTTTTTTTGCATATCTATCATTTGTTCTATATCTCTCTACATCACTGTCTATATCTCTCGTTTCCCTTTCCCCATGACTCTCAGTCTGAAGAAAGGTCTCGACCCGAAACGTCACCTATTCCTTTTCTCCAGAGATGCTGTCTGACCCGCTGAGTTACTTTGTGTCTATTTCCATTATAACATCAGGTTATGCTCAGCCGCCCTTAGGTTGGTGCATAATACTTATTGAAAGAACACTAATTGTTTATCGGTACGCTGGAGCAAGAATGAAATAATATTGATTTCTGGTCATCACAGCCTCCATTATAGCTTCAGAACCTTTGGTGTGATTGATTTTAAGTATTAGTACTGGCTGTCTTTTGTACAAACATTTTACCTAACAGAACAACAATATGATCTTGCATTAAAAGACTGGAGGATATATCTTTAGGATGAAAGGGGCAAAGTTTAAAGGCGATGTGTGGGGCATGTCTTTTTATACAGAGGGTGGTGGGTGAGTGGAATGCTCAGGCAAGGTTGGTGGTGGTGGGGGCAGATATGATCGGGGCATTAATGAGGCTTTTAGATAGGCACATGGATATGCAGGGAATGGAGGGATGTGGATCAGGTACAGACAGTGATAAGTTTAACCTGGGCATCATGTGGGCACGTACATTGTGGGCAAAGGGCCTGTTCCTATGCTGTACTGTTCTATGTTCAGGTTCAGAAGAAAAGACCTCCAGTGGACTACAAAGTAATAGATGCCTGGTTCCTGCTGACAAACGGAATACAGGTACAAGAGACTGCAGATGTTGGAATCTGGAGCAAAGAGAGACAATGATGAGGGAACTCTGCAGAGCAGGCAGAGTGTGTGTTGGCAGAGGAATGGTCAATGTATCAGGTTGAGATCTTGCATCAGGATGGAGAGTGTAGACGGAAGATGGCCAGCATCTAGAAGTGAGAGGTAGGGGTGAGAGAGGCTGGTAGCTCATAGGTGAAACCAGGTGAGGGGTGGGTGTGGGAATCATGGACAGATGGAGCTTGATAGGGGAGGGAGACTGCTGAGGCAGAGGCTGGTGTTTGTATAATGCATAAGATGCTGTGCAAAGAAACAATATCATGCCAGAATGTGTTGAAGGAACCTTTCTTGGGATAGATCCAATTCTCTGTTGCTCCATATAATGAGCAGTTAATTAATCCCAACTGGCACCTTATTGAAGGACATACTCTTGTACATCTGTAGAATAGGGTACCATGCAATTAAAGAATGGGTAGTGTATCACTGAACATCTGCAAGTGGAGCACCTTGCGGCAGGAATTTCAGAGCTGATGGTAACATTTGCATGTCATGATACATTTAATAAACAGAAAGAAAATATGTTCCCTGGCTTCGATCCTTTGCCTCTTGGCGACCTGTTACTTTTAGTTGGTTTTGGACATGTGCTCAGTCATAAATGATGCCACAAGAGCTGATGAGAACGGTGTTTGTTTCTGTCATTATATTGTTGCCGCAGGTAGGTGATACAAAGCCTCATGTTTCACATGCACCATGTGCCAAGTTGGAGCTCGCTGTGAACAAGAGTGCTCAAAATAAAAGGACGTACCTTTAGAAAGGAGATGAGGAGCAATCTCATTATCCAGAGGGTGGTGAATCTGTGACATTCATTGCCACAGACGGCGGTGGAGGCCAAGTCAATGGGTATTTTTTAAGTGGGGATTGACAGGTTCTTGGTTAGTAAGGTCATGGGGAGAAGGCAGGAGAATGGGTTGAGAGGGAAAGAGAGATCAGCCATGATTGAATGGCGGAGCAGACTTGATTGGCCGAATTGACTGATTCTGCACCTATGACGAATTTATGAACAAGCATTTCTGAAATGCTATCAATGATTACGTGAAGTGAGTGTTCCTATTAAGGGCAGTGAGCAAAAAGCATACAACATCAGATAAAAGCTGACACGCAATACATACAGTAATGAGGGGGATTGATATAGTGAATGCTCACAGGCTTAAGGTGAAGGGGAGAGATTTAAAAGGGACCTCAGTGAAACCTGTTCACTCAGAAGGTAGTCTGAAGAAGGGTCTCGACCCAAAACATCGCCCATTCCTTCTCTCCAGGGATGCTGCCAGTCCCACTGAGTTACTCCAGCATTTTGTGTCTACATTCAGAAGGTAGCTGGATTGAGGGGCCAGAGGAAGCTACAGAAGTGGATACTAGAAACAGTTTTTCTATAGACATATGTAATAGAAGAGTTTAGAGGACCATGGGCCAAATGCAGTTAAATGGGACCAACTGAAAATGCCGACATGATCCGCATGGACAAGGTGCTACCTTTCAACATTACTGTATGATTCCAGCTTCTGTATGGACTTTGGAAGACAATAACTAGACCTTTCTGGGTTGTAGGCAAATGGGTCCTAGGGATTTATTGTCTCACTAATTCCACAGATTCGACAAAGCTAAGGGCTTGTGGCTGATTCAGGAACATTTACAGAGATGTCGGGAGCTGGTCAGGTCTGGAACTGTTCAGGGTTGGACGCAAACTGTATGTCTACTTTCAGCAGGAAATTGAAGGGAATAGAGGTTGAGGGAGAATCATGGTTTCAGGGGAAGCTGGCAAGACTCGGATCATTTCCCTCAGTTCACAGGAGGCAGAGTGAATTCTTCATAAAGGTGTTTATAATTATGGGATGTTTAGGAGGTTCAGCAGGAAGGGCACACTTCCCTTGGCAGACAGGTCAATGCTAGGAGACCTGTATTTATGTTAGTCAGCGGAAGAAAGGGCTTTTGAGAAACATGTGGAACTCATTGCCTGTATGCGTTTAAGAAGCATTTAGAACATTAAGAACCATGTTCTGTGGGTGAGATGTGGGGAGTCGGAGGAATCTAAGTGGCTGCATTCTCAGCTTGCATCATGACCGTGGTCCAAATGCAGCATAAATATGAGTGATCTTGTGAAATCCAGGCTGGCTGTTAATGGTCAGTACAAAGCACACACTACTGGATCTCTGAGTTACCCTCAGTGAGTTGTTAGAACATAGAACAGTACAGCACAGGAACAGGCCTTTCGGCCCATAATATCCGTGCTGTACATGATGCCAATACCATTTATCTACTACCGTATCCCTCCATATCCATGTGCTTATCCAAACCTCTTGTAGACGCCTCTATTGTACACGCCTCCACCACCACACCAGGCAGCACATTCCAGGTACTCACCATCCTTGGTGTTACTTGAGGATTATTGAAAGGCCATTTGCCTCACACATCTCCTTTAAACATTGGTCCTTAAAGTTATGCCCTCTCGTACTTCAATTTTTGCCAAAATGCATTTCATAAATGGTATCAAAAATAGATTTGTAGAAACTGTAACATTCCCCCTGTTGCTTCAGGCCACTGGGTCAACTCACCAATAAATGGCCCTCCATGAAGATGCGTCAACACCACCTCAGCTTGTGTTGGTGAGAGAATGTGTGAGGACCTGCACTGGGGGCTTACTGTTACTTTTGTAACTTTGTCGGTGCCGGACATGTGGCGACACTTGTGAACTACCTACTGTAGGTGAGGTCTGTTGTATGACCTTATGGGGTTGTATGTAAAATAAAGCATTTCACTGTACCTAGGTACGTGTGACAATAATCATTGAATGAATTGACTGTCAGGGCAAATTGCTTTTCAACAACATGGCTGGCTTTGCAAATCTCATGTGTAGGAAGGAACTGCAGATGCAAGTTTACATCGAAGATAGACACAAAATGCAGGGGTAAGTGGACAGGAAAGGCAGCATCTCTAGATAGAAGGAATGACTGATGTTTCGGGTCGAGACCCTTCTTCAGACTGAAGAACGGTCTCGATCTGAAACGTCGACCATTCCTTCTATCCAGAAATGCTGCCTGTCCCACTGAGTTACTCCAGCATTTTGTGTCTATCTTGCAATTTTCACGCTGCATATCATTCCATTCATGCCCTTTACTGACAAATATTAGGAAGCAATCCAAGTGGAATATTTGGAATCTACAACACTTCTTAAAATGTTAGCTTTCTCTTTGCAGTTTTACAGGACACAGCAACCTCTAGTGCCTGGTCCAAGAGAACATTGTTCACACTACACTACCTTCTTTTCACTCAATGCTATTTTTCTGTTGTGCATGGCTCCCAGCTCATCTTTCCATCCAATTTCAAGTACTTACCTTCACGTTCAACATGGTCTGAAGGTTCCTCCAGCCCTAAGGAGCCCTCATAGCTCTGGACTTGCCTCGAGTCCCTGTTCCCTGAGTGGCCTGTTATTGCCAAATCAAGGCTACCAGGATAGTTTTCTGCTAGCTGTGTTTTCTGCCAGCTACAATACCATGTATTGGAAGATATCTCAATAGATGGCAGTCAGCTGCCCCATCATTGAGACAGTATGGAAACAGACCCTTCAGCCCAGCGAGTCCATGCTGACCATCGATCACCCGTTCACATGTTCTATGTTATCGTGCTTTCTCATCCACTCACTACACACTTTATAGAGGCCAATTAACCTACAAACCTGCACGTCTTTCAGATGTTGGAGGAGACCCGAGAATGTGGAGGAAACCCACGTGATGACAAGGAGAACTTGCAAACTCCACATCGACAGTTGTCGAGGTCAGAGTTAGATAGAGCTCTTAGGGATAGTGGAGTTAAGGGATATGGAGAGAAGGCAGGAATGGGGTACTGATTGTGGATGATCAGCCATGATCACATTGAATGGCGGTGCAGGCTCGAAGGGCCGAATGGCCTACTCCTGCATCTATTGTCTATTGTCTATTAATCTATTGTCAGGATTGAATCATACTATTAATTCTCCAACACTCTTTTAACTCACTTGCTTTTCAATGCTACGCGATAGAACAGTGAACTTTGAAAGGCAAACATTAGGAACTTCAGATGCTGCAATCACGATGCTGAATAACTTAGCAGGTGAGCTAGCATCCGTGGAGGACATGGAAAGGGGACATTTCGGGTCAGGACCCTTCTGGTTCCCAATGTTGGGGGCAGTCCAGAACCAGGGGCCACAGTTTAAGAATATGGGGTAAACCATTTAGAACGGAGATGAGGAAAAACTTTTTCACCCAGAGAGTTATGAATCTGTGGAATTCTCTGCCTCCAAAGGCAGTGGAGGCCGATTCACTGGATGCTTTCAAGAGAGAGTTAGATAGAGCTCTTAAAGATAGCGGAGTCAGGGGTTATGGGGAGAAGGCAGGAACGGAGTACTGATTGGGTATGATCAGCCATGATCACATTGAATGGCGGTGCTGGCTCGAAGGGCCGAATGGCCTCCTCCTGCACCTATTGTCTATTCAGAAGTCTAGAGGCAGGGCAGGAAGCAGAATGCAGGTGAACCAGATGTCAAACCATGGGGATTTTCATAGTGGGATAAGGGTTTTACAGACTTTCTGTGGTGTAATTGGAGCTAATTATCCTGATAGCAATTATGGAGTAAGATTGTGCAGTTTCTGTGCAGTTGTATAAAGCATTACATTGCTTTAGGAAGTCAAACTAGTTGCTATGTAAGAACTTTACATATTGGTTTTCCGAGGGGGAATTAGAGATCCACAGAGGTACTTCAGTCTGAAGGAGGGTCCTGACCTGAAAAGTTGTCTGTCCATACCTTCCCCAGATTCTACCTGACCCGCTGACTTCCTCCAGCAGTTTTTCTTTGCTCAAGGTACCTTAGTTGCCAGCTGTTCAGTGGTCAGATATATGGATAGAAAGGGTTTAGAGGGATATGGGCCAAATGCAGGCAAATGGGACGAGTCTAGAATATCAACTTTGTTGGCATTGACAAGACGGGCTGAAGGGCCTGTGTCCATGTGGTATGGCTCGATGACAATATTTCAACTAATGTTACTCTGAATTCCAGTTTAAGCTGGCTTGTCCGGATGTGACGAGGTAAACATTATATGTGGGACGGAATGCTGAAACCTTTCTCAGTGGCATAGTGGCATAGAGGCAGAAGCATAAAGTAGCATAGAGGGCGGCATTGCGTTATGTTGTTGCCTTACAGCGCTCGCAGCACCGGAGACCCGGGTTCGATCCCGACTACTGGTGCTGTCTGTACGGAGTTTGTACGTTCTCCCCGTGATCGCGTGGGTTTTCTCCGAGATCTTCGGTTTCCTCCCACACTCCAAAGGCGTACAGGTTTATAGATGAATTGGCTTAATTAGTAGACAAATAACTGTAAATTGTCCCTAGTGTGTGTAGGGTAGTGTTAATGTGTGGGGATTGCTGGTCAGTGCAGACTCGGTGGGCCGAAGGGCCTGCTTCCGTGCTGTATCTCTGAACTAAAATGATGTGGTGCAGTCACTGGGAGAGTGCCAGCCCTGGACAATGGAATGAGGAACAAGATTTGGTATGTCGATGAATACTCACCAACGTCTATAGGTGTGCGGTAGAGAGCAGACTGACTGGTTGCATCATGGTCTGTTATGGCAACTCAAACCCCCAGGAACAAAGAAGACTACAGAGAATGGTGGACATTGCCCAGTCCATCGCCAATACTGACCTCACACAATCAAGGGGATCTACAGGAGGCAATGCCTCAAAAAAGGCAGCTAATTTCATCAATGTTCCACACAACGCTAGTCACAATCTCATCTTGCTGCTTCCATCGGGAAGAAGGAACAGGAGCCTGAAAACCGTGATCCTTCAGGTTCAAGAACAGTTTGTTCGCACAAACCATCAGGCTCTTGAACACTGCACAACACTAACCTCAGCAACTAGACACCGACAGTGGCTTGCAAAAGTATTCATACCCCTTGAACTTTTCCACATTTTGTCACGTTACAACCAGAAACGTAAATGTATTTTATTGGGATTTTATGTGATAGACCAACACAAAGTGGTGCATAATTGTGAAGTGGAAGCAAAATGATACATGGTTTCCAAATTTTATTACAAATAAAAAACAGAAAACTCTGGCGTGCAAAAGTATTCAGCCCCCCTGAGTCAATACTTTGTAGAACCACCTTTCAATGCAATTACAGCTGCAAGTCTTTTGGGGTATGTCTCTACCAGCTTTGCACATCTAGAGACTGAAATTTTTGCCCATTCTTCTTTGCAAAATAGCTCAAGCTCAGTCAGATTGGATGGAGAGCGTCTGTGAACAGCAATTTTCAAGTCTTGCCAGAGATTCTCAATTGGATTTAGGTTTGGACTTTGACTGGGCTATTCTAACACATGAATATGCTTTGATCTAAACCATTCCATTGTAGCTCTGGCTGTATGTTGAGGGTCATTGTCCTGCTGGAAGGTGAACTTCCGCCCCAGTCTCAAGTCTTTTGCCGATTCTAACAGATTTTCTTCCAAGATTGCCCTGTATTTGGCTCCATCCATCTTCCCATCAACTCTGACCAGCTTCCCTGTCCCTGCTGAAGAAAAGCATCCCCACAGCATGATGCTGCCACCACCATGTTTCACAGTGGGGATGGTGTGTTCAGGGTGATGTTCAGTTTTAGTTTTCCGCCACACATAGCGTTTTGCATTTAGGCCAAAAACTTCAATTGTGGTCTCATCAGACCAGAGCACCTTCCTCCACATGTTTGCTGTGTCCCCCACATGGCTTGTGGCAAACTGCAAACGGGACTTCTTATGGCTTTGTTTCAACAAAGGCTTTCTTCTTGCCACTCTTCCATAAAGGCCCAATTTGTGGAGTGCACGACTAATAGTTGTCCTGTGGACAGATTCTCCCACCTGAGCTGTGGATGTCTGCAGCTCCTCCAGAGTTACCAATGGCCCCTTGACTGTTTCTCTGATCAATGCTCTCCTTGTCCGGCCTGTCAGTTTAGGTGGACGGCCATGTCTTGGTAGGTTTGCAGTTGTGCCATACTCTTTCCATTTTCGGATGATGGATTGAACAGTGCTCCGTGAGATGTTCAAAGCTTGGGATTTTTTTTATAACCAAACCCTGCTTTAAACTTCTCCACAACTTTATCCCTGACCTGTCTGATGTGTTCCTTGGGCTTCATGATGCTGTTTGTTCACTAATGTTCTCTAACAAACCTCTGAGGCCTTCACAGAACAGCTGTATTTATACTGAGATTAGATTACACACAAGTGGACTCTATTTACTAATTAGGTGACTTCTGAAGGCAATTGGTTGCACTGGATTTTATTTAGGGGTATCAGAGTAAAGGGAGCTGAATACTTTTGCAAGCCACACTTTTCAGTTTTTTATTTGTAAAAAAATCTGAAAACCATGTATCATTTTCCTTCCACTTCACAATTATGCGCCACTTTGTGTTGGTCTATCACATAAAATCCCAATAAAATACATTTACGTTTGTGGTTGTAACGTGACAAAATGTGGAAAAGTTCAAGGGGTATGAAAACCTTTGCAAGCCACTGTATATAGACTGTTCTTTGGTTGCACTGTAGATCTTTCTTTATTGCACTATTATTATGGTTCTTAATTTATTAAATTACTTTTGATTATTTTATTGATCACTGTGTATTGTGTCATCACACCTGTTCACCTGCTGCAAGTAAGAATGCCATTGTTCCGTGGTCAATACATGACAATTCCACATTCTTCACTTTGGATGACACCAAATGATAATCTGCATGATAATCTGAACTGAACTACGATACACCTTCTCTCTGCCCCGGCCCCATTTTAACATTCCTCTGTCTTCATATTTTGCGTCTCTTCTCTCCATATCTCACCTGACCACCTTTTCTTTTCTCATCTCTTGCCTTTATCCAACCATCTGCCAATCAAAACCCTCCTCTCCTGCATCCACCTATCACTTGCTTGGCTTTGTCCCACCCCCATTTCTCCTCCTCCTACCCCCCCTCCCCGCCTAAAACAACTCTGGTCCAGACCCGAAATGTCTCCTCTCCATGTTCTCCAGAGATTCTGCATGACCTGCTGAGTTACTCCAGCACTTTATGTCATTTATATTGTTAAACCAGCATCTGCATTACCTCGTGTCCCCATTTGAACATGTTCTGCCACTGTGCAGCTTCAGAAAGCACAAAGCAGGTTCCATTGTGTGGACAATCAGATGATCCCAGCCTGTCCACACCCCACCCCCATCAATAACTCCTCTTGCTTGTTTAGGAAATGATGCATTCTTACACAAGTTTTGCTTCTTTATTTCATTTTCCAATCTCTGATTGCCACATCTAATGGAACATCTGAACAGTGAAGAACCAGTATACAAAGCAGCACATGTAAGAACCACTCCATGTGTCATTTCTAAGTTGCCCAAGAGACATCTACAAAGTCTATTCCAGTGAAGGGCCAGCACTGCTTTTATCACCTTCGCGCTAATTGTTTTCCATGGCAATATCTTCCAGATCCCCCATGAAAATTAATTCCAGATCACGGTCGTCTGCGTGCGTTTGACTGCTCATTGGACTGCACCAAATCTCCTTCTCACTCCCCGTCCTGCTCCCAGTGTAAGGATCATAAAACGTCTCAATATACGGTTGGTTTTCTTGTTCCTCCGAGTATCCAAAATCAAAGTTATTCCGCACGTTGAAAGGCCCTTCCTCTTTGTGTAGCTCCAGCAGAACGGCCGGTGCCGACATCTGGGAGGGAGGTCTAACTGTGGACAACAGCGGCAAGGACGGGAACCCGGGATACAACACGTAGGAAGTGTTTAAGAAATCTAGTGTGGTGTTCCGACCGGCCGAGGGGACGGACACCTGGAAATAATTCCCAGTCTCTGGGTCAAACAAAGTCTTTCCCTGGACTTGGATGGGGATATCTACAACAAAGTATTGGCCAGATTCAGGATCTTGAAGTAATTTCCGCTGACTTAATGGAAAGGAAGGCGCAGATGTGAAGGGCAGGGTGCTGGCTACTGCCGGGGTGGCAGCGATGGCTGGGGAAGCGCATGAGTTGAGTGTGTGTGGGGGAGTTGATGGGCACACGCTGGGCAGTGGGGAGGTGGGCTCACTCGGGGCACACACTGGCATGTTGGAGAGGGCAATGTCAGTATCTGTACCACCACCACTCAGCTTGTCCTGCTTGTTCTCCGTCCGTTTCCTCCTGGTCGCCAGCTTCTTGGCCCGACGCATAGCCTTCTCGGACTTTGGGGGAACCACTGGTGGTTTTCCTGCTGCTTTCGAGTCCATGCTACAGGTCGACTCCGGCCTTGCATTGGGGGTGACTGAACTGGCCAATGACACCTCACCTGAGTCGCATTTACCTTCCTCACGCATCTCATTTGGTGTAAACATGGTTGGTCTTTCTTTCAAAGTGTTGATGCCAGCATCCTGGCCTGCGGCTTTGGGGAGAAGGTGCTTTGTGGGCTTGGCTACCGTGGGGACTATTGGTGCATTGTCTTTCACTTTAAATAAACCAAGTCTCGGTGAAGTCGGGACGTTACTTCCTGGCCCGCGTTCTTGCTGCTTGGAAAAACTGCTATCGAACTTTTCTTCACAGAAGCCCACAGAAGCACTGTCCTTAGTTCTAGTCTCCGGTAGACCCTGTGCAGTTACCTGTTGGGAATGACTTTGAAACACCAAAGGTGAGGTATGTTTCTCCCCTCCCCTCTCCGAGTTTATAGTTGGGTCACTCAGTGCGTAATATTGCAGCTCACTTTTCTCACAAGTCTTGTCGTTCTCAACTGCAGGGCGACCCTTCAAAGCATCAGCATTACACCCAATGCTCTGTTCCTTCAAGTAATTCCTTTGCTCAGGACCCTGAGAGTAGCTGTTACCCAAGTCGATGTAGGACTGACCGGATGACTTGACATCGAGTCTAGTTGCAGGATGGCAAGGTCCCTGGTGACTGGGCACACACCGGTCCATGGGTGAGGAACCCCCACCCTCCACTCTCTGTGCCATCAACAATCCCTCCAGCTTTCTGGTCTGACTTTCATGTGTCCTCACATCTTGCTGTAGGTGACTGACTAACTCACACTCTGGCTTTCTGCCAACATGCAATCTATTCTGCGTCTGCTCTTCTATTTCTTGTGCAATTGTCACTCCCTCTGGGCTGTTCCTTGCAGACTGGAAAGCTTTGGCTGGGAGATCTGCCTTGTCCTTTGCATCGGGGTTGTTCAGCTGCTGGGAGCCCCTTCTGTCCCGATATCTGCCCCCATGGACCTCCAACGACGTCATTGCAGACTGTGGTCTCGAGCTCCTAGTCCTCCACCTAGGATAGCCCCCGGTTTCTCTCACCGTCTGTGGGGACCGTAGGTTCAGATAGTCATCATCCTTCCACGGGTCTAACTCAGCCTGGGGTATCTCAGCAGCTTTGAGGCGGGCAGCGGTGGGTCTTGTACCGTCAACATGGGGCATCGTGTCCAGTTTCCCCTGGCCATTGGCGTCCGTCGCACAGTTCTCCCTGACTCGTAGCCTGACAGGAGCAGAAGAAGTCCTTGCACTAGTTTGATGTATGTTCTGGAAAACATACTTGTCCCTTGCAGGCTCGGCGATGTTTTGTGGCGGCCCAGTGTTTGAGTAGGTGGACTTCACTCGCTTCCTCACGTCCTTTAGGTTGTACAACAGACTTGACGCCTTGCCTCTGTAGCCCAACTGTGGCTGGTTGTCCCCTTTAATCTCATCACTCTGATTGGCTGTGGGCTGGATGAGGAGGGGAGGAGTCACTATGATTGGCTGGTTTTTGGACGTTTCTATTCCATTGACATTGGGCACCATGTTGGGGGTGAGGAGCTGGGAGATGCACAGAGAGGTGGCTTCCTGAGGAATTGCTGCATCTGATGTTGCAGCTTCAGCTACGGGTGGACATCTTGTGGCAGGGACCTCCTCACTCACTAAATCTGCATCCGTTTGCTTTTTATGTAGCGGGAACCTTGAGTTCCTCCACAGCTGGAAGCCTTTCTCCTCAACTCCATTTTCCACTGTCCTGCCACCGTCCTCTTCACATTTAGCCACCTGCAAATGATCACCTGGATCTTGACTTTCTTTGACAATGTAGTGATTTTCCTCAGGTACCGATGCATGAAGATGTGCAGCACCTTTGTTGCAGGGAGAGCGGCTCCCTGGATTCTGCATCACGCTAGCTATGGCTTTGTGTGGAGACTTTACTTGCGCCAAAGATGGGGCCTGTATCTGAACAATGACATCTTGATCAGATCCCTGCAAATGAAGTTTGGACTGAAGGCTGGTGGGGTGGTGGGTTTCTGGCGGAATATCCTCTTCAGACAGAGACTTACTGTGATCCCGCCAGGATTTGAATGCACTGCATTCACTGTGGAGGAAGCTGCTCGCCGTGTCAGCCTTCTTCACTCTGCTGACCTTCTCAGAAAGGGCCTTGTCTAACATTTTACCAGTGGGGTTCAGATTCTTCACGTCAGTGGGTTTGCGACACTGTGAGGCTTTCAGATACCCTAAAATATTGGTTTTGCTGCCTTTCGCCTGAGGGAGATGTTTTTTATTTACCCAATAGCTCTCCTGGCAAGCGGCAGAAAAGCTGGACTTCTCTCGGTGCAAGTTGATGATGGATGAGACGTCGAGCTGCGCAATGTCTTTGACACCATCTTCCCCTGCTGGTTCAGGGTGAATGCCTGAAGCTGTTTTTGCAATGTTTGTGTCGGTTCCTGCGAAATCCCTCTTGTTGTGAGCAACATCTCTGGGCAGAGAAGAACCCTTTGCCTTCTGCTCCTTGGGTTCAACCAGGAAGCCATTTCCCAAGTTCCCCTTCTCACCTTTCTCTCGTCCAACACAGTTCTGTCCCGCGGGTTCCTGGAATGTCTCGGGCAACTCCTTTGCTCGTTTCTTGTTTAGTTTTGGCGACATCTTACAGTTTTTCAATTCTCCCGCAGAATGCTTCTTCCCGCCTGGCCCTGGGACAGCCAGGTTCACATTGGCCACTGATGGTGAACTGAGCACCCCAAACTCACTACACATAGCTTCTTCCACAACACACAAGCTCTTAAAAGCACGCTCTGTAAGACTACTTACTTCTCTATCTGCTTCATCCAAAAAGCTCCCAGCACTTGACGTATCACTAAAACCATCCACCGCTTTAGAATGTCCCTGCATTTTTCTTGTTTTAGCTGCACCTCTGTTCTTGAACGAGTCCATGGCTCCGGTCTGCATCACAGCGTTGGTTTACTCGAGGTGGTTCTGTCCCAGAGTTCCTCTCTCTGTGTTTCTACAATGCTTTGCTTTGTGCTTAAGCTCTTTGAAGCTCCTTCATCCTTCATCCATTCACACACCAGGTCATCAAACAAGGATTTATTTCCTGTGTAAAGATTAAAAAAAAATATTTTACTTTATGTCAAATACCTGAAAGGTATTTAGCGGGACAAGCATCATCTCTGGAGAGAAGGAATGGGTGATGTTTAGGGTTGAGACCCTTTCTTCTCTCCAGAGATGCTGCCTGTCCCGTTGAGTTACTCCAGCATCTTGTGTCCATCTACAGTTCCTTCCCGCAGGTGTATTTTATTGATGCTTGCCACTAGTGCTGCTTTTTGTAGACACTCCTAGTTACAACATGGAGATGGACCAAGAATGGAACAATGAGTGTTGATAGGTTGGTTACCTCCTAATTACCAACATCATCTTTTAGAACATAGAACAGTACAGCACAGGAATAGGCCATTCGGTCCACAATGTCAGTGCAAACTCAATGCCAAATTAAACCAACCTCCTCCATCTGCATGTGACCCATATCCCTCCATTCACTGCATTTTGGCTTTGCCAAACAAATTAAAAGGCCACTTAAACCATCTATTTATATAATATTTCTATGCTCTGCTCCCGAACCTCAAACATTTTACTTTCCATATCCTTCCCTGAACTGCGGAGCTGCAGATTGGTGTTAGGTGGTAAAATCTGCAATAAAAACATTTGAAAAATGAGAACATTCCTCAAAAGTGATGACCTTCATAGCTTCAAAAGCCTGCCTTCTCCATTCAGTTTCCTGCACTGTTGTAACACGGGCAAAAGTCTATTGGTGAACAGAATGGAATTATAGTATTTTACAACTTTTGAAAAGCATTTACAGAGATATGTATGGATAGGGCCGGGTCAAAGGGCTTTGGGCCAAATGCAGGCAAATAGGACTAGCCCAATATGTCAACTTGGTCAGCAGGAATAAGGTGGGCCAAAGGGTCTGTTTCTGTGCTGTATGGCTATTTAACTCATTGTTAAATTCTAATGGTTATGAGGAAAATATGGCAATGCTAAAATGTTTAATAAAATTAACGAGATGTTGAAATATAAAAAATAATGTTGCATTGTTGTATAAAGCTGATGTTAAAGTCTCACGGGACCGTACAACACGGAAACACACCTTGATCACACTGATCAAGTTGGCATATTGGGCTAGTCCCAGTTTGCTGCATTTAGGCTCATAATCCTCTGAACCCTTCCTATACTGTATGCCTTTAAAAATTAAAAATAAATCATAATTCAATCCGCTTCTATAGCTTCCTCCGGCAGCTCATTCTAGATTCGCATACCTTCTGAATGAAAATAATTCCCCTGAGGGGGTCCCTCTTCAATCCGTGTCCTCTCACATTAAGCCTGCACCCTCTAGTTTTAGCATTGTGTACTCTGGGGAAAAGATTGTGCGTGTTCACTTTATCCATTCCCCTGTTGTGGGATTAATGTTTGGCTTTCTGTGGTCATCTTACTGAGAATTATAAATCAAGGCTTGCCTTCAATCACACTGACCCTGATTTATATTACAGTAAACATGTTTAATTTTTCATTTGTGTTCAGTACCATCATCCATTTTTTCTTCGCTTATTTAATTAATAAACAAGTGTGGGAACGGACGTAGAGCAGAGACCTCGGTCTATGTTTACCTTAGAATTAAGTAACACACAAATAAAATCAAATTTGTATTCACTGACTGGAAATGATTGATTTCATAGATCAGGTGATATTACCATGGATTTTAGCTTAAAATTAGGATCAGAATAATTGACCTTATTGACAATCTGACCTGATCAAATATTGTTTAACGTTGAATAGTGAAAGGCTTGGATAGAGTGGATGTGGAGAGGATGTTTCCACTAGTGGGAGAGTCCAGGACCAGAGGGCATTGCCTCAGAATAAAAGGTTGTTCTAGGAAGGAGACGAGGAGGAATTTCTTTAGTCAGAGGGCGGTAAATCTGTGGAATTCATTGCCACAGATGGTTGTTGAGGCCAAGTCAATGGATATTTTTAAGGCAGAGATAGATAGATTCTTGATTAGCACGGTTGTCAGGGGTTATGGGAAGAAGGCAGGAGAATGGGGTTGAGACGGAAAGATAGATCAGCCATGATTTAATGGCAGAGTAGACTTGATGGGCCGAATGGCCTGTCTGCTCCTATCACTAATGAGCTGTGCTCCCATGTATGCTCAGGAAAGTTTGGGAAGAGCCTGGGAAACTCTGCAAACTTCCTGTTGGAGACACCAGAAATGACAGATGCTGGAACCTTGTGGAAAACACAGTTTGAAGAAGGGTCCTGAATCAAAACCTCCTCTGCCTGTTCCCTCCACAGGTGCCGCTCGACCTGCCGAGTCCCTCCAACACTTTGTCCCTTTGCCTTGCACTGCGTTAGTGAGCAGGGTTCCGCACTAGGAGAGCTGCATTAGCTCATTGTTCTATTGCAGGAGAATTCACTGTCAATTGCCAGGGTATAGTCTCAGAGCTACTGGTCACCCAGGTGTACGCCTGCTGAAACTTTGCAACAAATGGTGTTTAAATCTCGAGGTGAGGTGGGATGTGTGAGACCTGCTTGACTCTATCCATAGCAAAAGACAAAGTCAGGGAAGAACTCAGGAAGAAGTTTCTGTGCACAGAATGGAAAGATGACATTTCAGATCAAAACCCTTCTCCAGACCTTTCACAGATACTGCCTGACCATTGAGTTCCTCCAGTACTTTTTGCTCAAGACTCCATCATCTGCAGTCTCTTGTATCTGACTGTCTACTCTGTCTAATGGTTTAAGAAAGAACTGCAGATGCTGGAAAAATTGGAGGTAGACAAAAATGCTGGAGGAACTCACTGGCTGAGGCAGCATCTATATTCCTCAGTCTGAACAAGGGTCTCGACCCGAAACGATGCCTATTCCTTCTCTCCATAGATGCTGCTTCACCCGCTGAGTTCCTCCAGTATTTGTGTCTACTCTATCAATACCTCTCATATTTTTATAACATTCTATACGGTTTCCCTTCTGCCTCCAGTGCTCCAACGATGGAACACAAGCTCGCTCAACCTCTCCTTCGAGCTAATTCCCTGTAATCTACGCAGCATCCGTGAAAACCTAACGTGCACCATCTCCACAGCCTCATAAATCTTCTCTACACCCTTCCCACTTTAATGACATCCTTCGTATTGCAGAGTGACCACATCAGAGCTCAACACTCCAATTGCTCCCTCACCAACATTACTAGCAGATTGTGATGGAATTTGACTTAATTTTTATTTTGCGTTGATGTTTATAATGTTGGTTTTTGCATAAAAAGCACTTTAAAGTTAACTGATGAACAGTGCCTGATGACATTTGATATCAACATATGCAACAGATGCAGTCATCAGTATGTATCTGTTATTTTTGGAATGAACTTCCTTTTCCAGTTACCTATGTTTGTTATATTTAATATACTTAATTTACAATGCTCACTTGCATTCTCAAATGTTTTGAAAACATATCCTTGGATTTAATTCTCTCGTTATTCTTGATAAAGGGAGAATGAATAGACGGAGTGGTTTTCATTGAAACTGTTTGAGGCAGCTAGTCTGCTGACAAGTGAGCTGCCAGTAGGAGGCAGTCTGCTCCATAAAGTGAAGGATCTCCTCATCCAACGCAACCTATTAAAACATTTTAAGAGCATGTTAATCACTGAAACTGAATCTCCTTCATTGGCAGTAACGGGGACACAGTGCACGTTATTAACACAGTCTGTAACAGGTGTTTCAAGTTCCACACACTGTCTTATTTAGCTGCCGAACTTCAGACGATCCTCCTGGGAGGGTTTGAGACGACAGATTGTGCTCCCCCCCCCCCCCCCCCCCCCCCCCTTGTCTTGCTGGCTGCCCCCCAGTGGACTCACGGAGAACTGGAGACATTCTCCAAGACCAGGACCAGATGGAAACTCCAAACCTGCCCGACGCTGGGAGCAGTGCAGGTAATGTTTCTGCTGCAGCTTTGTAATATTAATATAACTGGACAGAACTTTACGCCTGACTTGGCTTGTATATTTGGCATCGACACGATACGATAGAACTTTATGTATCCCAGGAGGGAAATTGATCTGCCGACGGTCACAAAACACAAAACACATGAAACATGAAATTAAAATGACGAGTGGAATGTTCAAAGATTGGGGGGGGGGGGGGGGGGGGGGGGAGGGAGTCAGTCTCAATCTCAGTCTACCCCATGACAGAAGGGGAGGAGTTGTACAGTTTGATAGCCACTGGGAAGAAGGATCTCCTGTGGCGTTCTGCCCTGCATCTTGGTGGAACGCCTCAGGTTGGCCAGTGTGTCATGGAGGGGGTGAGCTGTATTGTCCAGGATGCTCCGCAGTTTGGGGAGAACCCTCCCTCCAGGACCACCTCCCATGGATCCAACATGCATCATAACATACAGCAGCAACAACTATATCAGGAACTATTTGGAGAAAGTGTACCAATGTGTAAATAAGATATCCTAGCATCGCAGAAAGAGGATCGTTAGATATGTGGAGAAGTGGGACAAACTTGGATTGTCTTCTCCAAAGCATTGGAGTTTGAAGGGAAACCAGACAGAAGAATATACAATTATGAGAGCCATAGGGAGGATAGACAGTCAGAAGACTTATCTCAGGGGGTGAAAAATCACAGACTAGAAGGCATGGCTCAAAGGTGACAGAGGCAACATGTAAAGGAGATGTGCGAGGAAAGAATTTTCACAGAGGGTGGTGAGAGCCTGGAATGTGCTGCCAGTGGTGGTGGTGGAGGCAGGCAGGCCGCTGGGACTTGTGTAATGGGATGTGTGGGTCAGTGTGGGTCGGTGTGGGTCGGTGTGGGTCAGTGTGGGTCAGTGTGGGTAGGGTGGGTCAGTGTGGGTAGGGTGGGTCAGTGTGGGTCAGTGTGGGTCAGTGTGGGTAGTGTGGGTCAGTGTGGGTCAGTGTGCGTCAGTGTGGGTCAGTGTGGGTCAGTGTGGGTCAGTGTGGGTAGGGTGGGTCAGTGTGGGTAGTGTGGGTGAGTGTGGGTCAGGGTGGGTCAGTGTGGGTCAGTGTGGGTCAGTATGGGTCGGGTGGGTCAGTGTGGGTCAGGGTGGGTCAGGGTGGGTCAGTGTGGGTCAGTGTGGGTCAGTGTGGGTCGGGTGGGTCAGTGTGGGTCGGGTGGGTCAGTGTGGGTCAGTGTGGGTAGGGTGGGTCAGTGTGGGTCAGTGTGGGTAGGGTGGGTCAGTGTGGGTCAGTGTGGGTCAGTGTGGGTCGGGTGGGTCAGTGTGGGTCAGTGTGGGTAGGGTGGGTCAGTGTGGGTCAGTGTGGGTAGGGTGGGTCAGTGTGGGTCAGTGTGGGTCAGTGTGGGTCGGGTGGGTCAGTGTGGGTCAGTGTGGGTCAGTGTGGGTCGGGTGGGTCAGTGTGGGTCAGTGTGGGTCAGTGTGGGTCAGTGTGGGTAGGGTGGGTCAGTGTGGGTCAGTGTGGGTAGGGTGGGTCAGTGTGGGTCAGTGTGGGTAGGGTGGGTCAGTGTGGGTCAGTGTGGGTCAGTGTGGGTCAGTGTGGGTCGGTGTGGGTAGGGTGGGTCAGTGTGGGTAGGGTGGGTCAGTGTGGGTCAGTGTGGGTAGGGTGGGTCAGTGTGGGTCAGTGTGGGTAGGGTGGGTCAGTGTGGGTCAATGTGGGTCAGTGTGGGTCAGTGTGGGTCGGGTGGGTCAGTGTGGGTCGGTGTGGGTCAGTGTGGGTCAGTGTGGGTCAGTGTGGGTCAGTGTGGGTAGGGTGGGTCAGTGTGGGTCGGTGTGGGTCAGTGTGGGTCAATGTGGGTCAGTGTGGGTAGGGTGGGTCAGTGTGGGTCAGTGTGGGTCAGTGTGGGTAGGGTGGGTCAGTGTGGGTCAGTGTGGGTCAGTGTGGGTAGGGTGGGTCAGTGTGGGTCAGTCTGGGTAGGGTGGGTCAGTGTGGGTCGGTGTGGGTAGGGTGGGTCAGTGTGGGTCGGTGTGGGTCAGTGTGGGTCAGTGGGGGTCAGTGTGGGTAGGGTGGGTCAGTGTGGGTCAGTGTGGGTCAGTGTGGGTAGGGTGGGTCAGTGTGGGTCAGTGTGGGTCAGTGTGGGTAGGGTGGGTCAGTGTGGGTCAGTGTGGGTCAGTGTGGGTCAGTGTAGGTCAGTGTGGGTCAGTGTGGGTAGGGTGGGTCAGTGTGGGTCAGTGTGGGTCAGTGTGGGTCGGGTGGGCACATGGGTTTCCACCGGGTTGGAAACAGGCCCATCACAGGCTGCATGATTCTACGACTCACTCTTTAAGAGGCTTTTAGATAGAGACAAGGATATGCAGGGAATGGAGAGATATGGATTGTATTCAGCAGAAACATTGTGGGCAGAGGGCCGTTCCTGAGCTGTAATGTTCTCTGTTCTACATTCCATGCCACGGACATTCCAGATGCAGATAATGAACCATGGCCAGTGGGCTCCATGGCAACAAATATTCTGATTTACCCAATTATATTTCAAATCCGAATGAATATCTATCTAAGATCGACACAGAGTGCTGGAGTAACTCAGCGGGCCAGGCAGCATCTGTGGAGAACATGGATAGGTGATGTTTCACAGAGTGCTGGGGTAACTCAGCGGGTCAGGCAGCATCTGTGGAGAACATGGATAGGTGATGTATTTGATCTTCTCTACCTGAAACGTTGCCTGTACTATGTCAACAGTGCATCCTCTATGAACGAGCCCCAACATTGGTTTTAAACGTACCTGCTTTGTCAGCTTAAGCAGCTGGGCTTGTGTGCATTCCGCCCAGGTTCGTGTACACTTAAAACCTCTTGCCGCACCGTCATTTGGTCTCGTTGCTGCCCATCTAGAGGGAGAGGTTAATTTTAGTTCAATGAACAAGATCGTCAGCTTGTAAAACTTTGATGAAACATAGCTGTGACCTTCAGTCACTTTGGCAGGACACAAACTCTCTAAATACACAGAGAACACTGAGAATGGCACAGAGTGGTACAGCTGGCAGAGCTGCCAACTCACAATCACAGATCCCGGTTCGATCCTGACCTCGGGTGCTGTGTGTGTGGAGTTTGCATGTCCACCCTGTGGGAAAAGATGTGGATTTCCTGTGGGTCCTCTGGCTTCCTCCCACATCCCAAAGACGTGCTGGGTCGTAGGTTATTTGGCCTCTGGATATTGCCTTTAGCGTGTGGGGAGTGGATGTGAAAATGGGATGTGTGATCGATGGTCAACGTGAACTCAGTGAGTCGAAGAGACCACTTCCACGCTGCATTTGCAAACCCAGGAATGAAGGAAGCTCAGGTACCTCAGGTACACACGTCAGGTATTCAGTTAATGAAATACCATGAAATACCTAGGCATGTGAGCATCTCACATTATCCAGTATTCAAATATTTTCTGACACACTCAGGTATTAATGATACTAGTACAGAGCGGCACCAAGCTATGCCGTTTTCTCAGGAACCAAAGTACAAAGCAATCCACTAAGGAAGTTGGGGAACTCACGGCTGCTGTCATTGAGATCCCAACTCATGCAATGATTCTGACCCTGACCCTGACACATATATTAATGCAGAAAAAAGAAACCACAGATTCTGGTTTACAACAAAGGACAAAGTGCTGGAGTAACTCAGCAGGTCAGGCGGCATCTCAGGAGAACATGGATGAGTGACGTTTTGGGCCAGGACCTTTCTTCAGGCTGATTGTGGTGGGGGAGGGGGAGGAATGCTGGGAGAGGGGAGAGACAGGACAAAGAGCGGCAGGCGATAGGTAGACACATGCGGGGGAGAGGGGTGGGGGGTGGGGGACGTTGTGGGCTGATAGACAGATGGTTGGAACAAAGGTCAGATATGGAAATTGAAGATTTTGAGTCGAAAGGATTGAAGAGTTGTGAAGCAAGAGAAAGGAATGTGGTTGAAGGGAGAGGGGATATAAATAGGGGCCAGTCCAGATGTGGCACGGTTGGGGGGGGGGGGGGGAGAAAGGAGGGATTGGGTGCTTATCCTATTAGTGCCATTGACCAGCGATACACATTGTACTCGGCAAAGTCACGCTTAGGTTAATTTAGTTTAGTTTGTTATTGTCACGGTTACCGAGGTACAGTGAAAAGCTTTTCTGTTGCGTGCTATCTAGTCAGCGCAAAGACTATACAAGATTATAACCAAGACATCCACAGTGTACAGATACACGATGAAGGGAATAATGTTTAACACAAGATAAAGTCCAGTAAAGTGCGATTAAAGATGACCCGAGGGTCTGCAATGAGGCGGATGGCAGGTCAGGACCGGTCTTTAGTCGGTGATGGGATGGTTCAGTTGCCTGATAACAGCTGGGAAGAAAGCAGTTAACAGTGTGAAATATGTAAATAATAAGATGTGGTGGAGGCTTTATCACAACATCACTTGTGTTCTAACATTAATAATCATGTGCCACTTCCTGTGAGCTAATGGTTTCTTTATGAGGCTCACACCTCACCAGACATGGTGCAGAAGTTAGACATGAATGCCCTGTCAGACATGTCAGTCTTCACACAAAACTATGACTGCTGAGATGTTTAAAGTGCTGCGATGTGTAATATCAGTGGAGCTTGCAACTAACGGGCACATCAGACGCAGCTATCTTTGCAAATACGAGTGCATGCCTGCCGTTACCTTTGTGGGACTTAGATCTTTCAGGCTGATTACCTGGTATGGTTTCCATAGCAGACTTATTTATCTCCCAATCACTGGGTGTGGCTCCAGGTTGTGGAACAGGAAGTGAAAGCACCGTGTAACAATATCTTGGATTTAACATGTTCAAACATTACAAAGTAGAATCAACTAAAAATTCAGACTCAGCCATAGAAAGGGAGGAAGCCGAGGCTTAGTTAAAGAGGTGGGCTTTGAGGGAGGCTTCAATGGAAGAGAGATCGAGGAGTTGACGGGTCATTCCACAGTTGAGTAGCTCAGCTAAAGATCTGGCTAACACATGGGGCAATTGGAAAGCCATTGGAGGGCAGTATTACAGATTTATTATTATCTCATGTACCAAGGTACGGTGAAAAGCTTTTGTTTTGCACGATATCGAAACAGATCGGATGCACCATTCATAGATACAATCAGGTCCAACTCATACAACAGGCAGAGCAAAGGGTAAGATACAGAGTGCAGAATATAGTTCTCAGCAATGGAGCGCACCAGTTCCAGAGACAAAGACCAATGTCCGCAATGGGGTAGAGGTGAATCAAACAAATTTATGGAAGGACCATTCAGAAGCCGGATAACTGAGGGGAAGAAGCTGTTCCTGGGTCTGGTGGTGCACGCTTTCAACCTTCTGTACCTTCTGCCTGATGGGAGCCCAGAGTCCTCAAAGAATTGCATCAGATTAAAGCACAAAGTTCCGGAGTGACTCAGCAGATCAGACGGCATCTGTGGTAGGAATGGACAGATGTTTTAGGTCAGGACCCTTCTTGATTCTAGCAACTGCAGTTCCTTATAGAATCTTATAGAAACGTACAAAATTCTTAAGGGGTTGGACAGGCTAGATGCAGGAAGATTGTTCCCGATGTTGGGGAGGTCCAGGACAAGGGGTCACAGCTTAAGGATAAGGGGGAAATCCTTTAGGACCGAGATGAGAAGGACTTTTTTCACACAGAGAGTGGTGGGTCTCTGAAACTCTACCACAGAGGGTAGTTGAGGCCAGTTCATTGTCTATATTTAAGAGGGAGTTAGATGTGGCCCTTGTGGCTAAGGGAATCAGAGGGTATGGGGAGATACTGAGTTGGATGATCAGCCATGATCATATTGAATGGCGGTGCAGGTTCGAAGGGCCGAATGGCCTACTCCTGCACCCAATTTCTATGTTTCTATGTTTCTTATGTCTACTGTATTAGTATAGATCAATGTATTGTCATATGTATGAGGGTACCTTGAAATTCCTTGTACACATGAAGTTCGTACACTAAACACTATATACACAGGAATTATGAATTCGGCAATAAATACAATGCTGGGTACAACGGTGTAAGATGGTGATGCAAGATCCAAGTACTGCAAAGAATATTAAAGTACAAGAGCAAAGTAAAGTTCAGGGTCTCGATGATGAGGGTGGGAACAAGGTGATTGGTTCAGGGGTCCGTTAGCAGTCGGAAGATGCTCTTGTTAAGTCTAGATGTTTGGGCTTTCAAGCTCCTGCATCTTCTCCCAGAAGGAATGAGAGAATAAAGTGGGTGGCCGGGGGGGGGGCAGGCATCCTCGGTGATGCTTCCAGCCTTCCCGATGCACTGCGCCAGGAATGACTGGATGGAGAGGTGACGATGGGCCGGTGGGGTGAGCTTTTTGCCAGGTCGAGCATGTCTGTAGTACATTAGTGGCTCTATTTTCCAGCTAGAATGACCCAGCTTGGTTCAGGCAGTTGAGAAGCTGGTTTATTGGTGTTGAACTCGCCTGGTCTACTGAGGTTTTACGATGTTAAATCCATCCTGTTGCTACAAGGTGTATTCCCTTCCATGGTATAATTTGAGACACAAGTCAGTGATTGGAAGCTGTCAATATGTCTGCTACTGAAACCATATCAGGTTATCTGTCTGCATTCGCTGAGACCAATAAAAGAGAACTACATGCACTTGTAATTTGCAAATTAGCTGCATCTGATCTGCGCTCCAGTAAATGTCATTTCTCCGAACCGGGAAGAGGTTCAGTGATGTGCAGAATATATAGCAGTGAAAAATGGCCTAAATACAAACAACAGAGTGGTATAGCTGCTGCCTTGTAGAGCCAGAGATCGGGGTTCGATCCTGACCTCGGGTGCTGTCTATGTGGAGTTTGTACGTTCTCCCTGTGACCACATGGGTTTCCTCCGGGTGCTCCAGTTTCCTCCCACATCCCAAAGACACACAGGTTTGTGGGTTAATAGGCTTCTGTAAATTGCCCCTAGTGTGTAAGGAGTGGATGTGAAACTAGTGTGAACGGCCAATTAATGGTCAGTATGGAGTTGGTGGGCCGAAGGGCCTGTTTCCATGCTGTGTCTTTCAATCAATCAAATCCTACCACAAATAGATCTCTCCAAATGAATCAGAAGGAAACAAGAAAGCAAGTAAACAGTTCCCTGACAGTGGTCTCACAGGTAGAATGGTTAAGGTGAGAGGAGAAAGATTTATAGAAACCAGACAGGTAACTTTCTCACTCAGGGAGTGCTGGGTATAATGAACAAGCTACCAGAGGAAGTAGTTGAGGTGGGGACAACAACAACATTTTAAAGATATTTGGATAGGTGCATGGACAGGAAAAGTCTAGAGGGATATCGTCCAAACACGGGCAAATGGGGCATCTTTGTCAGCATTGGTAGGTTGGGCCGAAGGGCCTGTTTCCGTGCTGTATGACAGCAGTGGGCCAAAGCAGCAACCCAGCCAGACTTTAACAAGCTCCATTTTCTTCTTATCGAGTCCACACACAAGATTAGAAGTTGTTCAGCCAGAGCTGAACACACTTCTCGTCATCTGCATACAATGGTGTCTGACTTGTCGCTTCTTGTGCGTGCGTGGTGGTGGGAAGATCGGTGTATACAGGGCCGCGATCAACGTGAACGCTCTTTATTTGGCCCCAACAAGCCCAATAAATGCTGGTCTGAGCATGTTACCCACGGCCCAAGAATGAAATCCCAACCTAGACTGCTTCTCAAGAAGTACTCATCGGTTAATCTTTTACAGATGGAAAGCTAAATTATCCCTCACCACTGTGTTATGCCACAGCCACAGGGAACAGGACTCCATCTGCCACAGAGAGGTGTTCTTTACATTTAAAAGTCAGATCTCGGGTATGTTACATCACTGTATATATTTAACCATGAGATCAGAAATCCACAGACTGCTCAATACTCAGTATCATGGATTTATTACTGAAACACAAAAATCCATTCACGCATGCTGCTGGCTTATCTAACTCCCCACTGTGAGATTACTACAAAGCCAATGCCTGTAGGTCAACCCTTGCATGGACGTTTGGTCAGAATGAAGCTTCAATGAGGGGTGAAACAAAGGTGTCTGCAACCATTGGGTGCATTTCATTTGGACAGCGGACAGCTGATGCCTCACAGCGCCAGAGACCCGGGTTTGATCCTGACTATGGGTGTTGTCTGCACGGAGTTTGTACGTTCTCCCCGTGACCGCGTGGGTTTTCTCCGGGTGCTCCAGGTTCCTCCTACACTCTAAAGACATGCAGGTTTGTAGGTTAATGGTCTTGATAAAATTGTAAATTGTCCCTAGTGTGTGTAGTGTATGGGGTTATTGGGGTTGGGGGCCACTGTCCCTAGTGTGTGTAGTGTATGTGGTCATTGGGGATGGGGGCCACTGTCCCCAGTGTGTGTAGTGTGGGGTCATTGTGGTTGGGGGCCACTGTCCCCAGTGTGTGTAGCGTGGGGTCATTGGGGTACGGGGGCCACTGTCCCCAGTGTGTGTAGTGTGCGGTCATTGGGGTACGGGGGCCACTGTCCCTAGTGTGTGTAGTGTGCGGTCATTGGGGTACGGGGGCCACTGTCCCGAGTGTGTGTACTGTATGCGGTCATTGAGGTACGGGGGCCACTGTCTCCAGTGTGTGTAGTGTACAGGGTGATCACTGGTCAGCATGGACTCAGTGGGCCAAAGGGCCTATTTCTGCTCTGCATTTCTAAACTACACTAAATCGCATCAATCCCTGTTCAAGGATGAATGGCACTATTTATTGATAGAAGCGATGCCATTTGCGAGCTGAGATACACAACTAAAGATAGACACAAAAAGCTGGAGTAACTCAGCGGGACAGGCAGCATCTCTGGAGCGAAGGAATGGGTGACCTTTCGGGTCGAGACCCTTCAGGCCAGGTCTGGTTGGACAACAGGCTGTGGTTTTGCACTGGTGTGGTATGGTTACCTCGTATTACTGGTTATTAATTGAATGTATTATTGATTACAGAATTGTATATTTATTTGTGTACTATTGTATAGATGGCAAAGCTGCGCACATACAATTTATCATTTTGGTGCTGGTACTTATAACCAATTAAACATTCTCTCTCTTAAACTGTAGCTACAATTAACACAGCTGGCCTCTTCTGTCTTCATTCAGAGTTCACGGCCCAAAACTGCCACAGTTCCTTTCTCCTTAATCCATGACTACAATCAAGCTGCCCACAGTGTTCCACACGGATATTGTACTCACTCAACTCAAGGGGACAGACAACCATGTTGTCCAACAGTTTACTTTGCTATTGGTATATTACGTGTCCCAATCTACAGAGAAAAGCTTTGCTTGCATGCGCTCCAGTCAAATCAAGCCACACAGGAGTTCAATGTGACTGGAGAGCACGCAACAACATTCTGTACCATTGACTTCTCCATTTACAATCATCATCTTTAGAAATTCTTGTGCATTGCATGCATTGTATTAATCCGTATTAATTGGCCTCTGTAAGTCACCCCCAGTGTGTAGGGAGTGGATGATAAAGGATAGCAGAACTGGTGTAAACGGGTAGAATCATAGAAAATAGGTGCAGGAGTAGGCCATTCGGCACTTCGAGCCTGCACCGCCATTCAATATGATCATGGCTGATCATCCAACTCAGTATTCTGTACCTGCCTTCTCTCCATACCCTCTGATCCCTTTAGCAACAAGGGCCACATCTAGCTCCCTCTTAAATATAGCCAATGAACTGGCCTCAACTTCCTTCTGTGGCAGAGAATTCCACAGACTCACCACTCTCTGTGTGAAAAAAGATCTTCTCATCTCGGTCCTAAAAGACTTCCCTCTTATCCTTAAACTGTGACCCCTTGTTCTGGAGTTCCCCAACATCGCGAACAATCTTCCTGCATCTAGCCTGTCCAACCCCTTAAGAATTTTGTAAGCCTCTATAAGATCCCCCCTCAATCTCCTAAATTCCAGCGAGTACAAGCCGAGTCTATCCAGTCTTTCTTCATATGGAAGCCCTGCCATCCCAGGAATCAGTCTGGTGAACCTTCTCTGTACTCCCTCTATGGCAAGAATGTCTTTCCTCAGATTAGAAGAACAAAACTGTATGCAATACTCCAGGTGTGGCCTCACCAAGACCCTGTACAACTGCAGTAGAACCTCCCTGCTCTTGTACTCAAATCCTTTTGCAATGAATGCCAACATACCATTCGCTTTCTTCACAGCCTGCTGCACCTGCATGCCTACTTTCAATGACTGGTGTACCATGACACCCAGGTCTCATTGCATCTCCCCTTTTCCTAATCGGCCACCGTTCAGATAATAATCTACCCTCCTGTTTTTGCCGCCAAAGTGGATAACCTCACATTTATCCACATTATACTGCATCTGGCATGCATTTGCCCACTCACCCAACCTATCCAAGTCTCCTTGCAGCCTCCTAGCATCCTCATCACAGCTAACACTGCCCCCTAGCTTCATGTCATCTGCAAACTTGGAGATGTTGCATTCAATTCCCTCATCCAGATCATTAATATATATTGTAAATAGCTGGGGTCCCAGCACTGAGCCTTGCGGTACCTCACTAGTCACTGCCTGCCATTCTGAAAAGGACCCGTTTACTCCTACTCTTTGCATCGATGGTGATCGATGGCCGGCGTTGACTCAGTAGGCTGAAGGGCTGTGTCCAGCGTGGCCATCAATCGCCCATTCACAGTTACAAGTATTAAGTTGTAAGGAAGGGTGACGGGTTGAGAGAGCAGGAGATGAACGTACGTGATGAGACAGAAACCAAAGAATCTGAACCAAGGCTTCAGTTGCTTGATAACATTTTTTTCTCAGCTATTATCAGGCAACTGAACAGTCTTCTCACTAGCTAGAGAGCGGTCCTGACCTATCTTTAATTGGACTATTCTGGACTTGCACTAAACATTATCCCTTTATCTGTACACTGTGGACGGCTTGATTGAGATCTCGACCCGAAATGTTGCCCATTCCTTCTCTCCAGAGATGCTGCCTCACCCGCTGAGTTACTCCAGCATTTTGTGTCTACCTTCCATTTAAACCAGCGTCTGCAGTTTTTCTTACACATTGATTGTAATCATGTATAGTCTTTCCGCTGATTGGATTGCACGCTGCAAAAAGCTGTTCACTGTACCTTGGTACACGTGTCGACTAAACTAAACTAAACCTAACTATTCTTTAAGATGAGACACAAGGGACTGTTGACCAAAACACAAAGTGCTGCAGGAACCCAACAGGTCAAGCAGCATCTGTGGAGGGAATGTAACACTTGCCACCAGCTGCTGTTAGATACAGAAACAAAAAAATACCAAAATATCCAGCAAGAAATGACCTTCCCATGGGTACCTGTGATGGTCAGTGATCCCTCTGGACCGCACGCCTCCCAGAACAACTCCACGCTGACGTTTAACTCACAAACTCGCCAGAGGGTCGTGAACTTTTGGAACTCTCTACTACAGAAGATGTGGAGGTGGAGCCAATACAGATATTCAATATATACAAAAAACTAAATGTCTGCAACGGGGTAGAGATCTGCAAAACAGAATGCTGAAACTCAGCGAGTTTGGCCCACCGAGGCCATGCGGACCAGTGATCACCCCGTACACCAAAGGTTATAGAGGAGCTCCCTGTACACTACACACACTAGGGAAGGGGCCCCGTACCCCAATGACCCCATACACTAGGGAAGGGGGGCCCCGTACCCCAATGACCCCACACACTAGGGAAGGGGGGCCCCGTACCCCAATGACCCCACACACTACACACACTGGGGAAGGGCCCCCCGTACCCCAATGACCCCACACACTACACACACTAGGGAAGGGGCCCCGTACCCCAATGACCCCATACACTAGGGAAGGGGGGCCCCCGTACCCCAATGACCCCACACACTAGGGAAGGGGGCCCCGTACCCCAATGACCCCACACACTACACACACTGGGGAAGGGCCCCCCGTACCCCAATGACCCCACACACTAGGGAAGGGGGCCCCTGTACCCCAATGACCCCACACACTAGGGAAGGGGGCCCTGTACCCCAATGACCCCCACACACTACACACACTGGGGAAGGGCCCCCCGTACCCCAATGACCCCACACACTACACACACTGGGGAAGGGCCCCCCATACCCCAATGACCCCACACACTAGGGAAGGGGGCCCCTGTACCCCAATGACCCCACACACTAGGGAAGGGGCCCCCTGTACCCCAATGACCCCATACACTACACACACTGGGGACAATTTACAATTTTACCAAGACAATTAACCTACAATCCTGCATGTCTTTGGAGTGCAGGAGGAAACTGGAGCACCCGGAGAAAACCCATGCGATCATGGGCATGTGTGAAGAGAATGTGCCGATGATATTTTGGGTCGGTACAGAAGTCCGAGGAAGGGTTCCAACTTGAAACCTCCTCTGTCTTTTCCCTCAACAGACGCTGCCTGACCCATTAAATTGGTATGGAGCTTCTGAACGGTGCTTCCATAAGCTAGGGTGCTATTTGATTCACCTCTACCCCATTGCAAACATTCGACTTTGTCTATGGATCTAATGCTCGACAATGCTGAGAACTATGTTCTGCACTCTGTATCTTCCCCTCTGTTCTATGGTATTTGGGTTTGGCCTAATTTCATTTATGCATGGTATTATCTGATCAGTTGGGATCCCATGCAAAACAAAGCGTTTTTGCTATACCTCGGCATACGTGCTAATTATAAACATAAACCTCCAGCACTTTTTTTACCCCTCCTCTATTAAACATCCCACCATTACTCAATTTGTATTTGGATACCAGCTGTGCAGCTCCGACTTCTGGATATTCTGCTTTTGATGCATTTATACTGGGGTGTCAATCCTGCAATAAAATATTGAGCAGCACCGTAGTCTATTTTACTTCGTAGTCACGTGAGTGACTACGTGAAGAAGCCCCGCCTGGCGCTGGATCGGCATTACGTCGACGCTATCGGTAGAGGAAGAGTTGCAGCTCCAACACAGCGGTAGGGAAACGGCCCGCAGGTAAGTAAAATTATTTTACTTCCAGGGCGTTTTCTAAAAACTCCGTAGGCTGCTGGGTAAACCAGGAGGAGTTAAATTAAAATAATTGTTTTTTTTAAAATTGCGGGTAAAACGTGCGTCCCGGGGTGTAGAAAAGTCGGGACAGCAGATTATTGCGGAGCTGGTTCCGATACCGGTGGCCGTTGAAATACCCGTTAGTGAGCCTTTGGTTGCTCCACAAACAAAAACTTTGAAAACCAAGTGCCTAAAATGTAAAAGAAAAGCTTGAAAGGCCTGAGGTTTCTGAAAGATCCTGAAAGGAAAGCCTTTTGGCTAAGAATGGATCTAATGGAGAAAATACTCCAAACAATAATCAACCAAGGGTCTAAGTACCCAGAATATTCCCAGGCAGCCCCTGAGGGGGTTCCATATCATGAATATGGTGCCAGTTTGAATTGGGAATTGAAACTCCAGTGCCCGGGATTGGGCTGGAGGAAGTCTCCTTGAACAAGTTTCAGGAGTACCAGGGCTGTATGAGACTGACCCTGAAAGTGGTGTTTGCGGTCAGAAGTACCCACCACAATACAAAATCCAGGTTTGTCTGATGTGGCACAACGTTTGCTATACCTGGAGGAGGCGGTGAGGCCATGGAAGGAAACCTGGTGGCCAATATTAATTATATGGTCTCTCACCTGCCTCAAGAAGCTGTCATGGTTGAGACAGCAGATTTGGATTAAAACACCTATGGTGAATCCGGCTATTTGGGCGCCAATGTCATCAATGATGCGGGCGCAGGAATCACGATTCAACGAATCCTCAAGCTAATTTTGGCATCACTGTCTTTTTGAGGACAATCTGGAAGGTTGTGGAATGACCAAAGTTCAGAACCATATGTTGGGTTTATTCTGCAACTCATTTTTTGAGATAAATTATATGAGGAAGATTGCCATTCGGCCTCTTTTACATCCAAGATTTGCAGGGTTGTGCAGGGCAAGCAATGTTCAAGCTCTTGGTTATTTGTTCGGAGAAAATCTGTCCAAACAAATTAAAGAAATTAATGAAGAGGCAAAAACTATTGGCCTTATGAAACCCTTCAATGTTGGCCAGAAAAGGGCTGGTCAAATGAGAAGGGGATTTGATTTTGGAGCTGGAACAAGCCGAGGCAGGAGTATGATAAGGAAAAATTACCAGCCAGCACAGCCGAATGTTCACCCATTATTGGGAGAAGGAGATCACTTCTTCCGTTTGGAAAGGTACAAAACTTTATCCTATTAAAGATGAAATGTTGGATGAACCTCAGTTTGGTGGTAGACTCCGAATGTTTTATAATGAATGGGACAGTATAACATCTGATCGTGTTGTATTAAATACTGTTTTAGGATCTACCATTGATTTTGTAGTAGGTATGGATCCATTGGGACAGAATTAGCCTACAGCGAGCAGGCCATTTTGATAGGCCTATGCAATTGCCAAAGGAAGCCTTATCAGAATTGCATTGGTGGATTGAGAATGTTCCACAAGCTGCTAAGAACATTTTAGTTCAGCAGCCAGTAGTGTTTTTTGCAAACTGACGCAAGTTCTCTCGGATGGGGGGGGGGGCTACGGATAATGAGACCAGCTGTGGGGGCAGATGGACTGTCCAAGAGGATTTATTGCTCCAACCATATGGTATTAATTATTTGGAGCTACTGGGAACATTTTATGGATTAAAAGCTTATTGTTCTACTTTAAAGGATTTGCATGTCCAAATACAAATAGACAATACCACAGCTGTGGCTTATATCAATCACATGGGTGGTGTCAGATCAATATCATGTGATCATCTGGTAAATCTGATGTGGCAATGGTGTTTTGGTAAAGATATTTGGCTGTCAGCTATTTATCTCTCAGGGAGAGACAATGTTGTGGCAGACAAAAGATCATGAATATTTAAAGACAATACAGAATGGATGTTAAATCCACAAAATGTTTCAAAAATATAGTCAGTCGGTATGGAGTGCCAGACATTGATCTGTTTGCATCTAGATTGAATCACCAATTGCCCAAATACGTGTCTTGGGAACACGATCAGGGGCAGTAGCGGTGGATGCTTTCTCGCTACACTGGGGGAATACATTCTTTTATGTTTTTTCCCCATTCTCTCTGATTGGGCAATGTCTCAAGAAAATAGCGCAAGACGCTGCCAAAGGCGTTTTGGTGGTGCCAAATTGGCCCACGCAGTCATGGTTCCCATTGATGCTAAAAATGATTATTGAACCATGTATGACAATTCCCAGTTGCGACAATCTGTTGACACAACCAGTAACAAAAGAAATTCATCCATTGCATGATCATATGAATTTGTTAATCTGCAGGTTCTGACCAGACCATTGCAAGAGTTTGAACTGTCGGACAGGACCGTGGATGTTATAGATGCAGCTTGGAGGAATAGCACTAAAAAACAATATATGTCACATATAAGGAAATGTGAAGTTTTTGTACACAGTCAGAGATATCTTATCATACTGCAAACATTTCAAATGTATTGGAGTTCCTTGCTGGGTTACATTTTGATGAGCATTTGAGTTATAGTGCCATTAATTGTGCTCGTAGTGCATTGTCGTTCTACTTAGGACAAATTTCTGATCGGGATTCAGTTGGGTCTCACCCATTAGTATCCCGATTCATGAAAGGAATTTTTAATAAAAATCCTCCCAAGCCCAGATATACAGAAATTTGGGATGTTAGCATTGTTCTCACTTTGCTTAAGCAATGGACTCCAATTACTTCAATGTCTTTGCAGAAGTTAACATTGAAGGTAGTAATGTT
Organism: Raja brachyura; assembly: GCA_963514005.1. The sequence continues at coordinate 24,736,038 of OY740818.1, read as the reverse complement.
AATGGCATTGGTATCAGCTCAAAGAGTACAAACATTGCAATTGTTACGGTTGGATTGCATGCATGTGACTGCAGATAACATTGTGTTTTATCTTTTTTGACCTGATCAAACAAAGCACACCAGGGAGAACTGGAGCTAAGGTAATGTTTAAAGCATATCCTATCGATGAAACATTGTGTGTATTAAGCATTTAACTCAATACATTGAGGTAACCAAAAATCTCAGAGGTTCTGAGGAAGCGTTATTGATAACGCACAAAAAAACACATAAAAAATTTCAGTTCAAACCATTTCTAGATGGTTAAAACAGATTTTGGATCTAGCAGGAATAGACACTGATGTGTTTAAATCTCACTCCACTAGGATGGCAGCTACGTCCGCGGCGAAGGTACAGGACGTACCACTCGATTAAATTTTTAGAGGCCGCAGGGTGGTGTAGAGAAGAAACGTTTTCAAAGTTCTACAATAAACCTGTTGTCACGGTGCCAGGATTTGGACACACAGTACTGGGTTCTCTTTAAATGTTTGCTTTGTTTTATATTATCGATTTATGTTACCATTGACATCATTTATCATTTTTCTTTATTTAAAAAATTGTTCTTTTTTAAAGGACTTATTACATAAATTGTAACAATGTCTTAAAATACTATTTACTCACTACTGTTTTGACTAAACAGAGAGTCGTATGGAATGAATCTACGACATAAAAAACACAGAGCTTTAAAATCTTCACGTAGTCACTCACGTGACTCCGAAGTAAAATAGTAAGATTAAACGAGAACTTACCAGTTCGAAGTTTGATCTTTATTTTATGAGGAGTTACGATGAGGGATTACGTGCCCTCCGCTCCCAACCCTCATAATATAAATGATCATCTGGTAGTTCTAGTCTATGTTGGGCTTTACTATCTTACTCCGGCTATTGGTTCTGTGTTTTTCATGCCGCTGCTTTGAAGTATGCCGATCCAGCGCCAGGCGGGGCTTCTTCACGTAATCCCTCATCGTAACTCCTCATAAAATAAAGATCAAACTTCGAACAGGTAAGTTCTCGTTTAATCTTAATATTTTACAGCAATTGTCACAATATCAAAGGGACACAGAGTGCTGGAATAACAGTGGGTCAGGCAGCATCTGTGGAGAACATGGATAGGTGACGTTTCACAGAGTGCTGGGGTAACTCAGCGGGTCAGGCAGCATCTGTGGAGAACATGGATAGGTGACGTTTCACAGAGTGCTGGAGTAACTCAGTGGGTCAGGTAGCGTCTGTGAAGAACACGGATTGATGACGGTTCAGATCAGGACTTTTCCTCACACTGATATCAATCCTGTTGTGGATTTCCAGACCCTGTCTGTTTGATGTCTGATAGGAGAGCAGGGCTTGGTGGCACCTTTTATGGACAGATTATGTTGAGTATTCTTTTCGCTGCCCAAGGAAAGACTAGCGGAACATTAAATCCCGTCTGGAATGATCTCACCCCCAACTGTTGCCTCATTTAGCTTCAAAAACATGCACAGAAATAGGAACGGGCAACATATTGCAATTTGTTTTTTATATTCGCAGAACTGAAGCTCTGTTTATTAGTTACGATTGATGTCAGCCAACAAAGGCTGGTGTTTCCAAGCTGAATAAACCAATCAGCAATCAGTAGTTTACAATTGGAGCCATGTGCAAATTCACAACATTGCTTCATCCTCTGCAGAAACCCACACCAGTGATGCAAACAGGGATGGCTGCTGCGCATATAGAAACCCGAGCTGTCAATTCACAGCATGACACACACACACACACACCCCGCGCACGCGCACACACGCACACACGCGCACACACACACACACACACACACACACACACACACACACACACACACACACACACACCCCCGCGCCCCCCCCCCCCCCCCCCCCGGAACCTTGTTTATCATCATCCCAATGGGTGCCTGTTAAGAGTTTGCACGTTCTCCCTGTGACCACGTGGGTTTTCTCAGGGTGCTCCAGTTTCCTCCCACACTCCAAATTCGTACAGGTTTGTAGGTTGAAGATAGACACAAAATGCTGGAGTAACTCAGCAGATTTTTATTGCTGTTTCAGGTCAGGACCCTTAACGTCATCTATTCCTTTTCTCCAGAGATGCTGCCCGACCCACTGCGTTACTCCATCTTTTTGTATCTATCTTCGGTTGCAAGCAGCATCCGTAGTTCCATCCTACAGGCTTGTAGGTTAATTGGCTTTGGTAAGTTGTAAAAACTGTCCATAGTGCGAATGCTGGTGTTAGCGTACGGGGTGATCGCTGGCCGTTGTGGACTCGGCAGGACGAAGGGCCTGTTTCTACTCTGTATCTCGAAAGTCTAAATTCTTGAGAGTCAAGGTCATAAAGCAGAAGAGCAGAGAAACAGCCCATTCGGCCCATCCTGTCCACGCTGACCACACACTGACCTATGGGAGGATCGTTCCATAGTCTGATAACAGAAAGGAAGAAGGGTCTCGACCCAAAATGTCACCCGTTCCTACTCTCCAGAGATGCTGCCTGTGCTGCTGAGTTGCTCCAGCTTTTTGTGTCTATCTTCAGTTTCAACCTGCATCTGCAATACCTTCCTGCAACATGAAGCCATTTAACGTTGAGTTGAGGAGAATTTTCTTTTCATTTGGAGGATTGTGAATCCCTGGAGTTCTCAACCCAGGGGGGCTGTGAAAACTCACCATGCAACAAAGTCAAAGCTGAGATGGGCAGAGTTTTGCAGATTCTGGAAAATGTACACTTGGGAATCAGGCTGGACATTAGGCAAGGGGTTCATTGAGATCTTACAAATTGGCAGAGCTGACTTCTGCAGCTCAAACTGCTCTGTTCCTGCTGATATTTCCCAGTCCATTCCATCTTTCCCCATTCAGTTTATTTCATTGTCACGTGTATCGAGGTACAGTGAAAAGCTTTTGTTGCGCGCTCTTCAGTCAGCGGAAAGACAATACGTGATTATAATCGAGCTATTCACAGGGTACAGATACATGCTGTGGGATTAACCTTTAGTGCAAGGTAAAGCCAGTAAAGTCCGATCAAAGATAGTCCGAGAGTCACCAATGAGGGAGATAGTAGTGCTCTCTGGTTGTGGTAGGATGGTCCAGTTGCCTAATAACAGTTGGGAAGAAACTGACCCTGAATCTAGCAGTGTGCGTTTTCACACTTTTATACCTTTTGCTTGATGGGAGAGGGGAGAAGAGGGAGTGGCCAGGGTGCGACTCGTCCTTGATGATGCTGCTGGCCTTGCTGAGGCAGGGTGAGGTATAAATCGAGTCAATAGAAGGGAGGTTGTTTTGTGTGACGGTCTGGGCTGCGTCCACAATTCTTGGATGGAGCAGGTCCCAGACAAAGCTGTGCTGATTCCTGATAAAATGCTTTCTACGGCACATTCATCATTTTTCGTTCTGACTCACTGTTTGCAAGGGGACATTGCTGTTTAATAATACATCGGTCGGGCCACATCTGAAGGACTGCATGCAGTTTTGACCACCTAGGTTTAGTTTAGTTTTATTATTGTTGGCATGAAATGAGATAGAGTGTAAAGCTTTGGTTTTGCTTGTAATCCAAACAAATCAGATCATACTCTCCATGAACACAATCAAGCCAAACTCCAGTACAACAAGTAGAGAGAAGAGAAAGCTAGAGTGCAGAATATAGTTCTCGGTATTATAACATAACAATTCCAGAGAAAAAGTCCAATGTCCACGATGAGGTTGGTTGGGTATCGTCAAGAGACAAGGAAAGGCACAACGGTGGAGTAACGCCACGCGTCAGGCAGTATCCCTGGAGAACTTGATCGGTGACGTTTCAGGTTGGGGCTGCTGAGTTGGGGCTGCTGACCTGCTGAGTTACTCCAGCATTTTGTGTCTTTCTTTGGTAAGCCAGCATCTGCAGTTCTTTGTTTCTAGTGTTTAATGGTCATATGCACCAACAATGAAACAATATCATTCTTGCTGCAACTTAACAACAGGCCTGTAAACACAATATCACACAAATAAATATACAAGCATCAAAAACACAATAAAGTAATGACCATGAAGTACTGGGTAATCACATAGGCTGTCGTGCAACCAACGACACAGTTTGAAGAAGAAAATATAGTGTGTTAATGGAATGAAAGTTCTGCATCATCACTGGATAAATGAAGTCACACTGAGTCAGGTATAAAGGCCACCTTGGAAATATTCCAGTTAAGCATTGAATGGAAGAAGGGGGTACAAAGGTCACAGGGCATCCAGCTGTTGGCAGATGTTCATGCACATAACGTGTGTAAACCAGACACATCAAGTGTTCACACAAAGACAGGCTGAAAATGCTGGAGTCACTCAGTGGGTCAGACAGCATCTCTGGAGAAAAGGAATGGGTGACGTTTTGGATCGAGACCCTTCTTCAGACTGAGAGTCAGGGGAGAGGGAAACGAGATATAGACGGTGATGTAGAGAGCTGTAGAATAAATGAATGAAAGATATGCAATAAAGTAACGATGGTAAAGGAAACAGCCATACAGTAGTTAGCTGTGGGCTGGTGAAAACCAGTGAGCTACATAGGGCTCTTAAAGATAGCGGAGTCAGGGGATATGGGGAGAAGGCAGGAACGGGGTACTGATTGGGGATGATCAGCCATGATCACATTGAATGGCAGTGCTGGCTCGAAGGGCCGAATGGCCTACTCCTGCACCTATTGTCTATAAACAATGAGTCAACAAGACGACTTTGAAGCTGGTAGGACTTGGGTGGGGGAAGGATGGAGAGAGACAGGGAAAGCAAGGGTTACTTGAAGTTAGAGAAATCAATTATGACGGTGTTACCACCCGAAGGCGGGGGAGGTCCCCAGTGGGGGTCCTTCTATAAGGGAGTTGTTCCCCATTATATTGGGGATCTGGTGTGGAGAGTGTTGCATGGCGTGGTGGTATGTAATAAACTTTTGAGCAGGTTCACGGGCTCGTCCGCCGCATGTATTTTCTGCGGAGAGGAGGAGACCGTGTTCCATGTGTATATGGAGTGTGAGAGGTTACTGCCCCTGTACCAATATCTGAAGGGGTTGGTCCTCAAGTTCTGGCTGCATTTTAGTCCCACAATCCTGGTGTTCGGACACAAGGCAGGGAGTGGGGAGAGTCGAGTGTGGGGGGGGGGGGGGGGGGGGACTTACCTGTCAGTTTGCTTCTGGGCCTGGCCAAGATGGCCATTTGCGGGTCCAGGCAGCGGGCGGTCGATGGTCAGGCTAGAGTCGGCTGCCTGCCCCTCTTTCGGGCCTACGTCCGTGCACGTGTGTCCCTGGAGAGGGAACACGCGGTGTCCACGGGGACTCTGGAGGCCTTCCGTCAACGCTGGTCACCGCGTGGGGTTGAGAGTATTGTAAACAATGAATGTACTGTTGTACTACAATGATTTGTTTGATATACTGTTATTGCTGATTATGTTTTGATGTGTTGTATTATATGATTGTGTTGAATAAAGTTTTTGGAAGAGGAAAAAGAGAAATCAATTACCATACCACTGGGGTGTAAGCTGCCCAAGTGAAATATGAGATGCTGTTCCTCCAATTTGCGTTTGGCCTCACTCTGACAATGGAGGAGGCCCAGGACAGAAAGGTCAGTGTGGGAATGGGAGGGGGAGTTAAAGTGTTTGGCAACCGGGAGATCATGATAGGCCCAGGCGGACTGAGCAAAGTTAACTCATTGCTGGATATTTACTAATTATTTTACCGATTATTATATATTTAGTTGTTTGTGTTATTGTGCTTAAAGGGCAGTAAAGATGTCACAAAAATGATTTAATTGTTCCACGACTGGTGTGTTAAATACTCGAGACTCTAGAACGCTTAATGAGGAAGGTGTCTCAATTAAGCAGACACGATGCACGCACTAATTGTCAAGGTATGTAATGGATTAGGGTATGACTCTTTCAAAGAGAGAGATCCTATTCTGTTATTGATTATAACATTTGGCTCAGTTCCCGGGGAGTTCAGGTGAGTGGCCAGATTATTATAAAAATAATTAATCAGGACATTTGATAAGATTGTGTGTCTCGGATCCTCAGCGCCACGCACTAGAGAGCTCTACATGGAGTCCTTGAAGCAAAACGCGAGCCGCAGCTCTGATCACCAAGGGCTGGAAAGAGTGAGATGTTGCAGCTCGACAGAGCAGATGATTTCATTGCCACTATTTGCAGCATCTCTGGCACGGCATCTGCTATATTAATTGAGAGACCAAGGTGAAGGGCAGAGGACCGGCGTGTGGGACGGAGAGCCTCTGGTGAAGTGGATAAATTAAGATTAGTGAATGAGTGTAAAGAGTTGTTGAAATGCAGCAAAGCTCTGGAACTTGAAGCGATGCCAATCCATCAACACCTGCTTGGTGCAGGCGAGAACAGAGGGAAGACAGTACCCGGGGATGAACAAATCATTGCAACGTGGCGCTCTCATTTCTTCCCTTCCACCTCTATTCCTTCCTCAGGCTTCACAATTCCCAACTCTTCCAGCCCTTTCTCACACATCTCTGGCTTCTGTCCAACCATCTGCCTATCAAACATGCTCCCCCCCCTCACCTGTATCCACCTATCCCTCTCCAGGCTTTGTCCTGACCCACCTCTCTTCCAGCTTAATCCGCCCCCCCCCCCCCCACCACTCCGACCCACCAGCACAATCTGAAGAAGAGTCCCGATCTGAAACGTCACCTATCCATGTTCTCCACAGATGCTGCCTGACCCGCTGAGTTACTCCAGCACTCTGTGAAACGTCACCTATCCATGTTCTCCACAGATGCTGCCTGACCCGCTGAGTTACTCCAGCACTCTGTGTCTTTCTTTACTTCAATGTTTAGACAGACGCAAAGCTGTTAACTTCAGGGAGATGTTGGACAGACTTGGATTGTTTTCTCTGGAATAATGGAGGTTGCAAGGAGACGTGTTTGAAGTGTATCAAATTATGAGAGGCAAAGATAGAGTCTACTGTCAGAGTTGTTCACTGTAAATACCCTGTCATGCCTCCTTGGGATCTTATACATTTGAATTGGTCACCCCTCATTCTTCTGAACTACAAGAAATACAAAGTTCCTCTCTTGGTCGAGCAATCTTGTGATCCTAGGAATTAGTGCAAGGATTCTCCCTTGGACTGCCTCTAATGCTACTGTATTGCCTTAGGTAAGGCACCTTATTGTGCATGGTATTCCAGGTGTGGCCTCACCAACGCTACAGGCAACTGGAACTAACCTTCCCTATGCTTCAGCTCCATCCTCTACAATTAACGTCAACATGCCCCTTTCCCTCAGAACTACTTGTTGGACCTTCCTGCTTCTTCTTTCATGTCCACCTTCCATGTTTCAAATGTTGACATCGTCCGTCCTGAAAAGGACGCAAGCTTCCGGTGACGATCAGTGGGAGCCGTCACTTGGTGCAATAGATGATGGTGGTAGCAGAATTAGCTCAGGATACATCCAGTTCCCAGCCCCGTGATGTGGACACTTCTGCTACGGGGCCCCTGCCTGCTAACATTTGGTGATTCATGTATTGGAACATCTCAATCCCTCTGACCTTAACAAATCCGCAGTCTCTCTCCACTTTGATAATCATCCAGCTTTTGATTTCTCTTATCCACCGTAAATTGTCAGCTTTTTGCCCAATCCATCTATCTCCACCCTGTAGCAGAATCACAATGTCCTCATAACAGCAACGCCTTCCAACTACATTTGTATCAAGGCGGACTGACATTTAGACAATGTAGTTAACTATAGTTTTAGAGATACAGCACGGATACAGGCCCTTTGGCCCACCGGGTCCCTGCCGACCAGCGATCCCCGCACACTAACACTATCCTACACACACTAGGGACACTTTACAATTTGACCAAAGCTATTAAGCCGACAAACCTTTGTCAGTGTGGGAGGAAACTGGAGATCCTGGAGAAAACCCACATGGTCACGGGGAAAATGCACAAACTCCGTACAGACAGCACCCGTAGTCAGGATTGAACCCGGGTCACTGATGCTGTAAGGCAACAACTCTACCGCTGCGCCACCGTGCCACCCAAAACTATAAATATGGACTTAACTGTAGATGGCAATGGTTTTGTTAAAGACTTTCTTCCCAAACGTTAATCATTTCCTGGCTAGTTTTTCTTCAATCCACATCTCAACTCTTTGGACAACTACATGCTAGTTTCATAATCTATACACTGCACACTCCACAATGGTTCCATGGGCAGTACTCTAGATTGTGTGCTTGTAAATGTGGTTTTGTGAGAGAAATCGGCCAATGTTAGGCCGCGTGCCGTACACCTGCCTAAAGTATGATCAGCCGCACAGTCAGTGTTTGACTGTGACCTAGACAATGACCCTGCCACAAGCAACTGGAGGAGAAGAAATGAAAAAATAGCCGGCACTTCCGGCTGGAGTGGTAAAGCTGCTCGAGGACAGAAGCCCGGTGAACGCACAGCTCCAGGAGGTCACCACCTCAGGCATTGTAACCAGTGAGAGACATGCAGTGACTGCCTTAAGTTTATGGACCTGTCCCACTTAGCCGATTTTTTGGGCGACTACAGGCAACTGCTGCAAAATTTTCAAAGTTGAAAATCTTTTGGTGACAGTGGAAACAATTTTTGCTGTCGTAGGTTGTCACCAGGTGGCGTAGGTTAATTCCATTAAAATGAGTCCCTGGCAGTCGCCTATAACCATATAACAATTACAGCACGGAAACAGGCCTTCTCGGCCCTTCCAGTCCATGCCGACCATTTATTTTCCCCTAGTCCCATCTACCTGCACTCAGACCATACCCCTCCATTCCCTTCCCGTCCATATACCTATCCACTTTACTTTTAAATGTTAAAATCGATCCTGCCTCCACCACTTCTGCTGGAAGATCATTCCACACAGCCACCACTCTCTGAGTAAAGAAGTTCCCCCTCATGTTACCCCTAAACTTCTGTCCCTTAATTCTCATGTCATGCCCTCTTGTTTGAATCTTCCCTACCCTCAATGGGAAAAGCTTATGCACGTTAACTCTGTCTATCCCTTTCATCATTTTAAAGACCTCAATCAAGTCCCCCCTTAACCTTCTGCGCTCCAAAGAATAAAGACCTAACTTGTTCAACCTTTCTCTGTAACTTAGTTGCTGGAACCCAGGCAACATTCTAGTAAACCTCCTCTGTACTATCTCTATAGAGTCGCGTAAGTGGGACAGGCCCGTAAGGTTTATGCTTAGGTTTATTGTCACGTGTACCCACCCAGGTGCAGTCAAAAGCTTTGCTTTGCACCCTATCCAAAGAAATCAGATAATACTATATATAATTATAAGCAAGTCATATCATAAGGTCATAAGGGATAGGAGTAGAATTAGGCCATTCAGCCCATCGTCTGATCATGGCTCAATCATGGCGGATCTATCTCCGCCCTCCTAACCCCATTCTGCTCCCTTGTCCCCATAACCTCTGACACCCGCACTAATCAAGAATCTACAGTATCTATCTCTGATAGCTCTGATATCCCCGAGTCAAACACAAGTACAATAGGTAGAGCAGAGGTGAAGATACAGAGTGCAGAATACAGTTGTCAGCATTGTAGTGCACCAGTTCCAGAGACAAGATCCAATGGTGTGTAGAATTCTGGGACGCAGCCCAGGAGAAGATCAAGAGGAAGAAATCAATCCCATTCTATTATGATCGCGTTTCCATGAGCTAATCTCCTCAATTATTTAAATCATAATCAAATTGGATTGAATTGCAACATTTATTAGTTTCACTTATGTTCTTCCTGATGTGGAGTTGAGGGAGAGACACCAGTTGCCATGGCAAACTCTCTGCAGCAAGAGAGGACAATCCAAGGTGGAAAACCCACACAGCTACACTCACTAACTCAGAAGCCCAGAAGCCCAGCCACGCTCTCCCTCTATGCAGGGCAACGTACAAAGACTTGCATCTACATAACACCTAACCACGACCTCAAGATGTCCACTGCACCTTAAAACCAATGGAGCACTGACGAATATACAGTAGAAACACTGCAGCCACTAAGTATCAACAAATAGCTGGAGTAACTCAGCGGGACAGGCAGCATCTCTGGAGAGAAGGAATGGGTGATGTTTCATGTCTAGACCCTTCCTCAGACAGCCAATAGGTACACAGATGCACCACACTGCACGATGACTGATACAGTATTGAATAATTGAGGGATTTCCAGTGAGGCTCGATGACTATGACTCCTCTAATCTTTTACAATATTCTGTGTGAACACTTGCTCTCTGCTAAATGAAGAGGAGGTGCCTCTAATTCCCTCGTTGGTACTGAAGTGTATTGGCATTGGTTTATTACTCTCACCTTAAACTATTCTCTATCATTTATGATTCCCCTACTTTAGGAAAAAGACACTGCATTCGCTCCATGCATTTCCTTTCAGATTTTAAACCCTCATCCTCCTGTGCCCCAAGGAATAAAGTTCCAGCCAACCCAAACTCTCGCTAAAGTTCATGGTCTCGTGTCTTGGCCACATCCTCTGCGTTCTCTCCTGCGTAATGACATCCTTGCTGTAGCAGGGTGACCAGAACTGAAGGCAATACTCCATGTGCAGCCTCACCAGCATCTTGCATAACAAACATCACATCCCTTCTGTACACAATTCGCTGTCTGCTGAAGCCCTGCGCGTCAAATGCAACACGGACAAGACAAGACCGGCTGAAAAACTAGTCTCTGCGACTTTCGACTGAGAGGTGAGAATGCGACCATCTGAGTGACGAGAGAGACAGATTCATGCACAGCGGGTGAGGCAGCTGCCTGGCCTAAATTTGGACAATTAGTCAACCGATACTCTATATATCTACAGAACAATTTACAATGACAAAAACATTTAGGAGATTTGAACGATTCATCATTTCAGAAGAGAGGACCCTAGTGTATTTAATTCCAGTACATACCGCTTTTTTCAGAGGAGTTATAGTCATCCAGCACAGAAACAGGCCCTTCAGCCCAACTCACCCATGCTGCCCAAGATGCTCCATCTACACAATTCGCACCTTCCTGCATTCCCATCCCTCTAAACCTTCCCTATCCATGTACCTGTCCAAGTGTCTTCTAGAAGCAGTAATAGAACCTGCCTCAACTACCTCTTCCGGAAACTTGTTCCATATACCCACCACCCTCTGTGTGAAAAAGTTGCCCCTCAGGTTCTTATTAAAATTTTCCCCACTCACCTATGACCTCTGGTTCTTGATTTCTCCTAGCCTAGGTCAAAGACTGCATTCACCCTATCTCTTCCACTAGTGACACATTAAGGCAAAGCCCTCGGCATATAAAAGCCCATGCCAGTACTCCCTGGTCTATTATCTTTTAACCAACATTGATAAAACAGACTCACTTATTTTTGCCACGGTTTAGTTAGACTCACGAGACTCAACCCCACACCAGATTGTCTGAGGACTCTTCCTTGAACAAAGTACAAAGAGGAACCCGGCATGGGGGGGGGGGGGGGGGGGAACAGGCACGTGCCGTGAGTAATTACTCAGGGTAGGCAGTCAGACGGCTTTAAAAAAAATCTTAAACCGCGCATGCGCAGATTGTTCTCTTTGTAAAAAATAAAAAAGAAGTAACAATTCTATTTTCCCAAGGGTTCTAAATCTCCTTCATTTTTTAATTACTGAATGGGTGGGGGACGGAGGTTGAAGGCAGGTGGAGAGATGGTGGGAAAAACGGGAGCACACCGGGACGTTGAATCAGTTGTCATCTTATTGAATGACAATACTAATTCAAGGGTCCATTTGGAGGGAGAGTTCCTTTCACAGTGTGTGGGGAGTCTGCGCCAGGGGTTAAATATGCAAGAAGGCTGTGTTGAGAAGGAGGGGGTCAGAGATCATATCAGACTCACTCTCCGCTGCCGCAGCGCTCCGGGCACGGACAGCAGAACTGGCCGCCACTTCCGGGGATAGAAGCAGCTCGGGTGACTGCGAGCGGCCGCCGGGACCCGACACCAGAACCGGCTGCTCTTCAGCGCCTTCTGATCACGTCTGGCAGTGCTCTTCGTCTGAACATCTCTCACCTGCCGTTCGCCAGCTTCGCTCATGTCAACCGCGTCCCGCAAATCCTTAAATTCCCAAGCGAAGTAACCTCAACTGGTCCCATGAGCACGCAGTCGGAATTTAAAGATTTGCGGGAAGCCGGCCGGCGAGCGGCAGGTGAGAGATGTTCAGACGGAGAGCACTGCCAGAGGTGAGTGGGGACCAGCAGAAGGGGCTGAAGTGGCAGTGTCCCGGCGGCCACTCGCAGTCACCCGAGCTGCTTCCTTCCTCTGAAGTGGTGGCCAGTTCTGCTGTCTGTGCCCGGAGTGCTGCGGCAGCCAGCCGAGCTAATCCACTCCCCGGCCACAATAAAACCATATGGCAATACAGCACGGAAACAGGCCATCTCGGCCCTTTTAGTCCATGCCGAACACTTACTCTCACCTAGTCCCATCTCACCTGCACTCAGACCGGAGCGTGGCAAGTGGGTTACTGACCCGATCCCCTCCTTCACAACGCCAGACTCCCCAAACACTGTGAACGGAGCTCTCCCCCCACCCGGGAAATACAGTAATTAAAAACATAAAGCACAAAGAAATGCACTTACCACGTTATTGGTACATTAAGTCCATTCTTCACTCTTTGTTTGCTAAGATACTATTAAAATAATGGCAATCCATATTTGAAAATCCCGCCAAGAAACTCGCGCTGTGCGTGCACAGGATGATGCGCATGCGCAGTGCCGCAAAGGCAGAATTTCTGCTGCCTTCAGCTTCCCTTGAAACTGACGGCTCAGGCAGCGCTGACGGCACGTGGGCTGCACAGACCTTCCTGTGTTTCAAGTGCTGCGGATGAAAGGCACGGAGAATTATGCCTACCTCAGAGATCGATCTCTTAGATAGGCATAATTCTCCCATGCCTTTACTATTTATATTTAATAATTGCCATTTCATAATTTTAGTCAGGGTAGGCGGTGCCTACCTTGCCTACCCTGACGGCACGTGCCTGGGGGGGAAGGAAGGAAGAGGGACTATATTTAAGGTCCTGGGAGTCTGTAGAAGGGTCCTAACCCGAATCATCTTCGGTCCTCCAGTTTCCTCCCACACTCCAAAGCCACACAGGTTTGTAGGTTAATTGGCTTTGGTAAAATTATAAATTCTCTCTTGTGCGTAGGATAGCGTTCGTGTACGGGATGATCACTGGTTGGCACGGACTTGGTGAGCAGTAGCGCATGTTACCTCTAAAGTCTAAAGAATCTGGTGTGCCTCAGGATTCGGTGCTGGGCCCAATACTGTTTGTCATCTTTATCAATCATTTGGATGAGAACATGCAGGGCAAGATTAGCAAGTTTGCAGATGATACAAAAGTGGGTGGTTTTGCAGACAGTGAAGATGGTTGTGAAAAATTGCAGCAGAATTTTGATCAATTTGCCAAGTGGGCTGAGGAATGGTTGATGGAATTTAATGTAGAAAAATGTGAGGTGTTGCATTTTGGGAAGTCTAACGTGGGCAGGACCTATACAGTGAATGGTGGGACTCTGGGGAGTGTTGTAGAGCAGAGGGATCTAGGAGTACAGGTGCATGGTTCCTTAAAGGTGGAGTCGCAGGTACAGTAGATCAGGTGGTCAAAAAAGCTTTTGGCACATTGTCCTTCATCAGCCAGAGTATTGAGTCTAGAAGTTGGGAAGTCATGTTGCAGTTGTATAAGATGTTGGTGAGTTCAGTTCTGGGCACAGTGTTATAGGGAATATGTTGTCAAGCATAAAGAGTGCAGAGAAGATTTACAAGGATGTTGCCAGGACTAGAGGGTGTGAGCTATAGGCAGAGGTTGAGGAGGCTGGGTGTATATTCCTTAAAGCGCAGGAGAATGAGGGGTGATCTTATAGAGAGTCTCTCGCCCAGAGTGGGTGAATCGAGGACCAGAGGACATAGATTTAAGGTGAAGGGGAAAAGATTTAATATGAATCTGAGGGGTAACTTTCTCACACAAAGGGTGGTGGGTGTATGGAACAAGCTGCCAGAGGAGGTAGTTGAGGCTGGGGCTATCCCAACATTTGAGAAGCAGTTAAACAGGTACATGGATAGGACAGGTTTGGAGGGATATGGACCAAATGCTGGCAGGCGGGACTAGTGTAGCTGGGACATGTTGGCCGGTGTGGGCAAGTTGGGCCGAAGGGCCTGTTTTCACACAGTATCACTCTATGACTCTATTGATAACAACAAGAACATGAAGCGCCAACCACAAACTCTAGATTTACTGCTTTTAGTTTGAGCTGCTCATTGTTCTGACATATGCATGGATTTAATATGTTTGGCATATTATAACATTAGATTTAACTGTTGAATGTATACAATTGCTGTATCTTCCAAGCAATTAATTCCATCTTGTATGAAAAAATTACATTTCAAACAATGTCCCCCTTGTGATTGTGTACCTAACGTAGATCCTAAAAATTAATGACAAAATTAAACATTCCATCCACTGCCCTGTTGTCACCTTGACAACAGGTCTCACCCCAGATCTTCACTTCCTGATCAACAGACCACTCACACCAGGTCAATAAAAGGACCCTCGACTCCAACCAAAACAGGACAGCGAGTGTTATCCAACCCATGTCGCCTTGGACTTGTTCCCAACAAGTAATGATTTTGCTCGGCCTTTGCAGTTGGCTGCTGGGCATCAAAGTCAGAGGCACAGGTTAGAATTCCTGTTCAGCTTTAAGACTGGAGTCATTGCCCTCGCTCACGTCCAGACTGCGAACATTCAAAGGACATTATCACAGAGGAAGTGAAGGGTATTTTGTTGGCCATTCTGCAACATTGTCGGCATCAGACACGTGGTGACTCTCGTGTACCGCCAAGGTGAGTTTGCTGCATGATTTTACCGGGTTGTACCGGGCAAAACAAAGCATTTCACTGTCCCTACACGTGACAATAAAGTATCATGGAATCATTGAAACTTAGGACATTCTCACTGACATTTAACTCATGTCCCAGGACCCAGACACTTCCATGGGAACAATATAACACTGTGAGATAGGTGGCCCTTTTCCTAATCGGCCAGCATTATTATCTAAATGGAGGCCGATTAGGAAAAGGGGAGATGCAGCGCGACCTGGGTGTCATGGTACACCAGTCATTGAAAGTAGGCATGCAGGTACAGCAGGCAGTGAATGGTATGTTGGTTTTCATAGCAAAAGGATTTGAGTATAGGAGCAGGGAGGTTCTACTTCAGTTGTATACGGTCTTGGTGAGACCACACCTGGAGTATTGCGTACAGTTCTGGTCTCCAAATCTGCGGAAGGACATTATTACCATAGAGGGAGTGCAGAGAAGGTTCACCAGACTGATTCCTGGGATGTCAGGACTGTCTTATGACGAAAGACTGGATAGACTTGGTTTATACTCTAGAGTTTAGGAGACTGAGATGGGATCTTATAGAAACTTACAAAATTCTTAAGAGGTTGGACAGGCTAGATGCAGGAAGATTGTTCCCGATGTTGGGGAGGTCCAGGACAAGGGGTCACAGCTTAAGGATAAGGGGGAAATCCTTTAGGACCGAGATGAGAAGGACTTTTTTCACACAGAGGGAGGTGGGTCTCTGGAACTCTCTGCCACAGAGGGTAGTTGAGGCCAGTTCACTGGCTATATTTAAGAGGGAGTTAGATGTGGCCCTTGTGGCTGGGGATCAGAGGGTATGGAGAGAAGGCAGGTACGGGATACTGAGTTGGATGATCAGCTATGATCATATTGAATGGCGGTGCAGGCTCGAAGGGCCGAATGGCCTACTCCTGCACCTAATTTCTATGTTTCTATCTATGTTTCTATGTAACAATGCAATCAAGGATCTATCCCGTAGACGGGGAAAGTAAAAAAAACATAATAACCACTTAAAATTGCAAAAGTTCCATTGCAGTCTGTGAGGCCATAGGGTGTATAAATGTATAATTTTACTTCGGAGTCACGTGAGTGACTACGTGAAGACCCCGCCAGCACGCATGCGCGACATATCGTCGTACGGCCATGCCCCACCAGAAGGGCCTACCCATCCACCCCAAGCTGGCTGCCAGCATTGATTATATGGCCACCAACCAACTTCAGGAACAGGCCATCAATGCCACAGCAGATAAATATTTGGCGCCAGAAAACTGCAAATCGTTAAATGTGCCCGCGGTGAACAACCCGATATGGGGGAACATGAGCCCCTCAAGTAGAGGGCAGGAGATGAAACTTCAGAAGATCCTGAAGCTCCTAACCGCAGGGATTACTGCAGTAGCCAGAACAGCAGTGGGAGTGGATATGCCGCAAGAGCTGCAAGATGCTTTGGCCTTACTGTGCAATACACAGTATGAAATTAACAATTTCAGGAAAAGCATTATAAAGCCGGCGCTTAACCCCAAGTTCGCGGGGTTATGCAAGCCTGGGAAGACGCAGCCTCCAAGCCTGTTATTCGGGAAAGATCTCCCCAAACAGGTAAAAGATCTTGACGAGGAGGCTAAGGCTTTGGGCGTTATTAAAGTACCTGGGTACACTAAGCCTCATCACCCACACAGAACGCACCCCTACGCACCCACCGGGCAGAGTTACCCTAACAGGTCTGCCGGTGGTGAAAGCTCGAAGGCCGGCATACCTGCACAGCGGTCTTTTTTAGGCCAAGGCCCAGGCCGGCCTCCTTGGAAGATGCGCCACTCCCAGAACACCTACAACCAGCCGAGGAAGCAAGGGCAGAAACCTCCACACCGGCAGTAACCATGGAGGTAGGTGGGTCTGGGATCCCCAAGAACACTACTGACCTAAATTCACTCTGCATAGGGGGCAGGTTGCACATGTTCCTCGAGAATTGGCTCACTTTTACCTCTGATCCTTATATACTCAGGAGTATTCAGGGCTACAAAATTGAATTTATTCACAAACTCCCTACCCCGGTACAGCATGCGCCTAGTCGGAAATTTGTCCTTTCTCATAGAGATAAGGCAGCAGGGCATGCTGAACTACAGAGGTTAATAGAAAAAGGGGTAATTGAAAAGGCCTTTAAAGAACCTCAGGAGTTCGTGTCTAATATATTCACTAAAAACAAAAAAGATGGCGGGTGCCGCATCATCATAGATTTGACCGACCTGAATACTTCTGTCCAGTATATTCATTTTAAAATGGACACCTTCGACACTGCTACTCAGCTTGTAGCCAATAGGTACTACATGGCATGCGTTGACCTTAAAGATGCATACTATTCAGTACCCATACACAAGGATCATAGGAAATACTTAAAATTTATCTGGATGGGACAATTATGGCAATATAAAGCTTTGCCTAATGGGCTATCGTCAGCACCCAGATTGTTTACCAAGATATTGAAACCAGCTTTGGCCTATTTAAGGAAACAGAATCATACTGTTATGGCCTATCTTGATGACATCCTCATAGTGGGGGAGAATTTGGAAATGGCTACTTTGGCAGTCACAGCCACGGAACATATTTTTCAGATACTGGGGTTTACGATACATCCAGATAAATCAATATTGGAACCCTCTACCACCATGAAATATTTGGGGTTCATTATTGACTCAGTGCAAATGTCTGTCACGTTACCACCAAGCAAGGTGGAAGACCTGATAGAGGCTTGCAGGAGCCTCTTTGGCATTAAGGTCCCATCCATTCGGCAGGTGGCCAGGGTGATTGGGAAGATAGTAGCTGCATTTCCTGCAGCACAATATGGGCCCTTACATTACCAAAATTTACAAAGAGCAAAAATTACGGCGCTCAAAAATCATGCTGGCCATTTTGATAGGCCCATGAAAATTCCAGAAAAGGCAAAAGCTGAACTATATTGGTGGATGGGTAATGCCCAAAATTGTTCCAAACCCATGACTATCGCCAATCCCTCGATCACCTTACAAACGGATGCCAGTGCCAAAGGGTGGGGAGCTACTAACACTACCTCTAGCTGTGGAGGTAGATGGAGTGCACCAGAGTTATCCCTATTTAAAAACTTAGGGATTAACTATTCAGAAATGCTCGCAGCATTTCACGGACTTAAAGCATACTGCACTAACATGAACAAAGTTCATGTTAGACTACAGATTGACAACACCACGGTGGTAGCCTATATTAACCACATGGGCGGTGTAAAGTCGATATCGTGTGATGAATTGGCCAACAATATCTGGCACTGGTGTCTGCAAAGAGGAATTTGGATCTCTGCAACTTACCTACCAGGTAAACTAAACACAGTGGCAGACACCAGATCACGGAAATTCAACGACAACATAGAATGGATGTTGGATCGGAAAGTGTTTACAGATATTGTAGAACGTTATGGGACACCAGATATCGACCTTTTCGCGTCCAGGCTAAATCACCAACTACCAACGTATGTTGCTTGGGAGCCAGACCCGGGGGCGGTAGCGATGGATGCTTTCTCGCTACACTGGGGGGATTTGTTTTTCTACGCTTTCCCCCCTTTCTGCCTCATCAGTCGGGTCTTGCAAAAAATCAAGCAAGACTCCGCATCGGGTATCTTGGTAGTGCCCGACTGGCCTACTCAACCATGGTTCCCTCTGGTACAAAAGATGGCCACAGAACCCTGTGTCAGGGTGAATAAAAGACCAAGCCTGCTTGTTCATCCTGTTACAGGAGAAAGTCATCCATGTCATGATCGTATGGATTTGTTAATTTGCAGACTTTAAAACGGCCACTTCATGGACTCGGACTCTCCAACAGGACCATTGATACTATCACGGGAGCCTGCAGAGAGTCCACAAGGAAGCAGTACTTGACCTACATCAGGAAGTGGGAAAGATTCTGCGTGACTACTAAAACTACATACGAAACCGCCACCATCACGGAAGTGCTGGAGTTTCTGGCTACCCTTCATTACGATGAGGGTTTAAGCTACAGCGCCATTAACTGTGCCAGGAGTGCCCTATCGTCTTACTTGGGCAAGGGGAGTGACCAATTGGGAATTGGGTCACATCCCCTGGTATCCAAATTTATGCGGGGAATATTTAATTCTAATCCCCCCAGGCCCAGATATAGCCATACCTGGGACATCAGCACGGTATTGACGATGCTGCGAGGATGGACACCGAACACGGGACTCCCTTTGGCCAAATTAACCTACAAAATGGTCATGATAATGGCACTGATCACGGCGCAACGGGTCCAGTCCCTGCACAAACTCAGTCTGGATGCCATGGCAATTACCAGTGGGAAAATCACATTCCAGGTGCAGGGACTATTGAAGCAAGATCGACCCGGAGTGTCTGGACATACTTTGGAGTTCCCGGGTTACCCAGCGGACACTCGTCTTTGTATCGTTACATTGATTCTGCGATACATTTCAGTCACTAAAGATCTAGGGGCACGGAAACAGCTTTGCTTGTCAGTCACAAGAAGCCTCATCACAGGGTCACGGTGCAAACCATTTCCAGATGGTTAAGGGTGGTACTGGATGCGGCGGGGGTGGATACTAATGTGTATAAATCTCACTCCACCAGGGCAGCATCCACCTCGGCGGCTAGAAGGATGGAGGTACCACTGGATCACATCCTGGCCACAGCGGGTTGGAACAATGAGAGAACCTTCCACCGTTTTTATAACAAACCCGTGACCTCCCCTGACAATTATGCAGGGAGGATCTTAAGTGCTGCCAGTTAAATAACCCTTTTGGGACACAATATTGTGTTTGGTATGAATAAATACCTGTTTTATTTTTCAGCCAGTGTCTTGTCTGAATCACGTCCATCCTCTTATCCCAGCTTTAGCGGTGTGTGAGCATGGAGCTTCCAGGGCATGAAATCACAGAGCTTTGAAATCTTCACGTAGTCACTCACGTGACTCCGAAGTAAAATAGTAAGATTAAACGAGAACTTACCAGTTTGAAGTTTGATCTTTATTTTATGAGGAGTTACGATGAGGGATTACGTGCCCTCCGCTCCCAACCCTCTATTATAAAGATCACCTGGTATGAAAGTTCTCTTTTTTCTCTTACTATGTCAGTCATTGAGACTGTTTTTTGTTCTGTGATTTCACACCACTGCTTTGAAGAATGTCGCGCATGCGTGCTGGCGGGGTCTTCACGTAATCCCTCATCGTAACTCCTCATAAAATAAAGATCAAACTTCAAACTGGTAAGTTCTCGTTTAATCTTACTATTATATAGAGGGAGAGAATATGCAGCTCATCGAGATTCCTCGGTTAATTATTAAGATCATGGTTGTTCCCAATATAATTTAAACACTCTATCCCTCTCCATCACAGTAATCTTCTATATACTTGGTGATCACCATTTTTCTTAAAAGTCTCCCACAACCCTTTGGGAACAGAGTTCAGAGAGAAAACAAATGTATAATCGTGTTCTTAAATGGACAGACCCTTATTTTCAATGACAGAACCATGTAGGATTCTATGTTTCAATCAAGAGTCTCCTTTCTCTGGACCCGTGGATACAAGCCCATTGTGGGATAAAAACAGATACATGGAGACTTGTCTAATGTTACGTATGTTGTGGACTAACATGCAGATGGGGGAGGTCAGGGCGTATCCTTGTCCTCCACTTCCGTCTACGCCACGTGGCCACGCGCCTCTTGGTCCAACATTGCCGTTTTTCACCAAGTCTCAAGGAGAATCTTCTGCTATTTGACCTAATGCAGGCGCTTTGAGTACAATCTACGACAGCAGGAATTCTTCACCACTTGTCAAAGCAACAGTTTTCAGTTGGCAGCAAAGCTTGAGTCTAGTGAGAGCTCACACATGTTTCTATCAAAGTCCAACTCACCCTGAGTGTTCTTCATCCCAGATTAAACTCTGTCATTAGTTAGCCTGCACCTCACATTCTTTGCCACATAATAGCTGAGTACAAACTGAAAACCTGTTTTACTCATACCTCAATGTAATAGCATAAGTGATACCAACACAAATACACCAAAATAATTACACAAACGCACAATATTTAATTAAATTTCACAAAGATTACTTCAGCTAACCGGCACCCCACCGTAGCTGCCACCTGCTGCTACGATCATTTCTGTTCTTGCCTCAATCTCTGCGATTCTGAGCTCTTGTGTTACATCCTGCTGTACACTGACCCTCCACTCCCACAGTGAAGGGATACATTTTAAGCAAATTCATCTTAAATACCAAAGCTAATCCAAAATAGTCCACGACAGTTTAGAAATCAGATTACTTACAGTGGAGTATTTTGTTTTCTATCTGCAGTGAAAGGTCTATGCACGAGTGCCAAAGTCTTGTGGAGAATTGGAATTTCAAAAATAAAATTGTACCTAAAAATGACTGAGAGAGAAACTTACCATCAGAGCTTCCTTCCCATGAATAGTTAAAGTGCCTTCATTCCTAATCCTTGCTCGGCATTGGTTTTCTGGGGTGTTGTTTGATTTTTCATTCAGTTCGCAGCGACTGTGTTGAGAGCAAGCGATTTCTTGTTACTCTGGCTGTGCCATCTTGCCACACTGAAGACAATTTGAAAGGAAGGTACTTGCCAAACTTCTCAAAGTTCTTGGGTGATCTAGCAGAAGGGAGAGAAAGATTGCAAGGGGGAGGTAGCTTCAGGAAAGGGAACCGAAATAGATCTCCTGAAAGCAGAAACCAAAAAGAGTTGATCAGACGCGGGAGCCAATGCGAGCGGGCAGTGCTGTGGGTGTTAAGTATCACACAGATGAAACAAACACCATGGTCAGCTATTTTTATATTTGGATAACTATTTTGACGACCTACTTACCCTATTAGAATGAAAGCCTCAGATTCAATCAAACATTAAACCACTCTGAGGCGTGGAAAATCCCTGCCTGAGACGAGGTTTCTTTCCTAATAATTTGTTTTTGTGCTCTTTAAAGTGAGCCCAGGCTTCCCACACAAGCAGCACATGATCCCTGGGCACATCACTGCACCATAAATAGAACGCTTGCATCATCGGGTCAAAATAAGTGCCCACACCGTCGGCTGAGTAACAGTCATCAGCCGAGACAAGGTCTGAGCTTTCCAATACAGTACACCATCTCGTCACCTCGCTGAGCGAATGCAAGGGGCTTGCACCCTTCCAGATGCTTCAAGTCTACTTTAGTTCAGTCTAGTTTATTGTCACGTGTGTATGTCACTTTTGTCACATACTAACCAGTCAGCAGAAAGACTACATGATTACGATCGAGCCATTCAAAGTGTACAGATTCATGAGAAAGGGAATTACGTAAATAATGTTTTTAGTGCAAGATAAAGCTAGTAAAGTCCGATCGAAGGTAGTCCGAGGGTCTCCAATGAGGTACATAGTAGCTCAGGACCCCTCTCTAGTTATTGGTAGGGTGGTTCAGTTGCCTGATAACAGCCGGGAAGAAACTGTGCCTGAATCTGGAGGTGTGCGTTTCCACACTTCTGTACCTCTTGCCTGATGGGAGAGGGGAGAAGAGGGAGTGACTAGGGTGAGACTGGTCCTTAATTATGCTGCTGGCCTTGCCGAGGCAGCGTGAGGTGTAGATGGAAGGGAAGTTCAGTCTTCCACGAACTCCAGTAACAAGACACTGCAGTTTAAAGGCCCAGGCTTTCAAGCAAAAGAAGAAACATGTATTTTTAATTACAGAAAGCTGTTTTCTGTCATGAACCCTCCCTGTTCTTCATATATGGATCTCAAGGCGATTTGTCGCCGTAACGATTTGCCGCTGGGCCAGGAAAATATTTATGGGACATTTCTCTTTTAAGAAATCCAGACACTTGCTTCTCGATAAAGAACGTCAGAAGATGAGTTGAGGATATCTCTAGCAAGAGAACAGCAGGTTTCCCAGCCCTCTGCTTAGTGGAGTAAACCCCTCCAGGATTACATGCAAGCAATACTATAATAGGTGATGGATTCTGTGGCCAGGTTCCCAGGAGCCTTCTGCACAGTGACCTCACAGTTGTGTGTGATGGACACTAACACATGTGGTGGGTTGGGGAGGGAGGGAGGGAGGGGGGTGACGGGGAAGGATCAGACACCAGCTACTGATTCAGGAAGGAAGGCAGACATTAACCTGTGCACTGCCACACACAGAATCACAGGCAGCTTGGTCTTCACAACATTGAAAGCTGCTCACGGTCCGTTGATGGCACGGTGGTGCAGCGGTAGAGTTGCTGCCTCACAGCGCCAGAGACCCAGGTTCAATGCTGACTACGGGTGCTGTCTGTACAGAGTTTGCACGTTCTCCCCGTGACCATGTTGGTTTTCTCCAGTTTCTTCCTTCACTCCTAAGACGTACTGGTTTGTAGATTTGGTAAGTTTTAAAATTGTCCCTAATGTGCGCAAGATAAATGTACAGGTCTGAAGAAGGGGTTCGGTCCTAAACGTTGCCTATTCCTTCGCTCCATAGATGTTGCCTCACCCACTGAGTTTCTCCAGCATTTTTGTCTACCTTCGATTTTCCAGCATCTGCAGCTCCTTCTTGTACAGGTTGATAGCTGGTTGGCATGGACCCATTGGACTGAAGGACCCGTTTCCAGCCTGCATCTTTAAAATCTAAAGACTAAAGTCAAACATCAAGTGGATGATAATATTAAACAATACGTGCATTTACATAGCAACATCTTTGGAAATATGTCCCGAGGGCCTTTGGCAGGAACGAGGGAAATATTTACCAAAGGAGCACGACCCAAAACTGTGGATGCCAGAATCTTGAGCAAAACACAAAGTGCTGGAGCAACTCAGTGTGTCAGGCAGCATCTGTGGAGAGTGGACCCGAGCTCTGATGACAGACAGCTTTAAGCAAGTCAAGGGATTACTGGGAGTTTGGTTTGATTTATTATTATTGTCACATGTTGGTGCTTTTTATAAAGGCACTAGACCAAGTGGGACCCATTAGGCCCCGTTCCCCTAACATAATATTCCACCACTCACCCGTTCCCCAACGTAATATTCCACCACTCACCCGTTCCCCCAACGCAATATTCCACAACTCACCCATAGCCCCCACAGGAGGCCTGGTCCCCCAACGCAACCCGTTCCCCAACGTAATATTCCATCACTCACCCGTTCCCCAAACGCAATATTCCACCACTCACCCATAGCCCCCACAGGTGGCCTGGTCCCCCAACCTGACCCATTCCCCAACGTAAGATTCCACCACTCCCCTGCATCCCCCAGCACTTCCTATTCCACTTCCCCGGGGCACCTTTTTCACTCAGAGGAAAGTCTGTATCTGGAATGAGCTGCCAGATGACGCTATATAAGTGGATACAATTATGATCAATAAGTAGACATTTGGACAGATCTACGGATAGGAAACATGAAGTTCTGTGGGCCAAATAAAGGCAAGTGGGACTAGCCCAATATGCCAACTTGGTTGGCATGGGCAAGATGGGCCAAAGGGCCTAGTTCTGTGCTGTACAGCTCTATGACTCTCCTGGTCAGTGTAGCTAAACATCTGAATGCCAACACAATCCACCAGCATCGCTCCGGGCAAATCCACTCTCCGACAGTCTGAAGAACGGTCACAACCCAAAACGTCAACTGTCCATTGGCTCCACAGATGCTGCAAACCCACTGAGCTCCTCTGCACTTTGTGTTCTGCTCAAGAGTGCAGCCTCTGCAGTTCCTTGTGCCTTAATTCACCAACCTGTTGGCCTTCTCGTTCATTCATTCATCACAAACCACTGTAGAGATTTTACCAAAGATGAAACCTATCAGTGCTGTTTGATCAGCTTCCTGTACTTGCTAGCAGTCACGTACAGAAACCTGTTCCAGCCAGCACAACCTTGGTGCGTTACCTTTCTCATGGGTTTAAAATTAGTTTCAGAAAAACAGGATGGAAACAGGCCTTTCGGCCCACCGAGTCCATGTCAACCATCAATCACCCATTCACAGTAATTCTGTTATCCCACTTTCTCATCCACTCCCTGGGGTGGGGAGATTGCAACCATCACGTGGGCCGCCCTGTTTCGACAAATGTAATCAACTCGGCGTGCACAATCAAATAAGATCAAATAGAACAGGTTGTCCTTCAACTTTAGGCTGTGCACGCCATACGCAGGAAGTAGAAGATCCACTCCCTACAGACTAGGGGCAATTTACAGAAGGTCAATTAGCCTACAAACCCGCACGTCTTTGGGATGCGGGAGGAACCAGAGCACCTAGAAGAAACCTGTGCAGGGAGAAACAGAGAGAACATGCTAACTCCACACAGGCAGTACCCGAGGTCAGGATCGAACCAGGGTCTCTGGTGCCATGAGGCTGCTCCACTGTGCTGGAAGGAGTCGCTGGTCTGGTCCTCTCTGTATCCCGGTACAGAATAATATTAGCAACAGGAGCAGAGCGCACAAGCCTTAGTGCAATGCAAACTCAACCAGGTTAGACATGTAAAGAAACCGGAGAATAAAAGCGCTGGAAACTGTCGACATGAAGTAAGAGTGCAGGAGGGGTGAGACTGGTCAACATTTAGAACATAGAACAGGCCCTTCAGCCCACCATCTCTGTGCCAAACATGATGCCAAGACTATCACATCCACCTGCACATTAGCCACAACCCTGCATCCCCTACATAAGCCTATTCAAAAATCTATAAAATGCCACCACCAAGTCCTCCTCCACCACCGCCCCTGGCAGCACCTTCCAGGGACTCACCACCCTCTGTGAAAAAAACATGCGCCATACATCTTTAAACATTGCTTCTCTCACCTTAAAGCTGTGGCCTCAGGTATTGCACTGTTCTACCATGGGGAAAAAGGTTCTGACTGTCTACCCCATCTATGCCTCATATCATTTTGTATGCTTTTATCAGATGTCTCTGCAACCTCTGGCATTCAAGAGAAAACAATCCAAGCCAGCCCAACCTCTCCCTGTAGCTAATACCCGCTAATCCAACCACAAGTTGACAGGGAAGTAGAGGGTTAGATTTCGGACTATCAGCTGTACAGAGGTATGGTGAAAAGCTTTGATTTGCATGCTATCCATTCAAATCAGGTAACACTATACATAAATACAATCACATCAAACTCGTACAACAGGTAGAGCAAAGGGGAAGATACAGAGTGCAGAATATAGTTCTCAGCATTGTAGCGCACCAGTTCCAGAGACAAAGTCCAATGTCCGCAATGGGGTAGAGGTGAATCAGACAGCATCCTCGCTTATGGAGGGTCTGTTCAGGAAGCACAAGGAACTGCAGATGCTGCAATCTGGAACAAAATACAAAGTGCTGGAGGAGGCCAGGCATTATCTGTGGAGGGAATGTACATCAGTCCGAAGAAGGGTCCAGTCCTGAAACGTTCATAAGGGATAGGAGCAGAATTAGACCATTCGACCCATCAAGTCTACTCCACCATTCAATCATGAATGATCTGTCTTTCCCTCTCGACCCCATTCTCCAGCCCTCTCCCCGTAACCTCTGACACCAGTCCCACCACAGATGCTGCCTGACCCGCTGAGATCTTCCAGTACGCTGTGTTTTTAACCTTCCAGCCTCTTGGGATTGGGGGGGGAGGTGGGGGGGGGGGGGGACCTGGCAAACATTAACCCTGTGGTCCCCGAGGCGTTACTGACTGGCTCCATGCCAGCCCTCAATAAGGTTCAGATATGGTTTGGTCCTTTGAGCAGCTCCAGCTGGCTCGAAGGGCCGAATGGCCTACTCCTGCACATATTGTCTATTGACCTTGCACCGAGACAATGTGCTACAAACCGGTCATATTCTGCATGGATTGACACAAAATGCTGGAGTAACTCAGCGGGACAGGCAGCATCTGTGGAGAGAAGGAATGAGTGACGTTTCGGGTCGAGACCCTTCTTCACACTGACTTGGTTTAAACCAGAATCTGTAGTTCCTCCCTACACATCTTCTGCAATGGGGGCAGTTGTACCATGTGAGAGATCTTCACATGTTCAGTCTGAAGAAGGGTCTCGACCCGGAACGTTGCCTATTCCTTCGCTCCATAGATGCTACCTCACCCGCTGAGTTTCTCCAGCATTTTTGTCTACCTTCGATTTTTCCAGCATTTGCAGCTCTTTCTTAAACGTCTTCTGCACGGAGATGGTTTCAACAATTTGCACAATTGCCACATAACCTGGCGCAGCGCGAAGAAAAATGCAACAATAATATAATCACCTCTGCAAATAAAAAACCGCAAGATATTTTTCTCGCGTAGGCGCAGGTGCAGTGAGTATTTTCCCGCACGGAACAGCACATTCTGCAAAGCCAGCCCGGTTGTGGACTCGCGAGTGCGGTCAGCGCTCACCTGCAGCCCCGGGATCCGCTGCTCCGGGCCCCGCTGTCCAAGCGGCCCCCGCCCGCCCGCCCGGGAAGCGCTCGCCTCGTACACCCGCGTCAGGCTGCGGCGATGCAGCGGAGACTTGCGTGGTGCGGGGGGAGGGCAGGAGATTTTTCCCTGCCAATCCCGGCGGGATGCTGCCTCGGTCAATCTGTCCCGGGATCAACCGGTACAGATCCCCGGTAGAATGAAGCTGCTATCTGCTTCTGCAGCCGCCCTGCGTTGCACTGGTGGTCACTCACCTTACTGCCCCCCCCCATTAAACTGGTGGTCACTCATCATGGTACAACTGTCCCCAATATACTGGTGGTCTCTTATCTTTGTACCACTCCCCCATGGGGCAACTCTCACACAGAGGGTGGTGTACACGTGGAACGAGCTGTCAGATCAGGTAGTTGATCTGGACCCAACGGACCTATCCATGTTCTCCAGAGATGACGCCTGACTCATTGAGTTACTCCAGCACTTTGTGTCTTTCATGGTACAAGAGTCTGGGGGTTCAGGGGTCATGTGTGAACACAAACCTCTTTACCTTCCTGAAGATAGACTCAAAATGCTGGAGTAACTCAGTGGGACAGGCAGCATCTCTGGAGAGGAGGAATGGGTGATGTTTTGGCTCGAGACCCTTCTTCAGACTGCATCACCTTCCCAACAGGTATCTGCTGTGCAGTTCTCAACCTGCAAAATGTGACTTCTTCTTCTTGCGTATGGCGTGCACAGCCTAAAGTTGTAGGACAACTTGTTCTATTTGATCTTATTTGATTGTGCACGCCGGGTTGATTGCATTCGTCGAAACAGGGCGGACCACGTGAAGGTTGCAATCTCCCCACCCCAAAGGGTTCTCAGTCTGAAGAAGGGTCTCGACCCAAAACATCACCCCTTCCTTATCTCCAGAGATGCTGCCTGTCCCACTGAGTTACTCCAGCATTTTGTGTGTATCAAAGATCAGGAGGAGGAGCTTGTTAGATAATCGACATACTTCTATAGTGAGTGACTTTTCTTAATTATCTCTTTGTGTTTTTTATTTTAGGTGAATGATTAAAAAAAGTGCTTCATTGCAATATCTTTAAATGTAGCTGTCAATGAATATATTAAAGATTCAACTCAGCACAAGGTCGGGGTGGAAGATTGCAACCTTCACGTGGTCCGCCCTGTTTCGACTAATGCAATCAACTCGACGTGCACAAACGGAAGATCAAATAGAACAACGGTTACACAAAAAGCTGGAGAAACTCAGCGGGTGCAGCAGCATCTAAGGAGCGAAGGAGATAGGCGACGTTTCGGGTCGAGACCCTTCTTCAGCTTATAATAATGCTCGAGATGGTGGCCTGGTGCTCGTCAGTGGGGTCATGGTCCAGGGGTAAGTAGAACAAGTTGGCCAACAACTTTAGGATGTGCACGCCACACGAAAGAAGAAGTACAAGGTAAAGATAACATTTAAACGTGTGAAAATTGCATGAGGCTTTTGCAAGAAGAAAAAAATTGCAAACATTGTAAATTTAAATATTTATTTTTTACTTTCTATTACATGTAGAATTACAATGTACATGTATAAAATAGTTTTCTTGAGTCAAGCAGGCCCTTCAGTCCCTGCATACACACCGAGCCCTGTCAGAGTGAAGTTTAACGATGAGGATTTAGAGATGACACAGTGTTTGTTGTTAGTTATGCTACTAAACTGTTACTTCAGCTCAACGCAACAAAATGGAAAGATTTCTGAGATTTTGCAGCCTTAATATTGCACTACGTCCTGACGTTCTTGTCATTTATTTGGTTGTGTTGGTTATTACTCCGGGAAATGTAACATAGACAAAACCATGGAACAGAGAACATAGATCGGTACTGCAAAGGAGCACGCCATTCAACTCACTAAGTCCATGCCAAACCGATGCCAAAATAAACTAGTCCCTTCTGCCCGCACGTGATCTATATCCCTCCATTGCTTGCCCTCACTAATTTTAAATATGGAATCATTTTTTATTAGTTATAAACATTGTCTGGTACACTCTGCGCTCTATCTTACTGTACTCCAGAGCTGTTATTAATTTCACAATACAATGATGACAAATGATGATAGCTCTGTTGTCTTTGTATCTGCAAATCCTAAACCAATTTAACTTCTTCTAGAATATTACAGAATAGGTAAGTCATAGTGGACTATCTGTTTAAATGGATGCATTTTACATAATAACCTACTGTGCTGGAAGTACTATGATTCAAGAAGATTTGCTGTGATGAAACTGATCATGAATAGTAAAGGAACAAGAGAAGGGTCTCGACCCAAAACGTCACCTATTCCTTCTCTCCAGAGATGCTGCCTGACCCACTGAGTTACTCCAGCAATTTGTATCTATCTTCGGTGTAAAGCAGCATCTGCAGTTCCTTCCTATACAAGAGAAAGTAAATCTAGGGTAGGAGGTCAGAACCTTTTCCCCAGGGTGGAAATGCCAGAGACCAGAAGGCATATGGTCAGTGGGAGAAAGTTTAAAAGATTCTGATGGATTAGGCATACATGCATTTGGACTAGAAGTGTCTCGGCCCGAAACATCACCCATTCCTTCTCTCCAGAGATGCTACCTGACCCACTGAGTTACTCCAGCAATTTGTATCTATCTTCGGTGTAAACCAGCATCTGCAGTTCCTTCCTGTGCATTTGGATAGACAGGGGCTGGTTAAGAACAGTCAGCATGGATTTGCACGTGAGAGATTGTCTTACAAATTTGATTGCGGTTTTGCAGGAGGTAGCCAAGGTTGACGAGGGCAAAGCTGAATATGTAGTCCATGTGAACTTCAGCAAGATCTTTGATAAGGTGCCACATAGTCGGCTGCTCTGGAAGGTTAGATTGCATGGGATCCATGGGGAGCTAGCTGACTGGAGAGAGGATTGACTACGTTGATGGAAAAAGGGTGATGGTGTAAGGATGTTTTAGTGACTAGTAGTGTGCCTCAGGGTTTATGTTTGTGGTTTATATCAATGATTTGGATGAGAATGTAGAAGGCATGATTGGTAAGTTTGCAGATGACACTAAAGCGGGTGGTATTGTAGATGGTGAAGTTGGTCATCAAACATTACAGCAGGTTCTTGATCAGTTGGATAAATGTGCTGAGGACTGTAAATGGACATTAATGCAGATAAGTGGGAGGTGTTGCATGTTGGTAAGTCAAACCAGAGCAGGACCTTCACAGTAAACGACAGGACTCTGGGGAGTGTTGTAGAGCAGAGGGATCTAGGGATGCAGATACAGAGTTCCCTGAAAGTAGTGTCACAGGAAGATATGGTGGTCAAGAAGGCTTTTGGTACATTGGTCTCATTAGTCAGGGTATTGAGTACAGAAATTGCACCATTATGTTACAGTTACACAAGATGTTGGTGAAGAAGGGTTTTGGCCCATTTCCTTTGCTCCATAGATGCTGCTGCACCCGCTGAGTTTCTCCAGCACTTTTGTCTACCATACTGTGTTTAGTTTTGGTCACCCTGCTATAGGAGGCATGTCTAAACTAGAAAGAGTACAGAGAAGATGTATGAGAATGGTGCCATGACTTGAGGTGCTGAACTACAGGAAGAGCTTGGGCAGGGTAGGGCTGGAGGTCAGGAGGTTGAGGGGTGATTTTATGGAGGTGTATAAAATCAGGAGATAATGATGTCCTGTGCTTAACATTCTAGGTATCTCAGTACATGAGATAATGATAAACCAATACCGATACAACTGAAGACAGACACAAAAAGTTGGAGTAACTCAGCGGGTCATGCAGCATCTCTGGAGAAAAGGAATGGGTGACATTCAGGAATAGGTCTGAAGAAGGAACTCTATGTGAAACGTCACCTATTCCTATCCCCAGAGATGCTGCCTGACCCACTGAGTTACTCCAGCACTGTGTGCCTGTCCGATTTAAACCAGCATCTGCAGTTCCTCCCTGCACCTATACAACTGACATCATCAAACTCGATAGTTGTCTATCAATAACCACTGATTTGGAGATCTCTCTGTGATGTCCCACGGTGCAAATGCCTCTTCATCTTGCAATCCTCAGCTGCTTTGTGTCCCCAACCAACAAGGCTACCAAGGCTTGTGATGAAGCTGCCGTCACCACAGTACACCACAGCCGTACCCCGGAAACACTCAACCATAAGTCCCACACAAGCCTTCAGGCTCTCCTTTAATTACAGCTCGCTGTTCAGGGGCACTTAAACAGGAATAATTAAAGAGTGGGCTATGATGGAGCAGTTTATCACTTATTTTAATAATGAGTAATTGCTGGAACTGCAGTTGGCCTATTTGCCATCTTTCTTTTCATACACATTCAGGCACATGTTCTAATATTATAAATAACATGTTTTGAAAATTGAATTAATTATTACTGATGTGAGCAACACAAATTTAAAAAAAAATAAGGCCATGCAAACATTGAGAGAGCATACAAAGCTGGAGAGTTTAGTTTAATTTAGTCTAGTAGAGATACAACACAGAAACAGGCCCTTCAGCCCATCGAGTCTGCACCGACCAGCGATCCCTGCCCACTAACACTGTCCTAAACGCTAGGGACAATTTACAATGTAGAGAAGCCAATTAACCCACAAACCTGTACTTCTTTGATGTGTGAGAGGAAACCTGAGCACCCGCAGGAAACCCACGCAGTCACAGGAAGAACTTCCAAACTCCGTTCAGACAGAGAAGTGAGATGTGGAATGCTGCTTCTCACTGTAGGACGTTACCAAGAGTTCAGGGGTGAACAATTCCTCCTCAAAACATAGACAAGATGCAATGCTACATGAGAAATACCACACGTGAGAAATACCACACAGAAATACCACACAGAAACACCACACAGAGCGGCCCAACTCGTTCATGCCAGCCAAATTACCTAACTGAGCTAGTCCTAGTTGCCTGCATTTGGCCCATATCCCTAACAGGCCCTTTGGCCCACCGAGTTCACGCTGACCAGCAACCACCCATACACTAGTTCTATCTGACACACTAGGGACAATTTACAGTAACTAATTACCCGACAAACCTGCATGAATTTGGAATGTGGGAGGAAACCGGAGTACGCATAGAAAACCCACGCAGTCTCAGGGAGCACGTGCAAACTCCATACAGACAGCACCCGTTGCCAGGATTGAACCGGGTCCATGGCACTGTAAGGCAGCAACTCTACCACTATGCCACCGTGCCACCCTAAAGATGTATTCCCAATCTTCCAATCTACCTTGTTGCAGTCCTTCACATCTGCGTGGTCTCTGTCGCTGTAGCATTGTACTCTGCACAATGTTTCCTTTCATTGTTTTGTACCACCAATGTACTGTGCGTGGTGTGGCCACACTCATCAATGGTGTGATGTGCCTAGAATGTTTTACTGCATTGTGGAGCACGTGCCCATATAAACCAATACCATTTATTGATCTTGTGGATTCATGGGGTGTAATAACATCGTAAAATTAAACATTCTGGGTTTGAGTGAAAAATGATTAAGAACAAAAAATATATATATCGACTTGTAACCATATAACATATAACCATATAACAATTACAGCACGGAAACAGGCCATCTCGGCCCTTCAAGTCCGTGCCGACTTGTGACGTGTGCGAATCTGCTTCACTTTCTCACTGATCTCTTTCTTTACACTACACTCACTAGACTATTCTTCACTCTTCTTTCTTTCTCATTTCTTTCTAAAAAAAAAAGGAAGTTGTACAAAGAATGTTTTAATAATTCTGGGAACCTGTAAAAAGGTACCATTAAAATGTAATGTACTTCTAATAAATACATTTTAAAAATAAATAAATAAATAAATAAACCAATACCAACACCTTCCAATATGTCTCCCCTTTTTTATCAGTTTGCATAAAACCAGTGTATTCGAGATAACATCTGGGCCAGTTTTCTAATATCTTGCCTAAGCGAAACTAAAACGAGACTTTAGATTGGAGCCCATTTGTTTGATTACACCACTTGTCATTGCTTAAGGACTTTGTACCAAGCTCCTGTTAACATCAACATCAGCCAGAAAGATAGCCTCTAAAGTGTGCTGGTGCACTGCACTGCACTGCATAGGCATTCATTGTCTACTTAATGTGTGCAGCAGTTACTGAATAGATTAACAAGGACTGGTTAATTGAATGAGACTAACACAGTCAAATATTATTTTCCAAATAAAATGTTTTCAAGAAGGATAACTTGTATTATTCGCTGATCGTGAACAAATCACTTGTTTCCAAACTAAAAGGAACAACTCTATTCTTTACAGGATGTGGGTTCTGCTTCCTTTTGAGTATGTTATATTTCACTGTAAGTCTAAAAGTCAACTTGTCGGGCAGCTACTCGAATGTGCAACGAAAATGCTTCACGATTTCAGCTGGATTAAGATATTACCAATCATCATCCTCTCACTTGGTAAGTGCAAAATATATTCTTATAAAATAAATAAATGCTGTTTGCTGCTGTTAATTGTTCTATTCGGGTTTGTTGAACTGCTGTAGTTTACCAGTTCTGTTGGAAGACTTGTTTGTGCACCAACATGTAACTCAGACATTTAGATTTGATTTAAAGATACAGCATGGAAACAGCCCTTTGACCCACTAGTTCTATGTTATTCCACTTTTGCATCCTCTCCCTACACACTAGGGGCAATTTACAGAGGCTGATTAACCTGCAAACTGAATCAGTTAATGTTTGTTATTCAGAAACAAACAGCATATTTTTAAACTTATAAGGAAGTAGAGAAACTGAATACAACTTCACGGTTACGTCCTCTACCTCTCTATGCTGGGCTCAGGACAGGTCAACTGAGGTGTTAACAGCCAGCAATATGAAGCAGCTAACTCTCTCCTCCACTAACCCAACAATGAAAACCAGCCTCCCCTTTCTGAAGTTAATGCTTAGTTCCTAAGCTCACAATGAGTGAGAGGTTGTTGTTGCAACAACACACAACATGCTGGTCACCCTCTCTCCTGTAAGCTGACTCAGCAGAGTCTCTGATAACCCCAGAGACTTTTCTCACTGCACCTCAAATACAGTTTAAGTTCTTGGTGAACAGTTTATATTGAACATTGGAATGGAAGAAATTAAGAATTATACCTTATTTAACAATAAGGGGTAAGCCATTTAGAACGGAGACGAAGAAACACTTTTTCTCACAGAGAGTTGTGAGTCTGTGGAATTCTCTGCCTCAGAGGGCGGTGGAGGCCAGTTCTCTGGATACTTTCAAGAGAGAGCTAGATAGGGCTCCTAAAGATAGCGGAGTCAGGAGATATGGGGAGAAAGCAGGAACGGGATACTGATTGGGGATGATCAGCCATGATCACATTGAATGGCGGTGCTGACTCAAACAACCGAATGGCCAACTCCTGCACCTATTGTCTATTGTCTATTTGTCACAGGTACAGTGAAATTCATTTGTGTACATAGTTCAGTTCAAGTATCACTATAAATAGCTACTTAGATACATATTTGATTAACATCTCGGATACAGTACAAGTCTGTAGTAGCAGTCCACTGAGGCAGTATTTAGTACCAGTCCAGCCAGCAACTTTGCTTAACTGCATTGCCTTTCCATTAATTAAATTTAATCAGTCACCTTAGATGATGTGAATCACAGAAGGAGAAGTGCAGTGGGTGTCACAAGAGAAGCTCCAGTGTTGGCCGAGGATTTCACACCTTATTTTCTGTTCCAAGCCCCATCTTTGTTGGAGGCCATGTAATCCCTTTGCAAAAGAAGGTGCCAGCACCCAATGATCTGTGAAATAATCTGTTTATATGGAGCGGCACAGTGGTAGAACGCTGCCTCACTGCGCCAGGGACCTGACCTCGGGTACTCTCTGTGTGGAGTTTGCACGTTCTCCCTGTGACCGTGTGGGATTCCTCCATATGTTCCGCTTTCCACGCACATGCCAAAGACGTGCAGGTTTGTAGGTTAATTGTAAATCTGTAGTTAATCTGTAAATTGCCCCGAGTGGGTAGGGAGTGGATGAGAAAGTGGAATAACATGGAATTAGTGTGAACGGGGTCATCGAAGGTCAGTGTGGAACTGGTGGGCGAAGGGCTATGTCCATGCTGTATCTCTAAACTGAACTAAATATGTCTTGCTCAGCGATTCTCCAGCGCAGGACAGCGCCCACTCTTGCCTGTTGGTGGCCGCGTGCTGTGCCTTGCAGGATTAAAGGACAGTGTCCTGGTAAATTGGTGACCATCAGGGAGATCTACAGATCCTTGTGAGGAGCAAGATCTCCCAAATCTGCAAACATGTTCTTGTCAGTCCCTGGTTGTGGCAGCAGTGTCTTCTTGAGCATCTTTAAGCCTCTTGTTCAAGCCCTGACCGTTTCCTATCAGCTGATTGCTGAGACGTGATATCGCCAAGCTTGGTGGAGAAAGTCCGTCGGTTCTTACACCTCTCTTTGGTTCTTGTTTAGAGGGGCAAGCTGTTTCCGTGTTTGACGCTCTTCCCTCCTGTCTGAGAATGAGGAATAAACCTGCTACATCCACTAGCAGTAACATCTCCAACACGTTTCCAGATGCCCACTGTTCCTATCATCAGCTCGACAACTCACACATGCAGACATAGAGACATACAGCATGGGCACAGGTCCTACAGTATAACTCGCCCATCCCAAACTAACTGTGCTCATCTCGCTTGCCTGTGTCTTGTCCAACTGCCTCCAAACCTTTCCCACCATGTACCTGCCAAAATATCTTCCAAATGTCGTAATTGTATCCATTGCCGCTGCCTCTTCTGACAGCCTGTTCCATATACCCGCCATCCTCTGTATGAAAAAGTTACCTCCCAACTCCCCTTTAAATCTTTCTCCTCTCACCACTACCCCTTCTAGCTTTAGACTCCCCTACAATGGTTAAAGGAATGTGACGATTCATGAACATCTACAATGTCACACCACAGCTCCAATGCTCCAGGGAAATAGTACGAACCTATCCAGTCTCTCCCAATAACTCAAACCCTCCACACCTGGTGGCATCCTTATAAGTCTTCATTGCACCCTTTCCAGTTTAATGATATCCTTCCTACACCAGGGCAACCAGAACTGTGCACCGTCCCCCAAATGTGTTCATGTAAACTCTGTACCAGCTGTAACTCGACTAAACATCTTCTTGCTCGGACAGGATTATGGAATGACTGTACAAAGTCTTGGGTAAGAGACTCTTACTATTGGTTCACCAGTTTTGGTGATGTGATGATGCAAGTCTTTCAGAATGACTCAGCTGACACTGATTACCTCATCCCCGTTTGCTCATCCCCCCCCTCCCCCCCCCCCCCCCCCCCCCCAAGACCGCAAGTAATTATAGAGTGTGTGGACATGGCCCAGACCATCACACAAAGCATCCTCCCTTCCGTTGACCTCATCTACACCTCACGCTGCCTCGGCAAGGACACCAGCATAATCAAGGACCAGTCTCACTCCCTCTTCTCCCCTCTCCCATTGGGCAAAAGGTACAGAGGTGTGAAAACGCACACCTCCAGATTCAGGAACAGTTTTTTGCCAGCTGTTATCAGGCAACTGAACCCTCTTACCTGCTAGAATTGGTCCTGACCTCCATCTACGTTTTTGGGGACCTTTAATCGGACTTTATCTTGCTTCTTCAGATTGATTAATCTGAATTACAGGGCACAACCTATTGACTTTCTGGTATATGTGGGAAAGAACTGCAGATGCTGGTTTACGTCGAAGATCGACACAAAATGCTGGAGTAACTCAGCGGGTCAGGCAGCATCTCAGGACAAAAGGATAGATGCCGTTTTGAGTCGAGACCCTTCTTCAGACAGAGAGAGAGTCAGGGGAGAGGGTATGCCGTTCTGAATTCAAATGTCACCAGCACTTTGTGAAATGAACAACCAAGTTCCTCTGATGGAACTAAACCCAGCATGGCCATCACAGTATAGTTCAAATTCTTAAATACAAATTCCAAAGAAACATATTGTAGAATTGGTTGGATGAAATCCTTGGTACACACTAAATATTGCTTGATAGCTATTATTTGGGTCTGACTCTCTACACCATGGAGAATTCTCTTGTCTTCTGAAGATATCTTTACGTTCAACAGCCCTGCTGTGATACGAGGATTGATTTAGAGTAAAGTTGATATGAAGCCAACAGCAAAATTAGCAATTGCTGTTAAATCTTCATTCAATCATAATTATGTTTCTACATTTTCTACATGTGGATTACTGCTTCAGATTACATGCTTGAATTGCAATGGAAAGTTGTAATAGTTTCATTTAATAGTTGTAAAGAGGTAGTTAGCTCAATTAAACCAATCTTAATGGCACAATTGGTTAGATGAAATCATGTTCGTTTAGAAATGTATCAGAACATTACAAAAATATATAAAAATGGCATCTTATTAATTACCATGAGATTTTCCAGCTGCTGTGGAGTTCTACAATATACCAATGAATATGAGCTGGTTTCTGAGAAGCCTGAGATGGGGTGGGCGGGGTTGTGGGACATTATGTGGTTGCTTTCACCGTATTGGTCAAATCTGCACTGCACACACAGCACCCGCAGATGCTGTAGCCTTGAGCAAAAAAACAAAGTGTTGGAGAAACTCAGCGGACCAGACATCACTCCCTCCACACATGCTGCCTGACCCAGCGAGTTCCTCCAGTACTTTGGTTTTTTATTCTAAATTGTAATTTAAAAACAATTTTTCTTTCCAGTTCACACATCACCAAATGCAAAATCTACGTTTAATTGAAAGAGGAAGTCGGCAATTTAAAATTTAATTTTTAATGTTGATATTTGAATTGATGTTGTCTGTCTTAGTACATTTTTTGTAATGTGTCTGAGCATGGCTTTGTAATGCCCAAAAGACAAGAGTGTATAATTGTCACTTGCAGTGAGAGTGGAACAATTATATTCTTGGTTGCAGCATCTTTACAGGCCCATTAATGTAATAACACACAAATAAATACACAATAATAGACAATAGACAATAGGTGCAGGAGTAGGCCATTCGGCCCTTCGAGCCAGCACCGCCATTCAATGTGATCATGGCTGATCATCCCCAATCAGTACCCCGTTCCTGCCTTCTCCCCATATCCCCTGACTGCGCTATCTTTAAGAGCCCTATCTAGCTCTCTCTTGCAAGTATCCACAGAACCAGCCTCCACCGGCCTCTGAGGCAGAGAATTCCACACTCACAACTCTCTGTGTGAAAAAGTATTTCCTCATCTCCATTCTAAATGGCTTACCCCTTATTCTTAATCTAGAATACAATCACGTAATAATCAGCAATATTCAGTAATAGCCCTGTTTTTCAATCTTTAATTGTCATTGTGCAGTGTACTG
Organism: Raja brachyura; assembly: GCA_963514005.1. The sequence continues at coordinate 24,697,519 of OY740818.1, read as the reverse complement.
TACAGAGACAATGAAATGCAGTTAGCATCTCCCCAGAAGAGCGAACTTAGAATAATGAATGGTAAAAAAAATATATGTACAAACAGTATCAGTAATGCAATTATACTGGGGGAAGGAGTGTCCGGGGGGTGGGGGGGGGGGGGGGGGGGTGGGTGACTGGCAATCACCGAGGTGCAGAGTTAAGTATTGTAGCAGCCGCAGGGAAGAAGCTGTTCCTGAACCTGCTGGTCCGGCAAAGGAGGGACCTGTAGTGCAACATGTATGGAGGGTCAGGCAGCATGTGTGGAGGGAGCGATGTCTGGTCCGCTGAGTTTCTCCAACACTTTGTTTTTTTTGCTCAAGGCTACAGCATCTGCGGGTGCTGTGTGTGCAGTGCAGATTTGACCAATACGGTGAAAGCAACCACATAATGTCCCACAACCCCGTCCACCCCATCTCAGGCTTCTCAGAAACCAGCTCATATTCATTGGTATATTGTAGAACTCCATAGCATCTGGAAAAGCTCATGGTAATTAATAAGATGCCATTTTTATATATTTTTGTAATGTTCTGATACGTTTCTAAATGAACGTAATTTCATCTAACCAATTGTGCCATTAAGATTGGTTTAATTGAGCTAACTACCTCTTTACACCCTCAAACGGATTACCACATTCCTGAATCAGGAGCCATGGATGAACAGCGAGGTCAGGCTACTGCTGAAAGCACGGGACTCGGCTTTCAGGTCAGGCGATGCTCGAGCCTACAGTTCATCCAGGGCTAACCTGAAGAGGGGCACCAAGAAGGCCAAGCATAGCTACAAGCTTAGGATTGAGGAGCACTTCAACAACAACTCCGACCCCCGACGCATGTGGCAAGGCATCCAGGCCATCACGGACTATAGATCCACCAACACCACCCCACATCCAGCGACTCATCCTTCCTTGAGGAGCTTAACCACTTTTATGGCCTCTTTGACAGGGACAACCAAGAGATGGCCATCAAGGCTGTGCTCCCTGCTGATCACCAACCCCTCACACTCAACCCCTACGATGTGCACATGGCACTGAGTAGGATCAATCTACGCAAGGCTGCCGGCCCTGACGGCATCCCCGGGCGCGTCCTCAGGACCTGTGCTGCACAGCTGACAAACGTCTGGACTGACATCTTCAACCTGTCACTTGCCCAAGCAGTTGTCCCCACGTGCCTTAAAACTACCTCCATCGTGCTGGTGCAAAACACTCCACTGCGGCGAGCCTCAACGACTTCCGCCCAGTTGCAATTACCCCCATCATCACCAAGTGCTTCAAGAGGCTGGTCCTGGCACACCTCAAAGGCTGCCTACCTCCCACACTGGACCCCTATCAGTTTGCATACCGCAAGAATAGGAGTACGGAGGATGCCATCTCAACGGCACTCCACTCCGCCCTCTCCCACCTCGACAACAGAGACACCTACGTGAGAATGCTGTTCATTGATTTTAGCTCAGCATTTAACACCATTATCCCCTCAAAATTGATCACCAAACTCGGCGACCTGGGCATCAACCCCTCCATCTGCAACTGGATACTGGACTTCCTGACTAACAGACCACAGTCTGTTAGGTTGGACAACCACACCTCTTCAACCCTCACCCTGAACACCGGCGTTCCACAGGGCTGTGTACTGAGCCCCCTCCTCTACTCCATTGAGTCTGTCCATAGTAAGCGATGTCTGCGAAGGGCACGCAGCATCGTCAAGGACTGGTCTCACCCCAGCCATAGACTGTGGTAATCCGTTTGAGGGTGGTGACACTGTTGATGGTGGAGTTGATAAACTCCAGAACAGAGGATGTATAAGTGTCTATGTCCGTGTGGGAGTCGAAGGTGACCTGGGCTGCAGACATATTCCAGTCAGTGTTTCCAAAACGCTGCTGAAGTGTGGAGTCCGCCTCCTCTGACCAAACTTTAACTGTCCTCACTGTGGGTTTTACCCGTCTGATGAGTGGTGAATACTTAGGGTGCAGGAACAATGAGAGATGATCAGACTGACCAAGGTGGGGGAGGGGAAAGGCTTTGTAAGCTTCAGCCACGTTGGTGTAGACTTTGTCCAGTGTCTTGTCTTCTCTAGTGGCGAAGGAGACATGTTGGTGGAATTTGGGGAGTACAGTCTTCAGGTTGGAGTGATTGAAGTCACCCGCAACAATGAAGGCTGCATCTGGATTGAGGGTCAGTTGTTTGCTAATGGCAATATTTCATTGCATTAGCATCAGGAGGGATATAGGCTGCAGTCACAACAGTGGAGGTAAACTCTCTGGGCAGATAGAACGGTCTGCACTTAACCAAGAGGAACTCTAGGTTGGCTGAGCAGTGACTCTCGATGATGGTGGTGTCCATGCACCATGCTTTATTTACATAAATGCACAGACCCCCACCTCTGGTCTTACCGGGGTGTGGTGTTCTGTCCGCTTGGAGTATAAGACACCCCGTTAGCGTGATGGCGCTGTCAGGAACGTCGGTGTTGAGCCAGGTTTCAGTGAAGATCAGGATGCTGCAGTCTTTGATCCAGTTGTGGGAGGTGATCAGTAGCCGGAGTTCGTCCATTCTGTTTGCCAGTGATCGTACGTTGGCGAGGAAAAGGCTAGGAATCGATGGCCTGTGTGGGGCTCGTTCTAACCTAGCCTTTAACCCACCTCGGCATCCTCGGCAGTACTTGCGTTCTCGTCGCCGTCTGTCGGTGCATCCTGTCGGCCGAGCTGATTTGGTGCGCTCCGCTGATCTGCCGCCCCACAGCTCCGCTGGTCCGCAGCCCCGCTGGTCCTGACCATAATAGTACAAAACTGAAATCCACAGTCCAGCCAGAGCCAGGGGCATGGTAGAACATATTTGAGGTTGGTGATTTAGTTTAGTTTTGATACAGCATGGAAACAAGCCCTTCGGCCCACCAAGTCCGCGCCGACCAGCGATCACTCCTACATTAATTCTGTCTTAAGCGCAAGGACAAATTCAGCGGGCAAGTGACCTACAAGCCTGCATGTCTTAGAGCTAGCGGAGTCAGGGGATACGGGGAGAAGGCAGGAACGGGGTACTGATTGTGGATGATCAGCCATGATCACATTGAATGGAGGTGCTGGCTCGAATGACTGAAAGACTGAATGACTCCTGCACCTGTTGTCTTGTATCTATGTACCTGTAATAGATCTATGTAAAGGACTGGCACAATCAAGTGGAAATTTCAGGTGCACAGTTTAGTGGATACAAGGTACAAGATACATTTATTTGTCACCATGCAGCCATACAGTAAAAATAAAGAACACACATAGAGTTGGTAGAATTCAACATAAAACATCCCCACACAACAGGATCAAAATTTCCCACTGTGAGGGAAGGCACCAAAGTCAGCCTCTTGACCTGATGTTCCTCACTGTTCCCCCGTGGTCGGGGTCTCCCCGAGCCCTCTGTGGTCACCGCTCCGGGCGGCCCGATGTTCAGGCCCCCTCCCTGGGGTGATGTAAGTCCAACGTCGGGGTGGGGGACGTCCTCAGCGGCCTGGACCTCGAGTCGGCCCCCTCCTACCGGACTCTGCGGCTCCCAAAGTCCGCAGGGCATACTGGGTGGAAATGCAACGCTGGAGGCCCTCGGCAAAGGGCCCCAGGACTCCATGGAGTTCAGCGCCGCCCGCGTTGGAAGCTCTCCCAAAACCAGAGCTCCACGATGTTGGAGCAGCGACCCAACGCTCCGGAGCTCCAACGGCGACCCAGGTAGGCATCGCCCGCTCCGTGGTGACTCCAGCACCGCCGTTGCCGCTGTTGCAGCTCCAGTCCGGTTCCCGGTCCCCGGCAGGAAAGGCCGCTCCGATCCAGGAGGTAGGCCGCGAGGTGGGGGGCGAGGACGCAACTCGCAGAAATAGTCGCGTCCCCGCTGGGAAGCGACTGGGAAACAGTTTCTCCCTTACCCTGCCCCCCTCCCCCACACATAAAAGTTAAAGACTCCCCCAAAAACAAACTTTAAACTGACTAAAAATTAAAAAAAGATGGAAAACCAAATGGGCTGCTGGCAGTGCAGCGCCCCTAGTGGCCTATGTTCAATGGTTAGAGTTACTATAAAAAAATAAAACCAAAAATAATGAAACCAATTAAATGAATAAACAATTAACTTGGAGAGAGTTACTGACGATATGGATGAGAAAATATGTCAGTGCATAGCAAGTCTGTTCTTTAAATGAGCAACATAAAATGTACAAAACACAAACTGGAAGGAAGGGTCCCGACCCGAAACGTCACCTATCCATGTTCTTCAGGGATGCTGCCTGATCCACCGTGTTACTCCAGCATTTCGTGTCTTCTTTCTTTAGCACAACATGTATGTAACATTCTGCCCATGTCAGCAGGTCTTACTTTGACACATTAGACTTTGCTTCCAGTCACATACACACACACACACACACACACACACACACAAAGAGTTCTGCTGCACAGCGACAGCATGCGTGAAACGTTTGGGGACATTCGCAGTGGAGTTCAATGGAGTTCCATCCATTCATCTCCACGGGCAACAAACTAATCAGGGAAACAGCACCACCTCCTGTGCTTCCAGCACGACAGACAAAATCACCTAGAACGTACAACAGGACAGCACAGGAACAGGCCCTTCAGCCCACAATGTCTGTGTTGAACACAATGCCAAGACCAACTCTTATCATGCCCATTATAATCAACATCCCTCCATATCCTGCATATCCATGTGCCTATCTAATAGCCTCTTAAACGCCACTATTGCATCTGTGTCTGCCATGACCCCTGGCACCATGCTCTTGCCACCCATCTCTCTCCGTATAGAAAACTTGCTGTGCACAATTTCTTTCAACCTTTCCTGCTCTGACCTTAAAACTACCCCTCTGGTCTTTGTTATGTCCACCCTGAGAAAAAGGTTCTGACGGTTTGCCCTATCTCTATGCTCATGACTCTTTATACTTCTATACTTCTGTCCAACCTCTCCTTACAGCGAATTTCCTCTAATCCAGACGGCACTCTGGTAAAGATAGACACAAAATACTGGAGTAACTCAATGGGTCAGACAGCATCTCTGGAGAAAAGGAATAGGGCCCTTCTTCAGAAGGGTTTTGACCCGAAATGTCACCTATTCCTTTTCCCCAGAAATGCTGTCTGACCCGCTGAATTACTCCAGTATTTTGTGTCTATGTTCGGTTTAAACCAGCACCTGCAGTTCCTTCTTACACATACAGCATTCGGGTAAACTCTTCTGCACCCACTCCATTGTCTCCACATCCTTCCAGTATTGGGGTAAACTCAGCTGCGTTCACCTATCTCGATGGTTCCTTAAGATTAAAGAAGCAAAATGATGCTGCTTGTGAACAGCAGGAAGTACCCAGCAACTCGTCTCTCCGCTGGGCCAACCTCCACTGCTTGGAGCAGTTTGGTTTGCAGTCACACTTGGCTTCATGTCCTATGTTATACCAGTGATTTACACTATGAGTGTTCTTTAGCTGTTTGAAGCACATGGGATGTCCTAAACACGATGTAGAAATGAGAGCTTCTCAGTGTTACTTTTAGATGAGTGCAGGTAGAACAGGGCTTGCCTTGATCCTGACGTTATTCGGGGAGTTCTAGTATGATCCTGCCAAGTGATGAAAAGCTGCTGACAGAATTAAGTCTGGGCCTTTAATCCTTGACAATCAGCACTCAGAACTAAGGAGAGCCAGCCCAGATTTGAGGAGCTTAGCCAGAGTGAACGTTTGCTGATAAAGCCATAATTCCGCCAGGACTATTTTTTGCAGAGGCAAGCTATTCAGCGATGCATTGCCGGCGCTTTGCCCTGTAATCTTGAAGGAAAAGATCCCATATTGGATTTCCTGCAAGTATGCAGCCTCCTCTCATCGACCAGCAATGTTGCTATCATTTGGTTTGGCAGGGTTTGTCTAGGTTGGGCTCAATTTAACCAAACCACGGAATGTTGGCAGACGCCCCTAACTCCAGACGACATTGCACTTATTTGGAACTAGTATACTCTTGACAGATCTGGCCGAAAAATAAAATGTTGAAAAAGGAATATTCGCAAAACCTTGGAGCAAATCTCTCAGAGTGCTTGGGTAAGTACAGACGTTGTTTTTAAGGGAAGTAAGCCTGGCACTTTGATGAACCATCGATTCAACAAACAAAATGTCAATGACGTGGAGAGGAATTCTTCTGCAGAAACCTTGCAGAAACATAACAGCCAAGAACAAGAAAGAGTAATGTGCTGAAAGACGTTAGGTAAATAAAGGATTTTTTACTCATGAAGTAGCACTCAATGTCATTGGTGTGGAATTAACCAGCAGTTAGAATATATTTATTTCAAGTGTGCGGTGTTAGGAAACTCAACTCTGTCATCATTGTAGACATCATTGGAACAGCAGATGCTGCTTCACCCACAAAGACACAAAGCACCGTAGGAACTTAGCAAGTCTGGAAGCATCTCTGGAGGACGTGTAGAGGCGATGTTTCGGGTCGGGACCCTTCTTCAGACTGATTGTAGTAAAGGTGAGAACTCATTACTACAAAGGGGAGCAACAGAAACAGGCCCTTCAGCCCAACTTGCCCATGCTGACCAACCAAGTCTGAAGAAGGGTCTCGACCCGAAATGTCACCCATTCCTTCTCTCCAGAGATACTGCCTGTCCCGCTGAGTTACTCCAGCTTTTTGTGTCTATCTTCAGTTTAAACCAGCATCTGCAGTTCCTTCCTTATACAGCCCTATCCACAAGTAATATTGTGTGCCTAAGCAAACTGCTTCACAACCATGTTGAATGTTTTGCTGTGAAGAAACCAGGTGCTGTTTCTTCAGGTGAAATATAACACTAAGGCTTCAGACAAGATGCAAAATTTGCATGAACGCTATTTAAAGGAATTCTGTAACTGGGGGATGTTAGAAATCTACCGATGAGAAAATAGAGAGAGGCTGAGCAAATCAAATTGCTTAATATATATTTCATCTAACGAAAGAAAGCTTTAATAATGTGAGGGAGAGATAAGGAGTTGGTTTTGTTACAAACGGTCATAAGATCTAAGTGATCGGAGTAGAATTAGGCCATTCGGCCCATCAAGTCTCTTCTGCCATTCAATCATGGTTGATCTATCTCTCCCTCCTAACCCCATTCTCCTGCCTTCTCCCCAAAACCTCTGACACCCGTACTAATCAAGAATCTATCTTTCTCTGCTTTAAAAATATCCACTGACTTGGCCTCCACAGCCGCCTGGTGCATATGGTACAGAGAGCGGGGGGGGGGGGGGTTGAGTATTGAGAATACTTATGGTGCCAAATGTGTGATTGCTGTTGTGTGTGGGAATGGGAATTAGGCAGTACATATGGAATAGATAAATCTGATCGACATGTCAAAAGGCATGCATTGTGGAGAACATTTTGTATGATTTAGTTGATGCTGGGATTTGTAACCTCACCAGATGTCAAATGATCACAGGAGGCTTTTGTACGGAATTGTAGAATTGGATGTTTAAGTTGAAGGAGTTTGCCAAATTAAACAGCGGGGCTAGAAATGTTCACCGCTCACTCTGTTACGATCAGCACTGCACAAAGGAAAAACACCAAATGGCAATCTCTCGGGATTCAGCTGAGAGCAAATATTCTCTCGGCCCTGGGTACTGACACGTGGTCCTAATTACCCTCTCGGGATCAGTAACACTATTCTGATGGCTCAGCACTTTCCACAATCGGCCACTTACTTCCCAGTAATAGACTGAGATTAATTGAGAACTTTTGCACAGAAAAAAAAACAAAGTTTTAAGTAGTTGTACTCAAACATGTTTAGAATTAACAGGAGACTCCTGGGGAACCTCGCACATTTGAAGTCTAGACCTCCACTGGGTTAGAGAAGGACTCTGCCAAATCTGAAGAAGGGTCCTGACCCAAAATGTCATCTATGCATGTTCTCCAGAGGTGCTGCCTAACCCGTTGAGTTACTCCAGCACTTTGTGTTTTCTTTTACCATGCCAATTCTTGCAGTTTTGTGTCGGGGCTGAACATACATTTAAAACATCTGGACAAACCATTTATATCTTGGCCTCCTGCTTCCTGCAGACGTTTGTTATAGTTGGATCTCTCAAATTCTGATGTTAAACATTTACAGAGCAATTGGTCTGGAGTTTTTGCGGACATCATCAACCTCTTACTGCCACGGTTCAAGGTTGCTGCCTACTTTTAAAAAGATATTGACAATACCGGTGGCCAGGAGTAAGGCGACATGCCTCAATGACCACTCATCTCCGCTATGATGAAGTGCTTTGAGAGGTTGGTTACGACACAAGTCAACTCTTGCCTTATTAAAGATCTGAATCCACTTCAGTACGAATTTCCTTGTTCTATCTGGGACAAATGACAATCAAACACTCTTGACTTGACCATGACAACCATCAACAGTGGCTGCGATCTCGCTGGCCCTCCATTTGAAGCTGGACCACTTGGACAAGATGAACAAGTACGTCAGCCTATTGGTCATTGACTACAGCTGAATGTTCAACAGCATCACCTCACCAAGCTCAGCTTCTGTGCTCATCCCTATTAATCGTGCTTAGCTAATGAATAACTTAGTGAATGAATTAGGAAATGTACTGGTTTAAATTGGTTATTACATTGCCAGCTATGAGCAGGGGATGTAGCTCAGTGGTAGAGTGTATGCTTTGCATGTATGAGGTCCCGGGTTCAATCCCTGGCTTCTCCCCTCTTTTGGGGAGAGGGCAGGAGAATGGGGTTTAGGAGGAAAAGATAGATCAACCAAGATTGAATGGCAGAGTAGTCTTGATGGGCCGAATAGCCTAATTCTACTCCTATTCTTCATGTCCCCAACATTATGTATATTTAATTTAGTTTAGTTTGGAGATACAGTGTGGAAACAGGCCCTTCGGAACACCGAGTCCGCAACAACCAGCGATCCCCGCACATTAACACTATCCTACACACACCAGGGACAATTTACAATTATACCAAGCCAATTAATCTACATACCTGCATGTCTTTGGAGTGTGGGAGGAAATTGAAGATCTCGGAGAAAACCCACTCGGTCACAGGGAGAACGTACAAACTCCGTACAGACAGCGCCCGTAGTCAGGATCGAACCCGGGTCGCTGGCACTGTGAGGCAGCAACTCTACCGCTGCTCCACCGGCAGCTTTTAACCACCAAAAAAACTCTGACCTTGACTCCTTTAATTACACGGTTGGTCCCTGGGTGGGAGATTGCAACCTTCACGTGGTCCACCCTGTTTCGACTAATGGGCCTGTCCCACTGTACGAGTTAATTCAAGAGTTCTCCTGAGTTTCCCCTGATTCGAACTCAGTGAATTACGGTAATAGCCGCTCGTAGGTACTCGGGGCTCTCGTGGACATTTTTCAACATGTTGAAAAATCATGTTGAAAAATCTTCACGAGTCTTCACGAGATTACCACGTTTCCCGGTACCTGTCGTTAGCGTTACGAGCCGCTAAGAGACATCCCGAGCTCCGACGTACCCGCAATGTACATTCTATGTATTTACCACGAGTTTGATTTTTTTTTTAAACTCGGGAGAGCTCTTGAATTACCTGGTACAGTGGGACAGGCCCTTATGCAATCAACCCTATGTGCACAAACAAAAGATCAAATAGAACAAGTTGACCCACAACTTTAGGCTGTGCATGTCGTACGCAAGAAGAAGATGGCAGTGGGTCTCATTGTTGCTGTTCTTGTGCAATGCATCTGCCGGGCAGTGAAACATACATTTCAGTTCCTGTTGCTCAAGTATTTCCTGCTTGGCCTCTTCCTAGTGTCACTTTCCTGTGGCATGTGCCCTGTAGAATCTGTGATGACCAGACTGGTCTTGACGTGGTTTGGAACAGCCTCCCTTGTGCTTTAGTTTTGTTTTGGTTCAGCGATACAGCATGGAAACAGGCCCTTTATCCCACCGAGTCCAAGCCGACAGCCAATCACACTAATCCTATGTTATCCCACTTTCTCATCAACTCACAGTTCATGGAGGGCCAAATAACCTACAAACCCACACGTATTTGGGATGTGGGAGGAAACCGGAGCACCCGGAGAACGTGCAAACTCCACACAGACAGTACCCGAGGTCAGGATTGAACCCGGTTCCCTGGCCTGTGAGGCAGCAGCTCTACCCGCTGCACCACCTTGCCATCCGCAGTGATGTTCAATATATTAGCTACTAACCACCTGTGGCTAATATGACGTGAATCCTATAGTGTGCATGCACGGATTCCAATCCTTTGTGAGTGTATTCAATGTGACGATCAGAAGCATTGTGTGAGCAGTTTTTGAATGCACTTAATTTAGCTCAGCTTAGGCCCCCTTCGGTCATGCCTGACCATGGGTGTCTCCAGGGTGCTATTCCCTATATGGAGGACGCCTGTGCGTGACTTTGTTTAACGTGGGGAGAATGGTGCACAGACAGCCACCCCACGGTCCTTGACAGATCTGGGTCAGGATCCAGTGGCATGGAGTCCAAGACGACCGGAGACCCTTTTCTGCCGCAGCCTTCATCCGCCTTCCCAGCCGTTGTGACGCTCCACTAAGGTCAGCCATCGTCCTCCGCCTGTTCCACCGTTGAGGTCTTGGTTGGATTGCTCTTTGTCAGAGACCGCCTCCTCGACCTTACCGCCATGGGTGGCCCTACCAGGAGCATCGCTCCAGACGGCATCGCTCTCTGGATCTCAGGAACACACGAGCATCTCCACCATGACAAGGTGACAATCCACGGAGAATATTTACAATGCACTTAATATTCACTTGAACAGCTCACAACCCAACGGTATGAACATTAATTTCTCTAATATCAAGTACCTCCTTACCCCTTCCCTACCCCTCCCCCTCCCAGCTTCCTACAAGTTCCACTGCTGTATCCTCACGAGCACATCATCCCCAGCCAACAATGGCCCATTATGGACCCCACCCCTCCTGAAAGATCATCTGTTGCCCGGGCCTAATTTGTCCTGTCCTGTTCTCGTCTCCAATCTTCCCCTCCCCTGCCACCCCCCCCCCCCCCCTATCGCTCAGTCTGAAGAAGGGTTCCAACCCAAAACATCACCTGTTCCTTTTTTCCAGGGGTTCTGCCTGACCCGCTGAGTTGCTCCAGCATTTTGTGTGGAACCTTCTTTAAATCCTAGTTATCTTCTTCTTGCGTATGACCTGCACAGCCTAAAGTTGTTCGACAACTTGTTGTATTTGATCTTATTTGATTGTGCACACCAGGTTGATTGCATTTGTCGAAACAGGGCAGACCACGTGAAGGTTGCAATCTCCCACCCCGACCTACTTATTAAATGCAGAAATAGTTTCACCTCAACATGACCCTTCAAGATTTTAAAAGATGATTGAAAGCATTGAGAAAAATGCTCCACGGATGCAAATAATTCTTCCTGTGAGCGTACACCTTCTTTGTGTCGCTCTCCTACCAGGGTCCAGTGCGTGGAAACTATATCTTGTGATGATCTGTCAGAATCCCCAGCATCAATGCAAGAGCACTTAAAACAATGACAGCAACACCCTGCAACAAACACACCAGGCCTGTTGTTGCTTTTAAAAACAGAACCTGCTTTCCCAATCAGGAATCCTTGTAGTTTAGCAATGACATGTGGACAGGAATTTGAATTGACTCCTGAAGGTCAGCTCGGACTTCCTGTTTAGGCAACAGACTGGTAATGGGAGATGACTCAGCACTTTGTCGGCTGGCTTTTCATCACCAGCGCTGAAATGCAAGGGGACGTTACAGTGTACTAGGACATTGTTGCCCCAGGACCTGCCCTGATGAACAATATTGCCCAGAAGAGCCAGACATTGGTTGGGGTGAATGGCTACTGAAAACCTTATAGATTGGGTTTGCCAGGAAACAGCCTGCATCACTTCTGGATATACATTCCTTCAGCAACCTAGGTTAACCTATGATGAGCGTTTGTCGGCGCTGGGCCTGTACTCGCTGGAGTTTAGAAGAATGAGGGGGGACCTCATTGAAACCTACAGAATAGTGAAAGGCTTGGATAGAGTGGATGTGGAGAGGATGTTTCCACTAGTGGGAGAGTTTAGGACTAGAGGCCACAGCCTCAGAATTAAAGGCCATTTTTTTAGGAAGGAGATGAGGAGAAATGTCTTTAATCAGAGAGTGGTGAATCTGTGGAGTTCTTTGCCACATGAGGCTGTGGAGGCCAAGTCAGTGTAATATTTTTAAGCCAAAGATAGATAGATTCTTGATTAGTACGGGTGTCGGAGGTTATGGGGAGAAGGCAGGAGAATGGGGTTAGGAGGGAGAGATAGATCAGCCATGATTGAATTGTGGAGTAGACTTGATGGGCCGAATGGCCTAATTCTACTCCTATTCCTTATGACCTTAACCAGTGAGTGTTAGAACCATTGAACCGAAGAACAGCAATGGAGAAAATCATTCAACCCACAGCGTCTGTTGGCTCTTTCAATGGCCAGTCACACAACAAGCCTTCCGTCCATTCCCAAACCTCTGCTATGTTTCTTCCAAGTAGTTGTCACAATTGTTTAATGACTTAGTTTTAAATCTGCTGCATTGGTCTATTTTGCAGTTCATTCCAAATCCTAACCTCAGGCTATGTGAAGAATATTTTCCTCATCTCGCCTCAGGTTCTTTTGCCAAGGACAGTAAATCCCTCCTCATTAGACCTCCAACCAATGGAAGCTATTTGTATTTCTTTAAACTATTCAAGGGTTTTAATTTTGGTGGGATTATCTGAAGGGTAGATGTTGGTCTGGAATACTGGAATTTGCATTGGCGTCATCATACACTGTATTTTCTGTTACATGTTCTTGTTTAATTTATTTAACTTAAAAAAATATTTCATTTATTTAATAACTTTGTCTTCTAAGTGACACAGATAGTCTTTTAAATCTGAGGTTTTGTGATGCTAGTTTAGTTGAGTTTATTGCTACCTGTACTGAGGTACAGTGAAAAATGTTTTAGTTGTGAGCTATCCAGTCAGCAGAAAGACTGTACGTAATTACAATCAAGACATTCACAGTGTACTGATGCACGATAAAGGAAATGATATTTAGAGCAAGAGAAAGTCCAGTATCGTCTGATCAAAGACAGTGCAAAGGTCTATAAAGGTAGGTAGGTGGTCAAGGATCTATCAATCTCTGCCTTAAAAATACCCATTGACTTGGCCTCCGCCTCCACAGCCTTCTGTGGCAATCAACTCCACAGATTCGCCACCATCTGACTATAAAGAAATCCCTTCTCCTTTCTAAATATACATCCTTTTATTCCGAGGCTGTGCCCTCTGGTCCTAGACTCTCCCACTAGAGGGAAACATCCTCCTACCGATGGGGTAGACAGTCAGAACCTTTTTCTCAGGGTGGAAATGTCAAAAAATTGGTGGACATAGTTCCAAGGTAAGATGGGCAAAGGTTGAAGGAGTTGGGTGGGGCAGGAGGGTGGTGGGTGCCTGGAATGTGCCGCTGGAGGTGGTGGTGGAGACAGGTGTAATGGTGGTGTAAACAGGCTTTTGGATAGGAACCTGGAAATGTAGTGAATGGATGGGGATGGATCATGTGCAGGGAGAAGAGATTAGTTTAACGTGGCATTACAGTCAGCATGAACATCGTGGGCCGAATGGCCTGCTCCTCTACTGTGTTGTTCTATGTTCTGAGTTCCAATGGTTTTGCAATACTTCAGCTTGGCATTCTCTGAAATGGTTAAAAGATCCCCAGCACTAATCCAGGAAGTTATGTGTGTGTTTGCGACAAGGAAGAACGTCTTGGTCTGACTTCATGCAGAGACCATGGATTATCGGAGAGGTGAGGCGAATTATCAATAACAATAGCAATAACAATTTAGGATGGCATTGCAGGTGAAACTTTTGGGGTTGTAATCAGCTGAAGACAGAAATCTGTGGATGTGGTGTGGGGACTTTCGGAAAACCCTTCTGTTAAAGAGACGCACAAGAGATTACTTAAGAAAATGAAAACGCAGAATACATGAGGAAACATACTGGCATAATCCATCCCCAGGGTGTGAATGAGAAGTGCCAGAGAGCGTGGCATAACGATGGCACCGTTTACAGATGTGTTTCACAGGGGCAGGTGTTTCACACAGAGGGTGGCGAGTGCCTGGAACTTGCTGCCACCCCCTTTATTTTTAAATGTGGAATGAGATGAGTTAGTGTTTGGAGGGACTTGTGCACGAATCACTGAAAGTTATCACTCATTTATTGAAGGGGATTTAAGTGTAAAAGTAGTTTAGTTTAGTTTGGACTAGTCTAGTCTAGTTTAGATTGGTCTAGTTTAGTTTGGTCTAGTCTAGTCTAGTCTCGTCTAGTTTAGATTGGTCTAGTTTAGTTTAGTTTCATCTAGTCTAGTCTAGTTTAGTTTGGTCTAGTTTAGTTTAGTTTGGCTAGTCTAGTTTAGTTTAGTTTCGTCTAGTCTAATTTAGTTTTGTCTCCTTTAATTTAGTCTAGTTTAGCCTAGTCTAGTCTAGAGACACAAAGTGGAAACATGCCCACCACCTCCAGGCCGACCATCGATCACCCATTCATATTAGTTCTATGTTATGCCACTTTTGCATCCATTCCCTACACACCATGGACAATTTATAGAGGCCAGTTAACCTACAATCCCATGCGTCTTTGGGATGTGGGAGGAAACCCACAGAAAGAACACGCAAACTCCACACAGACAACAGCTGAGGTCAGGATTGAACCTGGAACTCTGATGCTATGAGGCAGCAGACAATTTATTGCAATTATATCAGGCCTCGATGAAAATGTCTCATGTTATTGTATACTAGCCTGGTGTCCCAAGCTAAGGCAGATTATACTTATGAAAGGGGCTGTGTAACTAAAGTTCACCAGATTCATTTGTGGTGTGTTTGTCCAATGAGAAATGATGAGCAAACTAGGTCTATACCCTCTGGGGTTTAGAGGAATGAGATATCATCTCATTGGGATGTACAAACCTTGTACGGGCTTTGACTGGGATGATGTTTCTCCCGGCTGTGATATCCACAAAATAGCTCGTCAAAGCACAGATAATAAAAGATGTCCTGACCCTGAGGAAGGGGAACCTGTGGAATTATCTGCTCCGTCTGTGTAGACACGGTCTTGGAGTACGCACAAGAGGAACATCTGTAGGAGTTTGGAAATGGGGTAGGAGGCAAGAGGGGTTGAATGGCCTTCTCATGCCCATGTTGCTGTGCCAGGCTCTCTCTGGCCGAGGTTGGAAGATCGGAACTACACCCATATCTTATGAGAGGACAGTTCAGTAGCCTGATAACAGTGGGGCAGAAACTGCTCCTGAATATGGTGGTGCTATGGACCTGCTGGTGGTGGTGCTATGGACCTGCTGGTGGTGGTACTATGGACCTGCTGGTGGTGGTGCTATGGACCTGCTGGTGGTGGTGCTATAGACCTGCTGGTGGTGGTGCTATGGACCTGCTGGTGGTGGTGCTATAGACCTGCTGGTGGTGGTGCTATGGACCTGCTGGTGGTGGTGCTATAGACCTGCTGGTGGTGGTGCTATGGACCTGCTGGTGGTGGTGCTATGGACCTGCTGGTGGTGGTGCTATGGACCTGCTGGTGGTGGTGCTATAGACCTGCTGGTGGTGGTGCTATGGACCTGCTTGTGGTGGTTCTATAGACCTGCTGGTGAATCATCTCCAGATGAGGTGAGTGCAGTCACCTCACCTGTATTACCTTCAGGTGGAAAACAACCAATTAGCGTTGCTTCCTAACTTTGGCAACTGGAGAGGAAATTCATGGTCAATTTAGGAAAAGAAAACTAAAGATAATCAATTTGGCAGAGGAATTTCATAACATTTGAGAAATTCAGCTTGTTCAGAATTCACAAGCTTCTCGACATGGAAAGTCCCAAAATGCTGGAGTAACTCAACAGGTCAGGCAGCATCTGTGGAGAACATGGATAGGTGACGTTTCACAGAGTGCTGGAGTAACTCAGCGGGTCAGGCAGCATCTGTGGAGAACATGGATAGGTGATGTTTCACAGAGTGCTGGAGTAACTCAGCGGGTCAGGCAGCATCTCTGGAGAACATGGATAGGTGATGTTTTGGGTCAGGACTCTTCTACAGTGAAGAAGAACTTGACCATATATCAGCAGCACCAGTTCTTGCAGCAAAATCATGAGAGGAATAGACCGGGTAGACGCACAGAGTCTCTTGACCAGAGTAGGGGAATCTAGAACCAGAGGACATAGGTTTAAGTTGGGAGGGGGGGGAAGTGGGAACTTGAGGGGCAACTTTTTCACACAAAAGGGTGGTGGGTGCATGGAATGAGCTGCCAGAGGAGGTAGTTGAGGCAGGTAATATCACAACATTTAAGAAACATTTGGTCAGGTTTAGAGGGATATGGCCAAAGGCAGGCAGATAGGACGCGTGTGGATGGGACGTGTTGGTCGGTGTGGGCAAGTTGGGCCGAAGGGCCTGTTTCCATGATATGAGAGTATACTGAGAGTACAGTACTAAACCTTGACCTTGTTGACCGTGACTATGGAATCAACTGCGGACCATCCCAGGGTCCACAACTGCTGGTGCTACAATGAACTACAGAGCAAGTGAAGATTATGGAGAGTATAGGAGAGAAACGAGTGCTTGACTTGCACCCTGACTCCAGCTTGCACGTGGGGCTCTGGGTTACGGCTCAAATTGGGGGCAGCACATGGAGAATATCTCATACAGTTACTGCAGCACTTGGTGTTCCAGCACGAGTTCAGCATCTGCAGTTCATGCCATGGAATTGTCCAGTGCGTAGTCCCCCTGAGGAAGGGTTCATCTCTGGTTGCCAGCACTGTCAACAATGCTGGGTTCTCACTAACCCAGTGAGCTCAGTGCTTAGGAAGGTAGCTGACACCCTGCCATGTCTCCCGCTGTGACCCAAGACAAAGCCCTGGTGTCATGTTGTGTTACAAGTCTACAAATATCTCAGCACATTTAACCCGAGGTGAGAATTAAAATGTGTCCAAAGTTTCCACTGATTCTTCCGTCAGATTTCAGTGGCTGTGAATGTGCGTTGCCCGTCAGATCATGGTTGGGGGTTGGGGTGATATGGAAGGTTCCAACTGGTTGCCATTCTCTGAATTAAAAATGTGAGTGTCCTGCAGAGCCCGACCTGGTAAACTAACAGAGTGTACCGGTGCAGGCAAGGAACTGCAGATAGACACCAAGTGCTGGAGTAACTCAACGGGTCAGGCAGCATCTCTGGAGAAATAGGATAGATGCCATTTTGGGTCGAGACCCTTCTTATACTCAATACCCTGACTGATGAAGGCAAGTGTACCATATGGGGGGTTACACAAAAAGCTGGAGAAACTCAGCGGGTGCAGCAGCATCTAAGGAGCGAAGGAGATAGGCGACGTTTTGGGTCGAGACCCTTCTTCAGACTGGTATACCATATGCCTTCTTTACTTGTATTTCCACTTTCAGTGAGTTATGGACTTGGACCCGAAGATCCCTCTGTACAACAATGTTCACAGTCTTAAGGGCCTGTCACACTAGCGCGCGATTAGACGCGATAAGCGCGACAAATTCGGACGCGGGGGTCGCGTGGGGGTCAGGCGATCCCGGTGCGAGTGAAGGGCCTGTCACACTAGCGCGCGATTACACGCGCGACGTCCGAAGGAAGGACGTTATTTTTCATCACGTGACGATGCGCATGAGCATGCGCGTTGCACGACGTCGGGCAGTGACGTCATCACGCAACGCCACGCTGAAGACGCACAACGTCAAAACGTCATCACGTTCCGCGCGACAGGATTTTGCCGCGCGTAATTTTTAAGCAGTGTCGGTTTTTGGACACTACGCGCGATGTCGACACCAGCTACACACGAGTCCGCGGAACTCCACGAGACTCCGGCGATCGCAGTGGGACAGGGTCACGCGAGGCCGGACGACTAAAGCGACCACGGTAGGTCGCGCTTGTCGCGTCTAATCGCGCGCTAGTGTGACAGGCCCTTTACCATTTACAAAATACATTCTCCTTTCATGCCACCTCCCAAAGTGCAACACCTCATAGATATTCCATCGGCCCCTTGTCTGCCCATTTTAGAAATGGTGGCATTGTTTGCAAACTTACTAACCAGCCCATCTACTAGCAATGTTACAAAATTTTGAGATTTTAAAAATCAAGTCTGCAATTTATCCCATCAGATAAAGCATAAAAAGAAGTTTAATTTGACACCTAATTTACTTTCATATCTTCAGTATTAAGAAAGTTATGGCCATTTGCATACTCGGAAATGAGCATCTTGCTTCCCATTGCCTTTCAAATGACTTAACTCAAAAGCTGTGATCTGGAAAAGTTAAATGTCCATAACATTCTTAAAAATTAAGAGAACTCAATGAAATTTTCAGTTATTATAGATTGAAGCATTCTGAAACAAATATTAAACAATCTTACTTGGATGACCTGAAATTAAAGCATATAATTAGTTAGTTATCTAATTGTAGCTAATTACAAAATTCAATGAGTAGATCTAAACATCTATCAATTTCTTAAGAAAAGATAAACTTTTTTAAAATTGCCTAAGTGTCCAAATAACATTCACACAATAATCCACAATATAACATAATTTTAAAATCTCATTTTCATGAATTTCTGGGCCAAATGGAAGGATTTTAGTGTTTTATGCCTGTAAATTAATGGCCATTTAAATCAACTAGCGAGTGGGTTTTAGCGGAATGCGGTGGATTGGAACGTTGCGGTTTGCAGTGAAGTCGGGGGGAAAAATACTGGGGGTTCATACATTTTTTGGGGAACCCATTTCGCAACATAAAAATATTATTAATGCCTCCCGAAAAACCAACTTTTAATATAAAAATAAACTATTTACCTTTTTTTCTTCCCTACGCAAAATGCTTCTGGTTGTCTGCGGTCACGGCTTTTGAAGGTGATTTTTAAATTACTCTAGTTAATAAATAATCTAGAGTAATTTAAAAATACCACCATTGATGAAATGTCGGAGCAATTTTTCTTCAGCAACCAAATCGCCCGACATTCATCGATTTGTCCTGCCTGTGGAAAAACGGCACTTTAAGCCCGCCCCCCTCTGCAAGGCGCGAAAGTCGCGCACACGGGGAGCGGCAGAAGTGCAGCGCCGGTAAAGGTAAGTTTTGTAACATACCTACATCTACCAAAGTTTGCTTTCATCTATTTAAATCAAACAATATGTGACTCTGGTAGATATTTAACAAAGTACTTTACCCTCTCAGATTGACATCGGGGAAGGCCAGTGTGCCCAGGAATGTTTGTCGGCTCTCGGGGTGATTTGGACTAGTGCCCTGTAGCTGACTCTGTCATTAAACACATGGCTGTACAATGCTCCTGCATTGAGAGCAAGACAGAGTGGGTTATATTTGTTCAAAAAACATTCCTCTCGGAGTGAGCAGAAGAAATCGCACGGCTCACAAGTCCCGGGCGAAGGCTGACGGCAGTGAGATGCGGAGCTTCGACCGGTGAAAGGTGGGGTGAAATGAAGATACCGAGAGTTGCTGTGGAAGGTTAGAGGATGGGGTGTGATCTGCTGGTTGTGGAGGTGGGAATATAAGGTTCATCTGGTGGGACTGGTTTGACCTCAGGTCGTGATTTAGCAGTGGGGACAGGTGAAGATGACAAGCCAGGCATAGTTGCTCTCAGGATCAAGGGGGAAGCAGAAACATTTTTGAAGTTGGGTTTAATTTATTGTCACGTGTACCGAACTACAGTGAAAAGCTTTTGTTCTGTGCTAACCAGACAACGGAAAGACAATACATGATTACAATCGAGCCGTCCACAGTGTACAGATGCATGATGAAGGGAATAACGTTTAGTGCAAGGTAAAGCCAGTAAAGTCCGATCAGAGGTAGTCTCCATTGAGGTAGATATTGTTTCAGGATCGCTCTCTAGTTGGTGATAGGATGGGTCAGGTGCCTGATAACAGCCGGGAAGAAAGTCCCTGAATATTGAAGGCAAGTGGTGGGTAACTTCAGGGCCCAGATTTCAGGCTGGTCTGGTTTGTTCTCCTTTGAGTAGCAGTGAACCTTGTCTGACTGGGACAGCTGTTTCATTATCAGCTCCCACAGCGACATTACTGGGGTTATTGTGGACAGTGCCGTTGGGATGTTCACCGCCCAGCCTGATGTCCTCATGAACAACCGCCGCCACCGCCGACACCGCCACCGCCACCGACACCACCGCCACCACCACCGCCACCACCGCCGACACCGACACCGCCGCCACTGCCACCACCGACGCCGCCACCGACGCCACCGCCACCGCCACCGACGCCGACACCGACGCCGACACCGAAACCGACACCGCCACCGCCACCGACACCAACACCGCCACCGCCACCGACACCGCCACCACCACCGCCACCGCCGACACCACCACCGACACCGCCACCGCCACCACCGCCGACACCGACACCGCCACCGACACCGCCACCACCGCCGACACCGACACCGCCGACACCGACACCGCCACCACCGCCGACACCGCCACCACCACCGCCAACACCGACACCACCGCCGCCACCACCGCCACCACCGCCGACACCGACACCGCCGCCGCCGCCACCGCCGCCGCCGACACCGCCGCCGACACCGCCGCCGCCGACACCGCCGCAGACACCGCCGCAGACACCGCCACCGACACCGACACAGACACCGCCACCGCCACCGACACAGACGCCAGAGGGGGAAACAGACCCTTTGGCCCACCTAGTCCACACCAGCCAGCGATCGCCTCACATTAACACACCTGGAATAATTTACACTTATACCAAGCCAAATGACCAACAAACCTTGTGGGAGGAAACTGAAGATCCCGGAGAAAACCCACGTGGTCACGGGGAGAACGTACAAACTCCGTACAAACAACACCCGTAGTCAGGATTGAACACGGGTCTCTGGTGCTGTAAGCGCTGAGGCTACAACTCTACCGCCTTGTCACCGTGGGTCCGATGATTGCCTGTGAGGATTTCTCAAACTCATTAAATTGGATACTTGTTTAGACTTCCTGGTGTTGTACAATGACGTCGCGTGTTAGAGACTTTAAGCTGCAGTGTTATCGTTGTCAAGAAAATGTTGAATGAATACAAGCAGTTTATTGTCAATAGATTCCTCTCCATAAGCTAACTTGGATCATAGTCATCGAGCTGTACAGCTCAGAAACAGGCCCTTTGGCCAACCTTGTCCACACAAACAAGTTGGACCAATGGGCAAGGGCCTTGGGCCTGTATTTGGCCAACTTCCCTCTGAACCCGTCCCATCCATACATCTGTCCACATGTTTAATAGCTTCCTCTCCCCAGTGCTGGACTTACCAATAAGATAATAAGCTATAGCTTAGGGCCACACACCCTTGGGGGCCTCATTTTTTGAAATATATTTTTATTTTATCATTTTTTACCCGAATTTTTTTAGAGAAGGGCCTCAAATTTCATACAGCTTAGGGCCTCAGCAGGTGAAAGTCCGGCCCTGCCTCTCCCAGCTCATTCCTGGTACAGACGACCCTCTAAGTGAAAAAGTTGCCCTTGAACTCCCTTTTAAATTTCTCCCTTCTTATCGTAAGCCTACGCTCTCTAGGTTTAGAGTCATCTACAACGGGAAAAAGACTGCGCGCGCCGGTGCGTTTCTCCAGCGTTTTTGTCTTCCGTCACTTTATCCGTGCTTTGTCTGTAAGTCAGAATCATCAGTTTTTATAGCTATTCATTTCATATCATTCTACATACATTCTCTAATTCTTATGTCTCATTGAATATTCATCCTAACTATCTATAATTAAACTAATGGAATATATACTGTACCAGCCTAGGAATCATTTTATTATTAATATTACTGCTTGAATAAAGATTTTTAAACGTAAGGGAGAATTTGTGTCGTTGGATTTTCATGTCATCCCAGTGTATGCAGAAGGGTCCCAACCCAAAACGTCACCCATTCTTTTTCTGCTACCCGAGCCGCTGAGTTACTCCAGCACTCTGTGTCTATCTTTAGCCCTTGTACTAACTGTGTGATTCAATCAATGTCTTCACATTTGTTTTGCAGAGTATTTTATGACAAATGTATCTGCCAATGGAAAAGATGGAGATGGAATAGGTGGGTAATGTTTGATCTGTTCAGCTTCCCAGCTACACCTGCAACGCACGGGTTTATTGTGGGTTTGTGCATTTAGTACATGTTTTCGAGGGTCAGGGGCTTTCTGAATCCGAAATTCATGCACAAACATTTTCAGTTTATGTTTTGGAGATACAGCATGGAAACAGGCCCTTCGGCCCATCACGTCCACATCTCCCTTCGATTACCTGCTCTCACCAGCTCTAGTGTATCCTACTCCATCCTCCACTCCCGATAAACTAGGAGCAAGTTACAGAGGCTGATTAGCTTCCAAGCCTGCAGCTGTGGGGTGACCTTACTGAGCTGTATAACATTGAGAGGGCCATAGATAAAGTGAACATTCACAGCCTTTTTCTCAGGGTAGAGGATTCTAAAACTAGAGGGCATAGGCTGAAGGTGAGAAGGAACGGAATTAAGAGGGATGTAAGGGGCGAATGTTTCACTCAGAGGGTCGTCCGTGTCTGCAATGAGCGTCCAGGGAAAGCTATAGATGTGGATCTACTTCTTCTTGCGTATGCCGTGCACAGCCTAAAGTTGTAGGACAACTTGTTGTATTTGATCTTATTTGATTGTGCACGCCGGGTTGATTGCATTTGTCGAAACAGGGCGGACCACATGAAGGTTGCAATCTCCCACCTCATAGAAGTGGATGCTATTATGACTTTCTGAAGACATTTTGTGGACAGATATGTGGGCAGGAAGACTTTCTCGGGATATAGGCCAAATGTGGGTAAATGGGAGCTGCCCAAAGTGCCAACAGCAGCAGGCGTGGAGAGGACGACGGACAGAAAGGCCTGTTTCAGTGCTGTACAACTGTTTGTCTCCTTGGTGGCATTACCTGTGCGTTTAAAGCTCCCTCTGTGAATGGAATAGTGTCTCCCGGTTCACAGGTTATCAGCACTCACAGCTTTCTCCTCTTTTCCAGAACTCAAGTATGCGCTGATGGGAGCAGGAATAGGAATTTTTCTCGTTGTCACATTTGTCTTAATTAAGATTTACATGATTAAGAAGCATATCAGTGAAAATGATTCAACGGGTAAGATGTTATAACAATTCATAGAATTACCTTGTTCTAACCCCTTGTTCTAATGGGGACACCCCTTGTTCTAATGTTACCTTGATGGAATGTAATTAGTTTGGTGTCAATGTCAGTTTTTATAGTTACGCCCCGTATTGGGAGTGTGCTTGTAATTCTACTGTTCACAATGTCCCTTCAACATCTAATCCTCAGTGATGTAGAGTTGTCACTATGTTGGAGGGGGTGGAGTGAGCAGCAACATCATCCTCAGCCCAAGTACAAACCAAAGCCGTGAATGAGCCATAATTAAGTCAATTTACAATCAACATGTGACAATCAGCTGATATGTCAGTTCATTCCAATCTACACATGCAAATTAGTGCATGCAAATCAACACCATGCAAATTGGCACATGCAAATCACCACATGCAAATCAGAGCAAGTATATAACCTCATGCAAATCAACATCATGTAAATCAGCACCATGCAAATTGGCACATGCAAATCAGTGCATGCAAATCACTGCATGCAAATCAGAGCATGCATTTCACCTCATGAAAATCAACACCATGTAAATCAGCACCATGTAAATCAGTGCATGAAAATCAGTGCATGCAAATCAGTGCATGCAAATCAGCGCATGCAAATCAGCGTCATACAAATCAGCACATACAAATACCTGCATGCAAATCCGAGCAAGCAAATCAGTGCCATGCAAATCACCACCATGCAAATCAGCACCATGCAAATCAGCACCATGCAAATCAGCACCATGCAAATCAGCACATGCAAATGCACTGAAGAATAGTTCGAACCCACAAAGTCACCTGTTCTCTACAGATGCTGCATGACCCTGAGTTACTCTAGCACTGTCATTTTTTGTAAGCCAGCATCTGCTGTTCCTTGTTTTTACATGCAAATCAGCACGTGTAAATAAACATATGCAAAGAAGCATATGCAGATTGGTGCATGCAAATCAGCTAGTACACTTTCCATTCAATGTCTTTACTTTGCTGGAGCAATATTGAATACTCTTCCCTCTTCTTACTGAGAGGATAATGACACTCTAATACACTAACCCTTACATATTGATCAATAATTCATGCACTGCCATGTTATAACATTCACACTCATTGAAAATTGATATTTAGGAATACAAATTTTGATGCCCTTTCCTTTAATGCAAGCTGGAAATCACGTCGTAAAACTGCGCTCCCTCAGGCAGTTCACATGTAGAGCCAGTGTTAGGATTCTTAACCCGTGTTGGAGATTGAAGCTAAATTTAAGCTGGCTTTAGTGAATGGGGCCACTCACTGAGTGAAGGTCCAGTAAGATTAACTTCCATCAACCAGAGAAGTGTAAGGTAGCCTTTGTCACAGCCGTCTACATCCCATGGTCTCTACACCCAAGTGGGCCCTTTACCTGCAGAATGTACCTGAGCCGCATTCATAGAATCATAGAGAGATACGTCACAGAAACAGGACCTACAGACCACCATGTCTGCACCCACCACCAATCATCCACTAACACCAAACCTTTACCCCCAGGGCTTAAATGTCACATCGGGCTTTAATGTGAGAGAGGGTAATTTTAAAGGAGATACGTGGTGTATGTTTCTCACACAATAAGTGGTGGGACAATAGACAAGAGACAATAGGTGCAGGAGGAGGCCATTCGGCCCTTCGAGCCAGCACCGATCATTCCCAATCAGTACCCCGTTCCTGCCTTGTCTCCATATCCCTTGACTCCGCTATCTTTAAGAGCTCTATCTAACTCTCTCTTGAAAGCATCCAGAGAGAACCGGCCTCCACCGCCCTCTGAGGCAGAAAATTCCACAGACTTACAAGTCTCTGTGTGAAAAAGTATTCCCTCATCTCCGTTCTAAATGTCTTACCCCTTATTCTTAAACTGTGGCCCCTGGTTCTGGACTGGTGGGCACCTGGAACGTGCTGCAGATACCATTGTGGCGTTTATGCTTTTTGATGTGGATATGCAGATGTGGGGAAGGGGAGGAGATGGATCACGTGGGGACAGAGGAGATTAGTTTAACTTGGCTTGATGTTGATCACACATTGTGGACCAGTGTGTTCCCGTGCTGTATGTTCTGTTCTCTGTTCCATGTTTGATCCAAATCTTTCTTTGCCTCTGACGGACAACACTAATCCTGAAGTCAGTTGGGACCAAAAGGTTAGAGTTAGGCACAGGTCTGGCAGCCCCACTCACACCACAAACCACTGAAACATACCTTGAATCATTCGCAAAACACTGAGGTTTTTCATTTGTAAGAAAGAGCTGCAGATGCCGGTTTCAATCGAAGGTAGACACAGAATGTTGAAGTAACTCAGTGGGACAGGCAGCATCTCTGGAGAGAAGGAATTGGCGAGGTTACAGGTCGAGACCCTTCTTCAGACAGAAGAAGGATCTCGACCCAAAACGTGGCCCATTACTTCTCTCCAGAGATGCTGTGTCACCCGCTGCGTTACTCCACCATTCTGTGTCTATCTGAGGCTTGTTCATTCATCTATTTGTGGTAATGAGAGAGTGAGCTGATTTGTCTCCTACTGCCAAGGGGCTGTCGGTAGTTAGATGCACAGGGTCTCTTGCCCAGAGTAGGGGAATCGAGGGCCAGAGGACATAGGTTCAAGGTGAAGGGGGAAAAAATTAATAGGAATCTGCGGGATAACTTTTTCACACAGAGGGTGGTGGGGCATGGAACAAGATGCCAGAGGAGGTAGGTAGACAAAGTGCTGGAGAAACTCAGCGGGTGCAGCAGCATCTATGGAACGAAGGAAATTGGCAACATTTCGGGCCGAAACCCTTCTTCAGAGGTAGTTGAGGCAGGGACTATCCCAATGTTTAAGACATGGATAGGACAAGTTCACACAGATAGAACAAATTTGGAGGGATATGGTCCAAGCGCAGGCAGGTGGGACTAGTATAGCTGGGACATGTTGGCCAGTATGGGCAAAGTTGGGCCGAAGGGCCTGTTTCCACACTGTATCACTCTATGACTCTATGCATCACAACATGGACATCCACAGTCTCTGAGGCCGATCTAAACTCATCAGTGAGTCACTAAGTCAGAAGGTGTTTAAGTCCAGTTACACGACTGGCCCTTCAGTCTGCAATGTCCACACAAGCCACCATCCTCCACTACCTGTACGTGACCTACGTGCCTCAATTCCCTGCATATCTGTTTTATTTCATTTGTTATTGGGTAGGCACGTGGATATGCATGTACAAATAAAGAAGGGGTGGTGCTCATCTAATGAAGGAAACCATAGAGTTTCACCATAAACTTTCAGTGCCAGAGAGGTTGTTTGTCAGTAATTAATATTTCACACTATTAAAAACATACCTTGACCTGAACGAGCAAGCTGCAAGGTTTTCTGTTGAGTTTGGCTTGTCTTTGTCAGTTAATGCACAATGCCTCAATCATAATGAACAGAAATGTACTAATCCATGACTGAGCTGATATCATCACTGCTTCTATTCCAGATGCTCCGTCCAAGCAAAGTCAGTCAGTAAGGTAAGAAATTAAGATGACCTCAGAATATGGCCCAGAAATTGGGTTGGAAACATGAATGTTTAAATGTGCTGCACAATATATTATCAGTGAAAATAAAAACATGTAATGGAGGTGATTGGGGAACTGTTGAAGTCATTGACTCTCACTCCAAGTTCACAGTGGTCATGGAATCACTTGGAGGAACTGTCACTAGCCCTTCATGCAGAAGCTCGGACATGCTTGATGGCACTGGGCCTGTACTCTCTGGAGTAGAAGGATGAGGGGGACCTCATTGCAACTTACTGAATAGTGAAAGGCCTGGATAGAGTGGATGTGGAGAGGATGTTTCTACCCATGGGAGAATCTAGGACCAGAGGTTGTAGCTTCAGAATAAAAGGATATACCTTTACCAAGGAGATGAGGAGGAATTTCTATAGTCAGAGGACGGTGAATCTGTGGAACTCATTGCCACAGAGGGCTGTGGAGGCAGTCAATTGATATTTTAAACCACAGATAGATTGATTCTTGATTAGTGCGGGGGTCGAGGGTTATAGGGAGAAGGCAGGACAATGGGGTTAGGAGGGAGAGATAGATCAGCCATGATTGAATGGCAGAGTTGACTTGATGGGCCGAACGGCCTCATTCTACTCCTATCACGTCTGAACTTGACATGTGCGTCCCATGCGTGACAAGGACCACGGTTGCGGCAGCTCACGGTTGCTCATACTCGGTCCGAGTGTGAGCTTGCTTCAGCTTTGTTTGAAGAGGACTCTGCAACGTCTGTGGCATGTGGGAAGGTTGCTACACAATGGTCATTGCCACCGTGGTCACTTGTGGGAAACGGGCTGCCTCATGCCGGAGACCAGACATTGACTAATGCAAGGGACGCAATGGTATTTCAGGTCCATGTACACCCCCAAACTCAGGAACAGCTTCTTCCCCTCTGTTATCAGGCTTCTGAACCATCCTTCCATAAGCCTGGGTATTGCCCGATTCACCTCTACCCCATTGCAGACATTGGACTCTGGAACTGATGTGCTATAATGCTGAGAATTATATTCCATATTCTTCTCCTTTGACCTTAAGACAAAGAAATAGGAGCAGAATGAGGCCATTCAGCCCATCGAGTCTGCTTCACCATTCAATAATGTCTGAACTATTTTCCCTCTTGACCCCATTCTCCTGCCTTCTCCCCATAACCTTTGACACCTTTCCTAATCATAAACTTATTAATCTCTGCCTTAGAAATACTCACTGTCTTGGCCTCCATAGCCGTCTGTGGCAATGAATTCCACAGATTCACCACCCTCAGGCTAAGGAAATTCCCCCTTGCCTCCATTTTTAAGTTATCTCCTTTTATTCTGAGGCTGTACCCTCTTGTTCTGTTCTCTCACATGGCAGGAAATATCATTTCCATGTCCACTCAATCTAGCTTTTCATTATCTGGTGGGTCTCAATGAGATCCTCACCCCCCTCGCCCTCACCCCTTTCATCCTTCTAAACTCAAATGATTACTGACCCTTTGTTCTAGTTATTCCATTTGGGGAAACCCATGCGGTCACAGGGAGAACGTGCAAACTCCACACTGACAGCACCCGAGGTCAGGATTGAACCTAGTTCTCTGGTGCTGAGAGGCAGCAGTTCTACCGGCTGTTAGAGGCTGTTTTTCACACAGAGAGTGGTGAGTCTCTGGAACTCTCTGCCACAGAGGGTAGTTGAGGCCAGTTCATTGGCTATATTTAAGAGGGAGTTTGATGTGGCCCTTGTGGCTAAGGGGACCAGAGGGTATGGAGAGAAGGCAGGTACGGGATACTGAGTTGGATGATCAGCCATGATCATATTGAATGGCGGTGCAGGCTCGAAGGGCCGAATGGCCTACTCCTGCACCTAATTTCTATGTTTTAACCTCTCACTGAAACAAGGCTGGCTCCCACAATATTTGCACCATTTCCTCATTGCAGTAGCGTTATGATTGAATCGGCGTTCATTGTGGAAGGGGTTGTATCGCCATTCGTCGGCCTGGGAAGATGAGGGTGTGACTGCACTCCTACTGTCTCCACAAGGCAGGAGTTTGTGGGGTTACAACATATAAGCTCCCCTGGACATGAACGATTCTTTCTTGCAGCTCTCCTGGTGCAGAGTTATCACAGAAGCTTGCCACGTAAAGGAGACTGTACAACCTCTTACAGACTCGAAGTTTAAGAGTTAAGAGTGTCTGAGGAGAATGTTTGGCAAGAAGGAGTTGTAACGAGGAAGTGGGGCGATGCGGAGATCCCCAGGGCCAGGAAATGAATCCAATGTTTTCAGTAATGTTGGCAGCACTGCCAAAATAAATCCAGCAACCAGCATTCACTATATTATGCAGCTTTCTTTAGCAAATGACGATCTGTGTTTATTTAGCCAACATTTTAATAAGAGATAAATTCAAGTGGAACAGCAGCTAGATTTTATTGGAACATTGAATTTCCTAGAATTTAATCTGTCAAAACTGGTCAGGGACAAAGCGAACTCACCAGCATCAAGGCTGAATAGGGCCATAGTTATACGGTGAGAGGGGCAAGGTTTAAAGGAGGGGCAAGTGTTTTACATCGAGTGTGGTGGGTGCCTGGAACGCGCTGCCGGGGGTGGTGGTGGAAGCAGACACGAAAGTACCATTCACAAGGCTTCCAGATAGGCAAATGGATGTCCAGGGAATGGATGGCTATGGATCTTATACCGACAGAGGAGATTGGTTGAACTCGGCATCATGTTAGGCATGGACATTGTGGGTTGAAGGGACTGTTCCTATTCCTGTTCGATGACCAGTTTGCCCAAAGGCAGTAAACCACATCTTATTTTATTTATTGATGACTTAAAAACACAAACTGAGCAGAGTCAGAAAATACAGAATAAGAATAAGAGGCGCTCTGGCCACGAATCTCACATTGATGTTAACATACTTCAGTTACAATCAACCAGTCTGGTTATTCTTAGATTGTCAATCCAAAACTCAGACGGAATCTCATGAAGTTAAATACAACTCTCCTTCTGTGGCAAGGAGCAGCAGACACTGGTTTACACCGAAGATAGATGGGCACAAATGGCTGGACCAACTCAAAGGGTCAGGCAGTATCTCTGGAGGAAAGGAACAGGTGATGTTTCAGGTCAGAGCCCTTCTTCAGACTTCTTTAGACAGAGGGTCGGACCCAAAACGTCATCTCGTCCTTCTCTCCAGAGATGCTGCCTGGCCTGCTGAGTTACTCCAACATTTTGTGTCCACTATGGACTTTGTTTTGGTCACACCATGGATGTCAGCTTTGCAATATTATGGTCTGGTTACCAAGTATTACTGAATATTAATTTATGGACTATTGCTTATTTATTTATTTATTTTGTCTATTATTACTTTAACCGGCCTTAACTCAATAGTTACGAGTTAACTCTCTTAACTATTGGTCTCTTGACCGTTCTGTTCCTGTACATTTGAGACCCTGTGGAATTATGCTCTTGCGTTCTCCAAGGCTTCTGAATTTGTGTAATGAAGCACATACACTAACGCCTCTGACTCTGTATCAAATTCACAATAGCCACAAACTGAATTCAAGCATCATTATGCAGTTACATGAAGGAAGAGGTAACTGGTGTTGTATTTCCTGTTAAGTTGAAGTTAAACAAGAAGTTGTTTTATTGAGAATCGTTCGTTTGCAGTTTTGATATCGCTTTTGATTTTGTTTTAAATTATATTTGATCTTATTTTATATTGCAGGGAAGAGAGGCACAGGCTTGCCTAGAACTGAAGGTCTCGAGGACAGTGATTGAGCCGTTAACTCACAAAGCCCCACCCACACCCCCCGAAGGAGAATTGTTCATGTTTGCAATTGCCACCCGGGACTGGTTAGGATTCATCACCGGATATTAAATGGAATACAAAATGTATTCAGCGTTGCAATAAGTTATTGCGTCATTCCAATAGTAATGTTTCAATGCATTCCTACTTTTCCCCAGCTATCCCTTTTACACAACTCTCTATTCCCAGCTCTATTATATTCCTTTTAAATGAGTCTAGACCATCCTCTTGGTACCCAGTTCCACATTATTTTCCCTTTCTGAGTTAAAAAAATGCTTTCCAGTTGGATTAATTTGGTCCAATATTGTTCTCTATTCTTGTTGGATTATGTAGTATACCTGTTGGACGCAACTTAACATGTTTAATCTTCAACTGCTGGGAGCCACTTTGTTAGTCTGTGTCTTGCACCAAACATTGACCACTATCTACTGCAGAGGTCTGGTCCACAGCAATTGCTTCTATACAGCCTACAGCATTCACTGCAACAGCTCCACAAGGAGATAGACACAAAAAGCTGGAGTAACTCAGCGGGACAGGCAGCATCTCTGGAGAGAAAGAATGTCCCGCTGAGTTACTCCAGCTTCTTGTGTCTTTCTTCAGTTTAAACCCGCATCTGCAGTTCCTTCCTACACACTTCCACAAGAAGGTTCTTTCCAGCTGTAATAGTTGGCTATTGTAAGGTAAAATCAGGAAACAAGTAGAATTACAATATGTCATTTGAACTCTCAAATGATTACATTCTAGCAGTTATTATGCTTAAAGCCTCATTTTCACAGATCCTTTTATTGCATATTGGCAGCACGGTGGCGCATCGGTAGAGTTGCTGCCTCACAGCGTCAGAGACCCGCGTTTGATCCTGACCACGGGTGTTGTCTGTACATAGTTTGTACGTTCTCCCTGTGACTATAGATTGCCTGGTTTCCTCCCACACACCAGAGATGTACAGGTTTGGTAAAGATTGTAAATTGTCCCTAGCGCGCTAGTGTTAGTGTGCAGGGATCGCTTGTCTCGGCGGGTTCGATGGGACGAAGGGCCCGTTTCCACCCTGTATCTCTAAACTAAACTATGGCAATCCTGTTAGAATGGATCATTCCTGATCTCGAGCTTCTCGAGGGGCGGGGTGCAGTCTAAGGTTGGGAAACTCGAGTTGCTTGAACGTTGGACTCCTGGAGCTTTCTTCTTGACTAGAAGGTTTAGTTCAGTTTAGTTTAGAGATACAGCAGTGAAACAGGCCCTTTGGCGCACCAAGTCCACGCCGACCATCGATCACCCGTTCACACGAGTTCTATGTTAACCCACTTTCACATCCACTCCCCACACACTAGGGGTATTCTAAGGTGGGCCAATTAACCTACAAACCTGCACGTCTTTGGTATGTGGGAGGAAACCGGAGCTCCTGGAGGAAACTCACGCGGTGACAGGTACATGCGGTATGATGGGAACAATATAAAATACTAATGTTAAAGCCATTCAACATTTTGATGATAATAAATGCAGCCATCAAACGTCCATTAGTCACGAGAATATTTCTCATTTGCTGGAAGAACGAGTGATTTTAAATGTGGATGAAATTGATCATATTATTTATGTTCTGCAATTCCAGTCTTAAAGCAAGGTACTCAATTGGAAATCAATATATTTCATGTTCATGTACGAGGATTAGAGGTTTGAAAACCTTGCAGACTCACCAGCCTGATTATTAAATCACTCATTGAAAAGGCCGGAGATTTGATGTTTTATCAGATTAGGATTAAACAGTTCATAATTTATTTTCAAATTAAACTGTAACAAATGTTTTGTTAATTCTGAATTAGTTGATATGCTCCTCAATGATGGCGATTTTGGTGATGTATCTATTTAGGCAAAACGCAAAGTGCTGGAGGAACTCTATGGGTCAGGCAGCATCTGTGGAAGGGAATGGATGTTTCAGGTTGGGAACCTTCTTCAGACTGAAAGAGTGGAGGGGAGGTAGCGAGTATAAAGAGGTGGCGGAGTGGGGCAAGGGCTGGCATTGATAGGTGGTTCCAGGTGAAGTGGGGGGAAGAAGTCAGGCATGGGGGAGGGGAGTGGAGATGACAACACGTTGGGTCATGAGTGGTGACCAGCGGCTGCAGATGACAACATTCAAGAGTCAAGAGTGTTTTATCGTCATTTGTCCCGAAATGGAACAACAAAATTCTTACTTGCAGCAGCACAACGGATATGCAAACATAACACTCTGTAAACACCGTAAGAAAGAAAGATCAAGAGCGACACAGTGGCGCAGCGGGTAGAGCTGCTGCCTCACAGCGCCAGAGATCTGCGATTAGGAACTGAAGAGAGAAACATGCGAATGTCCCGTTATGAACATATCTACTGCTGATCTTCTGGGCAACATGCAGAGCTGACCATGGCCGCTCGAGCCTGCTCCACTCTTCAGTGTGGGTGAAACAGTTCCTGTGTTTCAGGCTTACACTCCAACTTGATTCCAATATCCCGAGTTCCCTTCCTTGCGTCGACACCAAACCCAGTCCCCAAATACAGTCAGAAGCTGTGCACCTGCAGATCCTTGGGACAACATTCAGGGGCTGAGTTCAGGCAAGTGGGACGAGTATAGATGAGGCATCTTGGACGATAAATTCGACCAACAGGCTTTTTTCCATGCTCAACTTGAAACGTCACCTGTTCTCCAGAGAAGCTGCCTGACCCGCTGAGTTACTCCAGCACTCTGTGAAACATCACCTGTTCTCCACAGATGCTGCCTGACCCGCTGAGTTACTCCAGCACTCTGCTCCCTTCACTTCATCTTCTGGCTTCCTGCATCTGCTCCATGTTGAGGTTGACACACTGTTTTAAATGTATCTACCTCATTAAACTATCTACCTCTTTGGTGACCCTCGGACTATCCTTGATCAGACTTTGCTGGTTTTATCTTGCACCAAATGTTATTCCCTTATCATGTACCTGTACACTGTAAATGGCTGGATTGTAATCATGTATTGTCTTTCTGCTGACAGGATAGCATGCAACAAAAGCTTTTCACTGTACCTCGGTACACGTGACAATAAACTAACTGAACTAAATGCCTCATTAGAGTTCCCAGTTTGCCATGAGTTCCTGGTCTCTGCCTCAACTGAAGATTCAAGACAAAAGCAGGACAAAGCAGTGACTGCGCTAAAGTCACATCAAGTCTCGCTTTCACCCCAGCAACACCACCACGATGACCTTTCTCATTGATTTAACATTGGACATTGTGCTGAGTTGCTGCTCTGTGGCATAATGGTTGAATTGGCTGTTTCAACATTGAGGTTTTATTGCTTCTGCGGGTATGTCAGGCTTGGTGTTAGGAGTTTTAATACTTTGACATGAATTATATATGTATTGTATTTCTATTTTTAAAATAAAATTTTACCTCATTAAAACATAAATAAATAAACATTGGAGCATCCACTCGGTGATATTATGATGGGAGGTTTCGATCTCCTCATCTTTCCATGGTCTCAGCAACAGTGATCATGTCTGGCAAGGGATTGTTTCTTGTTATACGTCCTTGTGCGCATGCTCGCCTGTTAAACCAGCCCAGATACAAAGCATTTCACAGCTGCTCTACAGCAAGAGAGGCAGCAATGCATTTACCAAATGTCTGTGTAGATGTGTAGGAAAAAACTGCAGATGCTGGTTTAAATCGAAGGTAGACACAAAATGCTGGAGTAACTCAACGGGACAGACTGCATCTCTGGAGAAGGAATGGGTGACATTTCGGGTCGAGACCCTTCTTCAGACTGATGTCAGGGGAGTGGGTGGTACAGAGATATAATGTAGTCGGAGACAGTAAAACTGATGGGACAACTGGGAAGGGGGAGTGGATGGAGAGAGAGGGAAAGCAAGGGCTACGTGAAGGTAGAGAAGTCAATGTTCATACCGCTGGGGTGCAAACTAACCAAGTAAAATATGATGTGCTGTGTAGACGTTTTGGTTGATGGAACAGATGGATGTACAGCTTCTAGGGCCAGATCTACTTTGGCAAACTGTGGCTCCCACTTGACTTTGTGGTCCCTAGTTTCAGTCGGAGCCAGGAAAACCAACGTGACACTTAACATTCCTGAAGCAAATTAAATATCTTAAAGAGGGAACAACTTCCTGATGCCAAATGTCGGGGCACTGGGAATTGATCACCATCTCAGGAGTCGACGTTTCACATGGAACTTCCTCCAGAAGTGAGATGTCGGGCTGCAGATGGGGAAATTGAAGGAGTACATTTCAAGAGTCAAGAGAGTTTAATTGTCATATGCGTCAACAACGGAACCATGGAATTCTTACTTGCAGCAGCGTAACAGGCCTGTAATACAATACTCGCTGATAATATATAATAAACAAAAGGAAATCAAGCCTCAAGTCCTTAGTGTAACCAAGACAGTCCATAATTTATTGGTTAAGAAAGAACTGCAGAAGCAGGAAAAATTGAAGCTAGACAAAAATGCTGGAGAAACTCAGCGAGTGAGGCAGCATCTATGGAGTGAAGGAATAGGTGACGTTTCGGGCCCTCGACCGTTTTTGTCTACTTATAATTTATTGGTTAGTGTTCAGTTCAAGATTAATTGGACTTGGATTTGTTGGTCATAATTTGCAGACTCCTCGACCTTCTCTCCCAAGGGTCTTGGTGTTGCTGGCTGTCTACGTTTCATCTCTAACCACAGATTATAATCTTTCAACCAATGCGTAGCTGCCATACAAACCCATGGCTTCCCATCAGCGATGGGTACAAAGGCAGATGACAGTGATTGCATGGCAAGGATACAAAGGTCAGGCAGATCATTGGATGCCAAACCCGACTAGTTCACAGTTTATGCTGCCACCTAGTTTAAGATCTCATAGCAACTCACTGTTGAGCAGTTTACTAAAACTATAGATATTTCTCACAACTCTAACAACAGCCTTCAATAGTATCATAGTCAATGATAATGAATCCTAATAGGTCTAGAAATCACTCCAGTCCCTTAACACTTGTGGGCCTGTCGCACGGAGGCAATTTTTCAGCGGACTGCTGGCGACTGTCAAGTTGCCGGCAGTCGCGTGAACTACTGGGAACTGGAACGGCGACTGTCAGAGTGGAACACGCACACGCAAACGCAAACGTGCACACACACGCACACATCGCAAAGGCGGGGGCCAGGGCAAGCGGGGGAGCGCTGTCTAAAAAATTCCCACGGTACAAAGCCAAGATGATGCAGACACACACCGCGATGAACAGGAAGGTTGGCGCTGTAATTAAGACGGCTAAAGCACAGTGTACGGTAAGTCCTTTAAAAGAGGGGGAGAAGGGGTGGAGAAAACTTTTATTCAGCCATAGATATACGGCGGTGAAGCGCGGCAGATATTAACGTTACCGGTCGGTTCCTCGGTTCGGAAAACTCATGCTTACCTTTTTTTCCCCAATGAGCCAATGAAATTCACCGGTCAGCACCGGCTCCAACCTAGGAGAACCTTCGACCTCCTGGCAACGCACTAGCTCCCAGACAGGGTAGTTGAGAAGGGTACATAACAGCATTTAAAATACACTTGGACAAGTACATAGATAGGAAATGTTTAGAGGGATATGGACTAAAAATAGGGAAATGGGTCGAGCTTAAATGGGGCATCCTGGTTGGCACGGACAAATTGGGGGAAAAAAAGAGTGGGTGCTGTAACTAACTGGCCTAATAACACGTTGGAACGGTGAAATCATCAAAGGCAACACATAAATGGGGCTGTGTAGGATGGAACTGCAGATGCTGGTTTACAATGAAGATAGACCCAAAATGCTGGAGCAACTCAGCGGGACAGGCAGCATCTCTGGATAGGAATGGGTGACAATCCGACCCTTCTTCAGACTGAGAGTCAGGGGAGGGAGAGAGACATAGAGATATTGAACGGTAAGGTGTAAAAATGAGGCATCAAAGGGGACGAAGCTCAAGGAAAATGTAGATGAGCATAGATGATATCATGGGAAAGATCAAGATATAAACGTGGCTCACTCTTTATATCCAGGAGTGCAATTAGTGTGCAGTGGTGCAGTGCAAGTTGTAGGTGAATGTTTAACCTCTGCTCCCTGATGAACATGTTAATCAACTGTGAAGTTGCCTGCATCTTCTTTTACAGAAGCACTGTCACCCCTTCCACACCAGCATTGCTCTGCATCCAACAACAAAGCCAACTCCATTTATCATTTCAGGGATAATCACCAAAATTCCCCGTTCTTGTAATTGTTGAGCAGTTTACTAAAACAACAAATATTCCTCACAAACTCTAAAAGCAGCCCGCGATAGCATCATAGTCAATGATAATGAATCCTAATAGTTCTATAAATCACAGCGGTCCCTTAAGTAGCAGAATATGTCTGACAGATTTTTAACTAAGTGCTTGTTTAATAGACTAGAAGAATTAAAATCTGCTACCAATATATCTTCAGCTCAGGAAAATAGAGTAGACTTTGTTAGTTTATTACCCTATCACCAGCTCTCCTCCTTAATTAGTGTTTAATTGGTACTTTACTTTAATTTGTTTAGTTTATACTAATCCATGTGTAGGTTTAATTCACTGAGAAAAATTATTGTGTGTGGAATGAGACCAGAAGCAAGCATTTTGTTAAGAGCAGTAACATGCCCAAGGATGATGTCAAATATCCTGCCTTGTCTTATTAATTCCCTTCTCAGTTTTACACTAGTTCATTTCACAGTTGGATGCTGAGTTCTACATCTAGAAATGAAAGAATTGCTTATTCTTGATGTGAAGATAAGGCTATTGTAAAATTCTCTTGGTGCGGCACGGTGGCGCAGCGGTAGAGTTGCTGCCTCACAGCGCCAGAGACCCGGGTTCGATCCTGACTACGGGTGCTGTCTGTATGGAGTTTGTACGTTCTCCCCGTGACCTGTCTGGGTTTTTCCCGAGATGTTCGGTTTCCTCCCACACTCCAAGAATGTACAGGTCTGTAAGTTAATTGGCTTTGTATCAATGTAAAATTGTCCCTAATGTATGTAGGGTAGTGCTAATATACGGGGATCGCTGATCAGCATGGACTCGGTGGGCTGAAGGGCCTGATTCTGCTCTGTATCTCTGTATTAAAAAGCCCTCCCTGTAGCCTGCATGTTGGTTTAGGAGCTTGCAGGCTGTAAAAACACATTGACCAAGTATCTGTGCATTGTGGACGGCTCGATTGTAATCATGTATTGTCTTTCTGCTGACTGGTTAGCACGCAACAACGTTTCACTGTACCTCGGTACACCTGACGATAATCTAAACTAAATCTCTTAGGCTTTTACGTTTTGGACCAGTTTTTTTGTCTAGCTCTTATTTCAGTCCACATAGACCACATAACCCATGCTATCCACATCAACACAACCTTCAAAAATCCAGTCATATTCATCCGCTAGCTTCTCTCCATTACAAAGCTGTGAAAACCATTCTTAATCTATCCCAGTCTATGAGAGAGGGAGGGAGAGATGGGGGAGGGAGAGAGAGAGAGAGAGAGAGATGGGGGAGGGGGCTGGAGTGTGAAAGAGAGCAAGATGGAGTAGCTGGGCTGGATGGGGTGGAGAGACATAGGAGCAGAGGGATAAGCAATGTTAGCGGAGGATATGGAGTGTATGGTAAATTCTGAAAACGCCAAGAAAATCAGAAAAATAAAGCAACAAATCTGAATGAACAGAGAATTGGAGCAGCATCTGTGGAGAGTTACATCGCTCATGCTTCAGATTGATAAACCTCCCAGCAATGTCACTCACACCTGCGATCAGTAAAGGGCCTGTCCCACCAGCATGCAACTCGATGCGATTAGCGCGACCTAACATGGTCGCTTGAGCCGTCCGGCGTCGCGGGGCCGGTCCCACTTCGATCGCTGGAGCCGTGCGGAATTGTGCGGAGTTCGTCCCGACACCGCGCGGGGCTCCGAAAAACCGACAATGTCCAAAAATCCCGCGCGGCAACGGTTTGTCGGCTCGCAGTCGCCGCGACATTTACACACCGCCCGGACATCGTGCCTCCGTGAAACTATTTGTAAGTGCCTCCGTGACCCTCTATGTGTGTGGCTCCGTGGCCCTGTATGTGTGTGTGTCTCGGTGCCCCTCTCTGTGTGCCCCTCTAAGTCCTGGCGAACTTACCTTGGACTTGCTTCAAGTTCGCCTCGCTTTGCGCCGCGTTGCGCCACTCACCCAACCTCCGCGCGGCCCCTACTGCCGGTTTAGTTGCGCTTGCCGCATGCAGGCGCATGCTGGTGGGACCGGCCCTGTACAGGGGATCACCCGACCTCCGCGCGGCCCCCGCTTCCGGTTTGATCGCGTTCATCGCATATAGTTGCGTGCTGGTGGGACAGGCCCTTAACACATAACTGAGTAAGACTCAAGATCAGGAAGGCAGATATGATCGTGGCGTTTAAGGGGATTTTGAATTACCACTTGGATATGCAGCGATTATGTGTAGGCAGATAAATGTTGATCTTGGCACCTTGTTCAGCACAGATATTGTAGGCCGAAGGGCCGGTTCTGTACTGTTCTAGAAATATAGAAACATAGAATATAGGTGCAGGAGTAGGCTGTTCGGTCCCTCGAGCCAGCACCACCATTCTATATGATCATGGCTGATCATCCACAATCAGTACCCCGTTCCTGCCTTCTCCCCATATCCCTTGATTCCGTTAGCCCTAAGAGCTAAATCTAGCTCTCTCTTGAAAACATCCAGTGAATTGGCCTCCACTGCCTTCTGTGGCAGAGAATTCCACAGATTCACAACTCTCTGGGTGAAAACGTTTTTCCACATCTCAGTCCTAAATGGCCTACCCCTTATTCTTAAAGTGTGACCCCTGTTCTATGTTCTGTACAAACCATTCTGAACCTCCATAAATTTGGGGTTTTCTGGTGCATAATGTGGGGTGCAGGAAACCTACAGCTGATGATTCCTCCTGGATAATCCTGCACAGCTGCGAGTGGGAAAGGAAGCAGACAGGAAAGCTCGGGTTACACCAGCCTCTCATTTGAGGGATTAAATATAGGAGCGTACAGTATGGAAAAATGTCCTTCTTTCCGAACGTTATGCGAGACGTCCGAGCTTCCAGCGATTCTGGAGCAGCATATCAGACACCGATAGTTAAAACCGCCTCCACTGTAATTTAGCTGCAGCCGCTGGAGCAGACTGGAGTTGTGGTTTTCACCCACCTCACCCATTTCTGATGAAAGATAAGCGGGCGGCTATGTTGGGCCGGATAGCAGTGGGTGTAGCTGTCAGTTCCACTGGGATCCCCAGTCAGTTTGTTCCTGACCACCCTACCTGTGTGAGAGGCTTGGATAGAGTGGGTGTGGAGAGGACCTGTCCACTCCTGGGAGAGTCTCAGACCAGAGGTCACAGCCTAAGAATTAAAGGATGTTCCTTCAGGAAGGAGACAAGGAGGAATTTCTTTAGTCAGTGAGTGGTGAATCTGTGGAATTCTTTGCCACAAACGGCCGTGGAGGTCACGTCGGTGGATATTTTTAAGACATTTTTCTACCAAATTCCATATTGTTGAAACTAGTTCTTTAAAAACCCTGGTATTCTATCATGTAAAATCATAACAGAAAATATATTCTGGCTTAATCTGTACTGAATGTAAGATAGTTCCGTACACTACAGGGAAACGGTTTCACTGCAATTGCTGGTGTTGCCGACACACGTTAATATCTGTCAGGTGGGCTAGTCCAGTTATGATGAGTAAAGGGCCTGTCCCACTTAGCCGTTATTTGTGCCTCATTTACGCGTCATATGTAAAATAGGTCGACGCATGGTGACGCGTGGGGGGCACGTGGGTGACGCACGCATAGCGCATGGTGAGGCTTGGAACCGCAGGCAGTGGCGCACGGTATCGCGCGGCGCTCCAGGATTTTGTAGTGCAACGAAATCCTCGTGTGCCACCTGCGTGACGTATCGCGTACGCACGCTGACACATTGGCGTTGCACGTTGTATCGTGTTGTGATGCATGCTTACGTCACCGTGCGTCAACGTCCGTAAACATGCGCCGCCACGCCCCGCCCTGCCCATACGCAGTCGGCCCGCCTTTTACGCGTCATGTAACGTCTAACCTCGTCCACACAGACCTCTTCCTGGGTTTCTTGCTGGCCTTTCTTGTTGTACTCCTGCCTGGCTGATCTGTCAGTATGAGGGCTGCTGCTAACAGAAGTCTCTGTTGTTGCTGTAGCAATAACGTCTGTAGTTCTTCCATGATGGTCATGATGCAGAATATGGAAGCACGGTATTCTAATGATGTCACGCGCTCCAGACGGCTGTGCGGACGCACGATGATGCGTGATTTGCGCACGACCATCGCGCGTCTGTCACTACTGGCCTGTCGCGTAAATGACTCGTAAATGACGGCCGAGTGGGACAGGCCCTTAACTGCATGGCATTTAGTGCGGCAAAACCACCATGTCTTTGGCAGAAACACACTGGTGACAAATATTGTTGACTCTACAAATGCCTCCTGGCCCACAGTGAATAATTAGTGGTCAAAACCACTGAATAATCTGTGTAATGGTGCTGGCAATAAGGCAGCTCAGTGCCGGGTAATGGCAGTGTCTAGTTTGAGGCAGTGACTTACTGCGGGTCAGAACACAGGCAGGCCTGAGGAATACAGCTTCTGTAAGGACGCCAGCTCCTGTCTTCAGAAATACCCATTTCCTGGGTCAGTGTCCCAGAGTTGGGCTGCATTTAGCTCAGTCCACAGTGTGACCTTTGTCTTGTTCAGCCGAGCCTATTCCTCTGTGGGTCAGGGTGCTGCCTGGCCTTCCAGCCCCGGGTGAGAGGGCAAGTGCCCCAGACAACACCGCACAAATCGGGCCCACATCGTCTGTGCACTGTAGTGGGGGAGGTAAGAGTGGTCTGGTGTGAGGGAGAGGATATCAGGCAGCTCTCCACAGCCTCTCCCTCCTGTGATGCCACTACCCAGGGTGTGATTAATCCATTGTCTCTGTCTGGACAATTTGTCATAATCTCCTGCCGTCAGCACGATCAATCATCATTCTGAAAAATGAAATTTCTAACGTGAAGATTATCAGGCTATGACAGACCGTGAATGATTCAATTACCTGACAGTCCTGAGTGTTTCAGTTAAAGCCCTGCCAGCTAAACAATGTAAGAAATAATGACAACATTTTATCAGTCTGCGGTGAAATTATGTCGGGCATTTTCCGTCGAAAGCTGTAATAGACATTAATTTGTCATTCCCATTGTGGGCACGAGTGGAAGTGCTCTGCCCTTTAGTGTTGTGGCAGCGAGATGCAACCTTGGTGAAACAAGAGAGTAGCTGGTGTTCAAATTAAACCATTCTGTTCTGCAATAGTCTGCCCACACCTCTCACTGCACCGTTCCTGCTAAAGCCAACCTCTTCGGGATTACAGCCTTCCAATCTTTACTTTAGTTTAGGGATACAGCGCGGAAACAGGCGCACCGAGTCCGCCCCACACATTAACTCTGTCCGACACGCACT
Source organism: Raja brachyura (assembly GCA_963514005.1). The sequence goes on along the minus strand of OY740818.1, from coordinate 24,655,620 downwards.
AGGGACAATTTACAGTTTTGCCAAAGCCACTTTACCTGTAGGTCTTTGGAATGTGGGCGGAAACTGGAGATCCCGGAGAAAACCCACACAGGTCACAGGGAGAACGTGCAAACTCCGTACAGACAGCACCCGTATCTGAAGCTGATGCTGAAACACTTTATTTGCCTACCGAAAGGAAGTCAATGGAACATTAAAGAAAGTATTAATGTAAATCAGCGGGTCAGACAGCATCTGTGGAGGGAAATGGAGGGGTGACATTTTGGGTCGGGACCCTTCTTCAGACTGTTTTTCAGAAAGAACAAAACATATAAAATGTTTAAGGTATCGGACAGGCTAGATGCATGAAAAATGTTCTTGATAATGTAGGACATTTAGAACTGAGATGAGGAAAAACATTTTCACCCACAGAGTTGTGAATCTGTGGAATTCTCTGCTACAGAGGGCAGTGGAGGCCAATTCACTGGATGTTCTCCAAGGTTTAATATGCCAAGGATCATATTAAATGGTGGTGCTGGCTCGACGGGCCAAATGGCCTACCCCTGCACCTATATTCTATGTTTCTATGTTTCTACTCCCAGGGCAGCTCCTCTGTGTTAGCCCCAGTCTGAGGATTATCCAGAGAGCACCAGGAGAAAGCCCACGTGGTCACAATGTTCGCAGGATGGAACCGGGGCATCTGGCGGTGTGAGGCATTAGCTCTACACTGCGCCAGTGGTGAGGCACTGCGCCAGTGGTGAGGCAGCAGCTCTACACTGTGCCAGTGGTGAGGCAGCAGCTCTACACTGCGCCAGTGGTGAGGCACTGCGCCAGTGGTGAGGCAGCAGCTCTACACTGCACCAGTGGTGAGGCAGCAGCTCTACACTGTGCCAGTGGTGAGGCACTGTGCCAGTGGTGAGGCACTGCTCCAGTGGTGAGGCAGCAGCTCTACACTGCGCCAGTGGTGAGGCACTGCGCCAGTGGTGAGGCAGCAGCTCTACACTGCACCAGTGGTGAGGCAGCAGCTCTACACTGCGCCAGTGGTGAGGCACTGCGCCAGTGGTGAGGCAGCAGCTCTACACTGTGCCAGTGGTGAGGCAGCAGCTCTACACTGCGCCAGTGGTGAGGCACTGCTCCAGTGGTGAGGCAGCAGCTCTACACTGCGCCAGTGGTGAGGCAGCAGTTCTACACTGTGCCAGTGGTGAGGCACTGCTCCAGTGGTAAGGCAGGGGCTCTACACTGCGCCAGTGGTGAGGCAGCAGCTCTACACTGCGCCAGTGGTGAGGCACTGCACCAGTGGTGAGGCAGCAGCTCTACACTGCGCCAATGGTGAGGCAGCAGCTCTGCACTGTGCCAGAGTTACCCCTCTCCGGGATTACCCAGTGAGAGTGGACTTCTCCAGGAGCCAGAGGCCAGACCTCTGGTCGGCAGCCAGCAACAACACAATTTTGGATGTGCGTGTGCACTCTCACTGTGAGGAGGGAGGTCGCGTTCTAAACTGCTGCTCTGGAATTCACTGAAAGAACAAAGTTGAGCAAAGGTCCCTCTGGGACAGAAACAGAATGCACTGCACCCCAGTGGCTGGCAATGAAGTGATTATATGTCAGCTAATTTCCTCCAAATGGGAATGCCTGAGAAATTAGTCACATATCCAGCGCTCGTTCCCCACCACTTGTAAATTAACGCGCTCCTCCTCTCCATTCCCGCCCCTTCCCATCCTTCCTCCATGCCCCTCCTCTTGCAAAACCCAGTGCCACAAACACTTTGAAGGCAGCCTGTAGCAGGCTCCTCTGCTGCTGGCAGCTGGACGCGATGCCACTGCTCACACTCACTGCAAAGATTTGTTTTTAAACTTCAGGCAACTTTTTTTTCCAGCCGAACCGTGGAGTTTCTCTGTCCGCCTTCCTGCAGCTGGGCGTTTTCATCTGTGCCAGATGTGATGAAAGTTTGCTTCCAGCCGGCCCGTTGTCTTTAAGCTGAGAGAGGTCGCCTGCTTGTGGAAGTGCGAGGAGAGAGGGGGTGGCTTTCCCTATGCTGGTGGAGAGAGGATTGTGTGTGCGTGGAGAATGAGGATCAGGCAGCCCAGGCATCGTCCACTCACTACATAACATGTCAGACACTTGCGCGCTGGGTTTAAACAGCTGGCTTCTATGAAGCATGCACTCTCTGGGACTAGTCCTGTTGTTGGCACATCTCCTTACGACAGGTAAGACATCTTTTACAGCTCTTCACCGGTTGGCGGAGCAGCGAAACTTTCACTCAGAAAACAGGATGTTATCTTTTTAATATGTCCTCACAGGATCCAAGCAAGAACAGGATGCCGAACCCTCTACAGCATGTTTATGGAACTGCTCCTGAAGCACTGCGGAGTTTCCTCAGTGACAGTGTAGTGTGGAAGAACAGGGGTTGATCTCAGCCAACTGCAGTTAGATTTCTCCTGTAATGACCTCATCCACTCCACTGACTTGTTGAGCCCACCTTGGTCTCATCGTTGACCGGTGAGAGAAGTGTGAGATTATGGCATCACTGGGCAAGGCAGGGCTGACCATAGAGTAGCTCTGTGTTGCATAAACCCAGTTATCACCATCTGTTATCAATCAATCCAAGCCTCAGTCCTCCAGCAGGGAGGCTGTGATCTCCTTGGCTGTAACAGTGCATGCGAGAGAAAGTTGCCCTGAGTTGGAAAGCACATCTTAGTAACTTTAATGCAAAACTTCATGGTGCAACACCGAGGATATCGGCTGCCACCAGTTTGAACTGTCTTTTCATTCTGATGCACATTATTTTGTAATTGCATTCTCTTCTTCTTCTTGCGTGTGGCGTGCACAGCCTAAAGTTGTGGGTCAACTTGTTCTATTTGATCTATTTGCTTGTGCACGTCGGGTAGATTGCATTAGTCGAAACGGGGTGGACCACGTGAAGGTTGCAATCTCCCATCCCACTGCACTCACTGAAGATCCATGTTGACCAGGATGCCCTGTCTACACTGGTGATGAAACTATAACTGGCGTACTGCCCCAACTAAACCATGCATCTCATCCCTGCCTACATTCTCACCATTGACACATCAATTACTATTTTATTAATTCTTGTAGTTTCAAAATAAAGATGCTAAATGCCCCACCCTCACATCAGTCTGAAGAAGGGTTTCGACCTGGAACGTTGCCTATTTCCTTCGCTCCATACATGCTGCCGCATCTGCTGATTTTCTCCAGCATTTTTGTCTACCTACTAAATCAGTAAAGCTTCGTTTCTCATAGAGTCCTAGGGTCACACAGCATGGAAACAGGCCCTTCGGCCCAACTTGCCCATGCCAACCAACATGCCCCATCTACATTCGTCCCAACTGCCTGCATTTGGCTGATATCCCTCTAAACCATTCCTGTCCATGTACCTGTCCAAGTATCTTTTAAATGTTGTTAGTTACATTTCCACAACTACCTTCTCTGGCAGCTCGGTCCATACACCCACTACCCTCTGAATCCAAAAACAAAAGAAAAAGTTCTTCTATCAGGTCAATGAGTTAATGTTAGAGGTTGGTGCCTTTGCAACTGAGCTGACCATATCCAATAAGCATTAGAAAGGCTGATTACCTGAAACTGACCAGTTCATTGTAGCTTCTCGGTGACAGTAACATGCCTAGTCAGCAAATCAAATAGGGTGCCTCAAGGTAGGCTTTACTTACAACTGTAGTGATACAATACGGAAATAGGTCCTTGTGCCCGCTGAGTCTACACCGACCACCAATCACCCATACACTAGTTCTACCTACACACTCGGGGCAATTTACAGAATTCAATTAACTTACGAACTTGGACGTCTTTGGAGTGTGGGAGGAAACCAGAGCACCCGGAGAAAACCCCATGCGGTCCCAGTGCAAACTCCGTGCAGACAGCACCCGTAGTCAGGATCGAACCTGGGCCTCTGGTGCTGTAAGGCAGCAACTCTGCCGCTGTGCCACCGTGCTGCCTCTAAGTAACAGAGACGGAAGCCAGAGGGCGGAGTGGGGGAGAAGTGGAGATCAAAGGTGTCATCATCTGGAGGCCCCGTGACATTCTGGCTGACCACACGCAGTTGTGCAATCCCACAGCCCCTCACCTGTATCCACCTATCACTCGCCAGTCTTGTCCTGCCCCCACCTCTCTTCCCCTTACTCCAATCTACGGTCTAAAGAACAGTCCTGACCTGAAACATCACCTGTCCACACCCTCTACACCCTCCATACTCTGACACCTTTGTAAACGAGTGGCTGTCGTTCCTTGTGCCCTCATTTGCCAGCGATTGCCTCTAAATTCTAAATTTCCTCTGCTCAGTTTGCATTAACCAACCTGATGGCTCAGCACTTCAACTCCCCCTCCCATTCCGAACCTGACCTTTCTGCCCAGCGCAAATTGGAGGAGCAGCACCTCATATTTGCTTGGGTAGTTTACACCCCAGCGGTATGAACATTGACTTCTCCAATTTCAGATAGTCCTTGCTTTCTCCCTCCTTCCCCTCCCCCTTTCCCAGCTCTCCTACATAGCCCACTGTCCCCGCCACTTCCTTTCTTTCCCCCCCCCTCCCCCGACATCAATCTGAAGAAGAGTCTCGACCCGAAACGTCGCCTATTCCTTCTCTCCTTAGATGCTGCCTCACCCGCTGAGTTTCTCCAGCCTTTGTGTCTGCCTCTAGATCCCAGTTGAGTTGAGTGTTTGGTGCCGTGTGTAGTTTAGTTCCATGCCAGCTGTTCCGGGTCAATGCAGTTTTCACATTTTCCTCGTTTTGTTTTTGAAAGGAAAGTAACCCAGGTTTGATAAAGTTGAGGACTGCTTGTGAAAACACCGTCTGTGTCAACACACGACATAACTGCCTCAGCAGCAGACTTACTAAGGGTTGTGTTTTTGAAGACATCCCGGACTGAGCCGCGTTTGCCAGCTGGAGGGTGGATAGAGAATAGAGAGAGCTCTTTTTAAAAGGGGGCCTTGCTGGAACAGTAGGGTGATAATGGAACACTGAACCACAGAGATAATGAGCTACAATTTATGTTCATTACATGTTATCTGTGTGTGTGATTACAGGACTGTTATGCTGTTGCAAGTAAGAATTTCATGTTTCCATTGTTGGTATACATGACTATTAAACATTGTTACTCCAGTATTTTGTGACTATCTTCAGTGTAAACCAGCATCCGTAGTTCCTTCCTACACAATTAAATACTGTTGCCTGTCAAATCGTGCCCACCCCACCTTAAACCTATGCTCTCTGATTCATGATTCCTCACCATTGACTCCATCTACACCACACTGCCTGAACAAACATAGAAACATAGACAGTAGGTGCAGGAGGAGGCCATTCAGCCCTTCGAGCCTGCACCGCCATTCAATCCGATCATGGCTGATCATTCAACTCGGTATCCTGTACCTGCCTTCTCTCCATACCCCCTGATCCCTTTAGCCACAAGGGCCACATCTAACTCCCTCTTCAATAATATAGCCAATGAACTGGCCTCAACTACTTTCTGTGGCAGAGAAGTCCACAGATTTCCACGTTGGCAGAGCAGCTTGTCCACCCCAGACATTCTTTCTTCTCCCCTCTCCCGTGCGGCAGAAGGTATAAATAAATGTTTGTTTTTTCACGTGGGGATTAATGAAATTGTTTAATATAATTGAGAAAGGATTTATCAGAATAAGCAGTTTAATCTCAGTATCCAGGCTTTCATAAGGTACTTCCCTGTCAATGAATAAAATCAACTTACACATATTTGCTTGGAAGTTGCAGTGAGTTCAACGTTACCTAGTAAGTTAAAAAAAAAAATGCTCAATCGTGTTTGAAACAATTCTGTTACTGTTTGAAAGCAAAAATATCCAGCTGAACTTTTGGAGTCTCATCAAAGATCTGCAAATGAGAAGCAATGATCGGTCTTCCTCTGGGAGCAATTTGTCCAGGGGGAATGGGCCAGATTCTGGTTAGAACGTAGAACATGGAACATGGAATGGAACATGGAACATGGAACATGGAATGGAACATGGGACATGGAACATGGAACATGGAATGGGACATGGAACATGGAATGGAACATGGAACATGGAATGGAACATAGAACATGGAACATGGAACAGAATGGAACATGGAACATGGAACATAGAATGGAACATGGAACATGGAACATAGAATGGAACATGGAACATGGAACATAGAATGGAACATGGAACATGGAACATGGAACATGGAATTGAACATGGAACATGGAACATAGAACATGGAACATGGACCATAGAACATGGAACATGGAGCATGGAATATAGAATGGAAGATGGAACAGCGCAGCTCTGGAGCACGCCACGTGACCCATATGTCCATGCCGAACATGATGCCAAGATAACTTAATCTCCACCAACTGCACATGTTCAGTATCCCTCCATTCCTTATATATCCATGTACCTATCTAAAAGCATCTTAAACACCAATTTCAATTTATTGGTTGTAAAATCATTCTTCATGGGAAAGATCAACTCTGGATCTACCCTAAACAAAACACAAAGTGATGGAGTAATTCAACGGGTCGGACAGCAGCTGTGGAGGACATGGAGAGGCGGTGTTTTGAGGTTGGGTCTGAAGAAGAGAGTTAGATTTAGCCTCTTTGGGCTAAAGGATTCAAGGGACATGGGGAAAAAGCAGGAATGCGAAACTGATTTTAAATGATCTGCCATGATCATATTGAATGGTGGTGCTGGCTCGAAGGGCCGAATGGCCTACTCCTGCACCTATTTTTCTATTTTTCTATGTTTCTATGACACAAATCATTGCCTATTCGTTCCCTCCGGAGATGCTGCCTGATCTGTTGAGTTTCTCCAGCACTTTGTGCTTTGTCCAGGATTCCAGCATCTGCAGTTCCTTGTGTCTATCCTGTAAAGCCCCTTAAGAATGAAGGAGATTTCAAGGAGATCACGTCCTGGTTCTGAACTCTGGAGAGTTTTGGTTTAGGCCCTCTTTATAGAACCTCCCTCCATCCCCAGAATCAATCTGGTGAACCTTTGCCGTGTTTCCTGAATAAAATTATATTTTTGAACAGTTGAGAGACCAGGGGTGTACACAATATTTCCTAACTGGCCCCACCAATGCACTAAATAATTGCAACCAGATGACATTACACTTGAACTCAAGCCCTGTTATAATAAAGGGCAACAGACCATTTCCTCCCTAATTGCTTACGAGATCGTCATGCACATAATTTGTGTACAAGGACACCCATCTCTCCCTCCGAATACGAACACGTTTAAATCTTTCATAATTTTAAACATACTGCACTCCTCTGTTTATATAGTTTAGTTTAGAGCTAAAGCGCGGAAACAGGCCCTTCGGCCCACCGAGTCCGTGCCAACCAGCGATCCCCGCACTTACACTATCCTGCACACACTAGCAACAGTTTACAATTAAACCAAGCAAATGAACCTCCAAAACTGTACGTCTTTGGAGTGTGGGAGGATACTGAACCATTGAGTCCCCCACATCAGTCTGAAGAAGGGTCTCGACCAGAAATGTCACCTATTCCTTCGCTCCATAGATGCTGCCTCACCCGCTGAGTTTGTCCAGCATTTTTGTCTACCTTCGATTTTTTAAGCATCTGCAGTTCCTTCTTAAACATTGAGTCAATATGTTCTCTACCTCCACCTCCTGAAGAAATAGAGACAATGATCAGGCAGAATTTGAATGTTTTTTATGGTAAACTAAGTTCAAAAAGATTTTAATCGAAGGAAATTGACCTGACAGTGTGCCATAATCTTCAACATATGAGCATTTCCCCAGCCGGCTTATTAGATTCCACTTGCTGTTTTCAATCTAGTGATTAAATTGTCACATAACAATTGTATTGAAGCTGGTAGCTGAACAATTCTGAGACCGTGTCGTTTTAAAAAGGCAATTACTGTTAAATAGTTTCACCTATAAGATATCAATTGAAAATATAAAAAATGGTTGTTGATCCTTATAGAGCTTTGCCCAAGTCATTAGCTGGAAAACATGGAATATTTTATAATATTGAAGTTGAGAATTGTATGGAATAGTGAACAAGTACTTTGTGTTTCAGTCATTGCCCTGGGGCTTGGATCTAATCCAGATTAATAGTTCGAAGGCTCAATCTCTGCAAAGTGGCATCTTTAGATCTCAGTGAATGAGATCACAGCAGAATCTGCTCAGACACGCCAGGATCAGGGGGAGATGCCACGCAAAACAGAACATTCTGGAATAAAAGAGCAACAATCAGTGATGCCCTGGTGCTGGGTTCCTGAAGATGCAGAGATGTTTTTAGGAGGAATGTACAAAAACCTAAGGAAAACTCAATGAAATTTAATGAGATGAACATTGATTTTGGTCTTAAAGATACAGGACGGAAAAGGCCCTTCAGCCCACCGAGTCCGTACCGACCAGCGATCACCCCATACACCAGGGACAATGAATAAAAATTACAGGAGCAAATTAATCTACAAACCTGCATTTCTATAGAGTGTGGGTGGTAACCGGAGCACCCGGAGAAACCCACGCGGTCACAGAGGGAACGTGCAAACTCTGTACAGACAGCACCCGTAGTCAGGATTGAACTCTGGTCTCTAGCGTTGTGAAGCAGTAACTCTGCCACTGCTCCACTGTGCCGCCCCAAAGTTCTGAACAAGCATCTAAGAAAGGTATAGTTCTGACTAGCAGGCGATAGATAATCTGAAGACCATGATACTGTAGGCAGTACAAATGATCTATCCATATATATAAGAGATATATATATATATATATAGATAGTTATCTATCCACAGTACATATCTACATATCTAATTATCTGCATCGACATATCCACATCTATATCTACACATACACATATATATATACATAAGAGGCAATAGACAATAGGTGCAGGAGTAGGCCATTCGGCCCTTCGAGCCAGCACCACCATTCACTGTGATCATGGCTGATCATCCCCAATCAGTACCCCATTCCTGCCTTCTCCCCATATCCTCTGACTCCGCTATCTTTAAGAGCCCTATCTAGCTCTCTCTTGAAAGCATCCCTAGAACCGACCTCCACCGCCCTAGAGAATTCCACAGACTCACCACTCTCTGTGAAGAAAAGTGTTTCCTCGTCTCCGTTCTAATTGGCTTACTCCTTATTCTTAAACTGTGGCCCCTGGTGTTTCTCATCTCCGATACAGAGACACAGAGACAGTAGAGACAGTTACTGGACATCACTCAAAGTATTGGTATTCTGTCTGGTGGATTACCACTCGACATTGATATCATCTGACAGCATGTATGGATCATGTCAAATGTTTTAATATTGACTGCGATGTTCCCACCTTGTTACAGATTTCTGTGTGGCCTTGAGTGTCGTTGTCACCCCGCGGCCAGTGGCGGAGTTCTCCGAGGGTCAGCGAGGGAGTCTATTCTGTCGCGTCTCTCAGCAGAAATGGAAAAACAGTTACCTGTCGCTGGTGTGGCTGCTGTCAAACCCACAGCACACCAACCAGCGGATCCTGAGACTGAATCGGACAGGGCATGTGCAGACATTTCGTAACTGCAGGGAGGGCCACTGTGAGCTTCAGTTCTTCCAGCAAGGTGCGGCCAAGGTCTATGTATTGATCATCAACAGGTTTCGCAATACTGATGAAGGGCATTACAGATGCAAAGTCCAGGAAATCGCAAACCTAAATAGGAAGTGGCTATCGATATCGAACGGAGACAATGCCACAGAGGTGAAAGGTAAGATTAGGTTTCATGCGGAACATCTAGCATCTGTACTGAAACGTGAAGACAAAATAATTAAACTTGCTTCCAATCTTGAAATCAAAAGTGATTCTTTGCAGTGAAGTCAGTTCAGTTCAAATCCATGTTTATTTTGTCCATTTTGTCAAAAGTTATTCCCTTTTCATTGCAAAAAACATAGATTTTTTAAATGCTTTCACCTTAGAGTTCTTCTGTTGGCAAAGTAACTGTAGCAAGAACAAATGGATGATAGACACAAAATGGTGGAGTAACTGAGCAGGACAGGCAGCATCTCTGGAGACAAGGAATGGGTGACGTTTCAGGTCCAGACCCTTCTTCAGACCTGAAGGGTCTCGACCCAAATTGTCACCCGTTCCTTCTCTCCAGAGATGCTGCCTGTCCTACTGAGTTACTCCAGCACTTTGTGTCTATCTTTGGTTTAAACCAGCATCTGCAGTTCCTTCCTACACAAGAATAAATGGCATTGGTATCAGATTGTTATTGACACGCATTCCAAGATATAGTGAAAAGCTTTTGTTTGTGTGCTATCCAGTCACATCATGCTACACATGCGTGCAACCAAGCCACACGCAATTACAACAGGGAGTGCAAAGAGAACAATAGAGCGCTCAATATAGTGTTACATCACTATAGCATTACAGTCACAGAGAAAAAGTCCAATGAGGCCAATGAGTATGCAAGGAGAATTATTGACTACTCCCTAAATAATAAGAGACTGCTCAGTGGTCTGAAACCGTGGTGACCAAGCTGTTCCTGAATCTTGTGGTAGGGTCCTTCAAACTTCTGCCTGACGGGAGAGGGGAGAAGAGAGAATTTGGCCCATGAAGTCTACTCCGCCATTCAATCACGGCTGATTTAGTCTCCTTCCTAACCCCATTCTCCTGCCTTCTCCCCATAACCCCTGTCACTCGCACTAATCAAGAATCCATCTATCTATGCCGTAAAAATATCCACTGACTTGGCCTCCACAGCCGTCTGTGGCAGTGAATTCCACAGATTCACCACCCTTTGACTGAAGAAATTCCTCCTCATCTTTCTAAAAAGAACGTCCTTTAATTCTGAGGCTGTGACCTCTAGTCCTAGACTCTCCCACTAGTGGAAATGCTCTCTCCATACCCACCCTATACAAGCCTTTCACTATTCTGTATGTTTCAACGAGGTCCTCCCCCTCATTCTTCCAATGTCTAGCAGTGCTCAGTGTGATTTGACTGGTGGCATCAGTGTCATCTCCAGTGTGGGGCCTGTCAGGATTTGATCTATGCTTTTGCTAACACTGGCCACTTCTCAAACAATAATCTTCACGTTTCTCTAATTTGCTGACAGTGCACCTACTGCAGACCACGACAATGCTGACCCCTCCGGGCACGACCCCAACCTGGACGGTCTTGGAAGGTACAGTTATTACTTTTCTTGTGTATTATAACTGGTCACCTCTTGGCAAATCTTTTTTGCTCTTATAGAGGTGAATAAAATCATGATGGGAATACAGAGCGTGAATGGACAGGGCCTTTTTCTCCGTCTTAAGGTTCATGTTTATTATAGTCACGTGTACCAAGGTGCAGTGAGAAGCTTTGTTTTGCAAGCTGTCAGATCAGGTAACACTGTACATAGATACAATCAAATCAAATTCATGTCCAACAGGTCGAGCAAAGGGGAAGATACAGAGTGCAGAATATAGTTCTCAGCATTGTAGCGCATCAGTTCCAGAGACAAAGACCAATGTCCGCAATGGGGTAGAGGTGAATCGGACAGTACCCCGGCTGATGGAAAGAAGCCTGATAACAGAGGGGAGGAAGCTGTTCCTGAGTCTGGTGGTGCGCGCTTTCAAGCTTCTGTATCTTGTGCTTGGTGGGAGCGGTGAGAAGGAGGGATAGCCAAGGTGGGACAAGTCTTTGATGATGTTGTCTGCTTTTCTGAGGCAGCGTGAAGTGTAGATAGCGTCAATGGTGGGGAGTCATGAACCAGAGAGCACAGGTTTCAAGTGAGAGGTGAAAGATTTAATGATGAAGAATGTCTTTGTACGGCAACAGAACAATGAAATTCTGACTTGCAGCAGCATAACAGTCCTGTAAACATAATTCACATAAATAATATATGATAAACAGAAATCCATCAAACTAAAACCACTGTCCCACTGTTCGATGTAATTCGAGCCTTCTCCCGAGCTTCCCCTGATTCGAACTCGGAGAATTATGGTAATGGCCGCTCGTAGGTATTTTTCAACATGTTGAAAAATCTTCACGAGCTTACCACGTTTCCCGAGTACCTGCCGTTAGCGTTACGAGCCGCTAAGAGACGTCCGGAGCTCCGACGTACCCGCTACGTACATTCTACGTACTTACCACGAGTTTGATTTTTTTTAAACACGGGAGAGCTCTTGGGTAAACTCGTACAGTGGGACAGTGTAGACCCACAATAGTAAGTGTAAAGAACCCAAATAGGAACCTGAGGGGCAACATCTTCACACAAGGCCAGAAGAAAAATGTTTACTGGTTCAGCGATTCAACAGAAAGGTGTCAATTACTTGACCAATTTTAGAATGGATTTACTTGAATGTACTTATTATAGCACAGAAAGTGACCATTCAGTCCATCATGTCCATGCTAACCCCTTGGCAGATTAATTCTTCCTCTCCTTTTGACCTAATTGACAATGTAGCAAATTCCACATCTCACTGGCCAGAGATCTCTTTCCTAACTTCTGTCTGCATGGCCCCATTTACCCAGTGCCCGACCACATAACTTTAGAGTCGTACTGCATGGAAACAGGCCATTCAGCCCAACCTGCCCATGTAGACGTTGCCTATCTACACTTTGTTGCATTCCTGTATCGGGGGACAGTTCATCATCACACATGAGACAATAATCATAAGATCAAAAGTGAGAGGAGCAGATTTAGGCCATTTGGCCCATCAAGTACTCCTCCATGGCTGATCTATCTCTCCTTCCTAACCCCATTCTCCTGTCTTCTCCCCACAGCCACTGACACCCGTACTAATCAAGAATCTATCTATCTCTGCCTTAAATATATCCACTGACTTGGCCTCCACAGCCTTCTGTGGCAAAGAATCCCACAGATTCACCACCCTCTGACTAAAGATATTTCTCATTATCTCCTTCGTAAAAGAACGTCCTTTAATTCTGTGGCTATTACCTCTGGTCCTAGACTCTCCCACTAGTGGAAACATCCTCTCCACATCCACTCTATCCAGGCCTTTCACTATTCTGTACGTTTCGATGAGGCCCCCTCATTCTTCTAAACTCCAGCGAGTACAGGCCCAGTGCCGACAAACGCTCTGGTCATTGTTGATACACAAAGTCTGGCACCTCTCCCTTAAATGAACCAGAATAACCAAAATAAATCATTTATTGCTTGCAGATTCTATTCAGGAAACTTCTACTCTGCCGATTGCCAGGAAACCGAAAGAAGAATGGAAAATATTTGAAGGTAAAATCCATTAATCTGCAGATAAATTGGTCAGAGCTGAGAGGCCAATTGAACATAAAGGGACTGTATTTAGAACAGTGTATGTTTAAATCGAAACAGATGCTGGTTTAAATCGAAGATAGATACGAAATGGTGGAGTAACTCAGTGGGACAGGCAGCATCTCTGGAGAGAAGGAATGGGTGATGTTTCAGGTTGAGCCTACTTCAGACTGATGCTGAACTCTCGTCGGAGAGTAGTGAAATCGACAGAAGGATGTAGGGTTGGGTGTTTATGCGTGGCTATTTTCATATTTCATATTTATTTTAGTTGTTTATCTTTTTTAATATTTAACCTTGTATGTATCATTAGCTTTTATGGTTTGAATGTTGCACTGACTGGTTGTTATTTTTAAATTTTGTTGTACATGGTTCATGTTACAATGACAATAAAGAAACTATAACTAGTGGAGAATGTCCTCAAAGGAGACATAGTCTGAAGAAGGATTTCGACCCCTGATGGAAGGAATGAGGTCCCAATAGAGTGGGGACCTCATTGAAACTTACCGAATAGTGAAAAGCCAGGATAGATTGGATGTGGACAGGCCTGCATAGAGTGGGTGTGGAGAGGATGTTTCCACTAGTGGGAGTCTTGAACCAGAGGACATAGCTTCAGCATAAAAGGATGTACCTTTAGAAAGGAGATGAGATGGGATTTCTTTAGTCAGATGGTGGTGCATCTGTGGAAATCTGTGGCCGAGTCAATGGGCATTTTTATTGATTAGAGCCACAAGGGTAATGACAGTTTCTTGATTAGAGTCACAAGGGTAATGGGGAGATGGCAGGAGAATGGGGTTGAGAGGGAAAGTTAGTTCAACCATGATTGATCCATGATTCAGCCCATTGAGCGGACTCAATGGGCGGAATGTCCTACTTCAGCTCCCGTGACTTCTGCATGGACCATGGAGGGAGGGAGGAGAGATCGGTGGAGGATTGTGCAGATCTTGATGTGTTTCCAATCAATGCGTAGGGTCAGCATGGGGTTGATGGGCCAAAGTGCCTTTTTGTGCTCCATTACTTTATTGCAATTTATTGTGATTTAGTTTAGTCTAGTTTAATTTAGTTCAGAGATACAGCGCGGAAACAGGCCCTTCGGCCCACCGAGTCCGCACCGACCAGCGATCCCCGCACATTAACACTACCCTACACACACTAGGGACAATTTACATTTATACCGAGCCAATTAACCTACAAACCTGTACGTCGTTGGACTGTGGGAGGAAACGGACGTTCTCGGAGAAAACCCACGCGGGTCACGGGGAGAACGTGCAAACTCCGTACAGACAATTGCAATTGGTAGTTGCAGTTTGGGCCATTGGTGACCTCCAGCTGCCTGTGCCTCAGTTTCAGATCTGTATCTTTATGTGACGATGGTCTGCTCCGTGGGGATCCTCTCCGTGACGCTCTTTGCCGCAGTTCTCTTCTGTCAGATTCTCTGGAACAGGAAGAAGAGGAGAGGTGAGTGAAAGATAAGCAGGTCTCTTTAATCTGCTGCATTCACTGGGTAGTATCAACTCATTCATTCATTTCATTGTTCTGTTAACTTAGTTTAGAGATACAGCGCCGAAACGGGCCATTCGGCCCACCGAGTCTATACCGACCAGCGATCCCCGCACATTAACACTATCCTACACACACTAGGGACAAATTACAATTTCCAATTCTTACCAAAGCCAATTAATCTACAAACCTGTATGTCTTTGGTCTGTGGGAGGAAACCGGAGCACCTGCAGAAAACCCACGCGGTCACAGGGAAAACGTACAAACTCCGTACAGACAGCACGCGCAGTTAGGATCAAACCCGGGTCTCTGGCGCTGCGAGACACTGCACCACTGTCCACTCTCTTGTGTCCGAAGAATTTCAACTCTTGCTTTTTTTTACAGCGAGAAAATACTTGACAAAAGGGCCCAACAGCAGGTACTGTTTTTATGTAATTTTGGAATTAATTTTTAAAATGGAACTATATTAACTTAGAAATGTAGGCTGGTATGGATAGTACAAGGAGAAAGTCAACAGATCGGACATGTCCACGTGTCTCTTAAACACTCCATTGGGGCCAAAGACATGCAGTGAATGCAAGAATATGGGTCACATACAGGCGGAGATTACGTTCTTGGCTCGGATGTTGTGGGCCAAAGGGCCTTTTGCTGTGCTGTTCTGTTCTATGTAATACGGTAACTAAAAAGAGGATATTTTTCGGTAGTTGTTCCTGATCCAGTTGTTTATCAGCAGAGGGCTGTTGCCTACAGTTCCACAATATCACAAAGAGTCACAAAGTGCTTGCACTGTCCGATTAGATGGAGGCCACTTTTCTGTACTGCCTCTGGGTGATCAGTACTCTGCGGATTATGGGCATTACATGTGGAAACTAGAAATAGAGACTCGAGAGCATATTACTCTGTTTCTCTGTGGAGATCGGAATGTGAAAGGGAGCTTAACCAATGGTGGAATTAAACCTTGTGTTCTGCAGTTCGGGAGCGATGATGACGGCTGCTGGAAGCTCCTCCATTTTCCAAAACAAATCCAGGATGAAAAAGTTTGCAGCCTGTGATGCACCCCCACCAGTGCCAATGAAAAGTAAGTCTCTGTAATCTTCCACCAGAGGTAGACACAGAATGCTGGAGTAACTCAGTGGGACCGGCAGCATCACTGGAGAGAAGGAATGGGTGACGTTTCGGGTCGAGTCCCTTCTTCAGCTATCTAGGCCCTGTGCATTTTTTATAAGAAGAATTAGGCCATTCGGCCCATCAAGTCTACTCCGCCATTCAATCATGGCTGATCCATCTCTCCCTCCTAACCCCATTCTCCTGCCTTCTCCCCGTAACCCCTGACACCCGTACTAATCAAGAATCTATCTCTGCCTTAAAAATATCAAATGATGGCCACCACAGCTGTCTGTGGCAATGAATTTCACAGATTCACCACCCTCTGGCTGAAGAAATTCCTCCTCTTCTCCTTCCATTGGAAGCCATTCCATGAAATCCTCTACCTTCTCCTCCCCTTTAAACCTCACGTTGAAACCTGTCTTTGTAACCAAGCTTCCAGTCATCTGATCCAACATGCCCTGAGGTGGCTTGGTTTCATCTATCTGGGTAGATTTTCTTGAACCATTTACGATGGGTTCACAATTCACAACTTTTCTCTCCTTAAGCTTAACAGTTTGTAATTGTTTATCTTTTCGGGCTCATACCTGTCTCCACATCTGCAACAATCTGCTGATCAAATTACCCCTCTGCCTGCGTTGATCTACATCCAGACATACCCTGAGCTGTCGTTCCTCCCTCCCAGCTGCCTTTCCTCCCCCCTTACAACCAGTCCAAAGAAGGGTTCCGATCAAAAATGTCGCCTCTCGTTCTCCAGAGATGCTGCCTGACCCACCGAGTTACTCCAGCATTTGGCGTCTGTCTTTGATGTAACGCAGCACCTGCAGTTTCTTGACATGCACCGTACATCGTTTTACCCGTCTGCACACTAAATGTGTAAAGATGCCCTGTGTCGATGTTGACTGAAGAACTGTCCAATTTGGGATGAATTTTCTGTGTCAATCTGCCTTTGAAGGTAAATTCCAGGAAAAAACGATAACAGCCTTGCCCCTTCCAGTCTCCCAGCCTTTCCCGCTTGCACAGTTAACAGTAAGGACTACTTAGGATATCTATCAACAGAAGCACATAAAGGTTATTTGGCTGCTGAAGAATTGATTGATGAAGACTGCTTGTAATTGCTGGCAGCTGCCTCAGTCTCCCCTTGACATGGCTATTAATGAATTGGTGGAAATCTAATTAATGGTTAAGTTGATGTTCACTGTTTTATTTATTTACCTTGCAGGTTCGGCAACATTCATGTTGCAGTTATTTACAGCAGAAATAGAAAAGTATCATCTTCTCTGCAAACATGGGTCATGTTACCAGTTATTGAACGGACAAATGACAAATGTCACCACTTCACCCACACATTTATACACATTTAGTTTGCATATGTGTGTAAATACACATGGCAAATATACTTGCACATATACACTCACATAAATATGCTCACAGTAACATCTACACAGGTCATCTTCACGCAGGCATTTATCATGCAGTTAGATGGAGAGATAGTGTACTAACGTAATCAAAAGAATCATAAATGCTTAATTGTACTAACAATGGAACAATGAAATTCTTATTTGCTGCATCTTAACGGGCCCATCAACGCAATAACGTTGGGTAATGTATAATAATCGAGACCCGAAACCTCACCTATTCCTTTGCACCATAGATGCTGCCTCACCCGCTGAGTTTCTCCAACATTTTTGTCTACCTTCGATTTTTCCAGCATCTGCAGTTCTTTCTTAAACACGCTGGAAATGAATGTCTGTAAGATTAAGTAACCGTAATTGCACAAACTCAAAGTTCGTAGTGCGACCAAAGATACTGTCCAGGGAAGATCACAGTTGCTGAGGTTAGTGTTGTGTACTGATCAAGTCTAATGGTTACTGGGAAGAAGCTGTTCCTGAGCCTGGAGGTCACGGTTTTCAGGCTCCCGGAGGTAGCAGCAAGATGAGAGCGTGGCCAGGGATGGTGTGGATCTCTGATGATGCTGTCTGCCTGATTGAGGCAGCGCCTGCTATAGAAGGCTGTGATGGTGGAGAGGTCAGTACCTGTGATGGAGCGGGCTGTGTCTACCACTCTCTAAAGTCTCCTCTGTTCCTGGTCGTTCAATTTGCAGAACCAGGCTGTGATGCAACAAATGCACAAATGCACTATACTCACACAGATAAATATTTAAATAGAAGTCTGTGCAGACAAATATACCGACAGGCTGCATCTGAAGATATTGCTGTAAATGTCTGGTTAACACAGAGGTCAGGAAATCTGGTGATGAAACTACTCTTGGCTCACTGCCCTAAACTAAACCATGTATCTCATCCCTGCCTTGCTTCTCACCATTGACACGTAATTTGTTATTTTATTAATTCTTGTAGCTTTAAAACAAAGATGCTAAATCAGTAAAGCTCCTTTGGTCATCGAGTCCTAGTGTCACACAGCATGAAACAGGCCCTTCGGCCCAACTTGCCCATGCCAACCAACATGCCCCATCTGCACTCGTCCCAACTGCCTACATTTGGCACATATTCGTTCCTGTCCATGTACCTGTCCAAATGTATTTTATAATGTTGTGATAGTACTTGCCTCAACGACCGCCTCTGGCAGCTCGTTCCATACACCATACGTTCCATACACCTGGCCACATTCTGTGTAAACATGGAACAAAACTTTAATGTCACCTTCCTTTTAAATCATCCCCCCCTCACCTTAAACACTATGTCCCCAGGTTCTTGATTCTCCTACTCTGTGTAAATTCACCCTGTCTGTCCCCTCATGATTTTACACACCTCTATAAGATCACCCTTCATTCTCCTGTGCTCCAAGGAATAAGGTCCTGGCCTGCCTGCAGCTCAAGCCCTCGAGTCCTGGCAACCCCCGTAAATCTTCTCTGCACTATTGTCAGCTTCCAAGCTGTCATGCTGTGTCAGCCTAGGCCATGCTAATGAAGGAGGCGGCATTGCAAGTCCCTGGTCTATTGTACACTGGGTAACATACTTGGCGATGGAGAGGCTTTGCATGTCCACTCTCCTTGTTGGAATAAATGTAATGTCTGCACACTGGTAGGTTGAACAACCTGTGACTGTGACACACAGACCCAGACAATGCAACACCTACTGCAATGCCCATTGCTGGATAATCCATGTACTACTGCAGACCTTAAGGGCCTGTCCCACTTTCCCAAATTATTCACAAATTCTCTCAAGTTTTCCCCTTGATGCAAACTCGCAGGATGTTCGTAAGGAGGCTGTAGGAATCCGTGGATATATCGTTATGCTCGGGGCTATATTTTTACTCGTGAACTTTTTTTATCATGCTGATAAAAACGTCCCGACTTACCTGATGCCCCGAGTACCTACGGCTGGCATAACGAGCCGCTACGGTGTATCCACAAACTTTTACGGCCTCGTTACGGACATTCTGCAAGTTTGAATCAAGGGAAAAACTCGGAAGAATTCGTGAGTAACTCGGGAAAGTGGGACAGGCCCTTAACACTCCAATAGTGCACCGATGTGTAGAGCAGTGGCGAGCCACTAGCATAAGGACACGGAAGAAGAAGGCAGGAAGGTTGGGGAAAAGGGAACATTTGTTCACCAGTCCTGTAGCTGGTTCACAAACCCAATCGGCAAAATGACATAGACACAAGGAACTGCAGATGTTGGAACTGAGCAAAACACAAAGCTCTGGAGGAACTCAACGGGTCAGGCAGCATCTGCAGAGGGAATGGAGGGGATCCTTCTTCAGAGTGGATCCGCTGAGTTCCTCCAGAACTGCCAATGATATTCAGGTCTGTCCGATTACCGTGCTCTATCTGCAGGCTCGCTGCGTTCCCTCAGTCATCTATCCATTATTGAATATTCTCATCTCTACAGTGATGAATGTTTAGCACAAACTGCAAATGGCAGATCATATTTCATCTGCACATCATTCTGTATCTTCCAACAACCTTCTCAAATCTATGGCAAAAATATTTGAAGCTCAAAATCAGTGTGTGTTGCTGCCTGCTAGTCACAAAATAGGTGCAGATGGTACCAACTTTTCCTTTCCTGTTTCATGGCTAATGGTATGTGAGAACTCAATAGACCAAAGGGCTATTTCCACAAGAAATCTCGGAATTGGCAATAATAAGATAGATGCATACGAAGGAGCTCTTCTTATCGAGTCCTTATCGACATCACTAGAGCTGAACACACTTCTCCGCATCTGTATACAATGGCATCTTGCGCGCGCTTCTTGTGCATGGCGGTGGAAGGATTGGTGGAAACAGGGCCGCGATCAACGTGAATGCTCTTTCCTTGACCGCAGGAACTGGAGATGCTGGTTGAAACCGAAGATAGACACAAAAAGCTGGAGTAACTCAACGGGTCAGGCAGCATCTCTGGAGAGAAGGAATGGGTGATGTTTTGGGTCGAGACCCTTCTTCAGGCAATAGTAAATAGTTTCCAATCTGTGCAGTACAAATGAGTCAGTGTGGGCTTTGACAAAGTGCACTGTGAATTCAACAAGTATCTGCCTGCGGTCTCTGAATATTAAATTATTCCTACTCATTTGTTACCCAATTCATTTTTTTCTGTTTTAGATTTGTTCCATCACAGTCATTATACCTCTGTGTCCTATAATTTAGAGTTGCAATACGTCATGCCCAGACTAAACAGGAGTGCAGACTGCTGTAGTATTCTGCGAGAGACTTGGTTATTAAAAGGATTTAAAAACTAGTTTGCACAAGAAAGGGGTCCAATTCCTCAAAAAGCAATGTCAGCATCCGTGTGTCAGAGTGTATCTGTGTGGCTGCCTGCATGGGTGTGTATGTCAGCATCTTTGTTTGTGCATTCTTGTGTGTGTGTCAGTATGTGTATGTGTGTGTGTCAGTATGTGTATGTGTGTGTGTCAGTATGTGTATGTGTGTGAGTCAGTATGTGTGTGTGTCAGTATGTGTATGTGTGTGTGTCAGTATGTGTGTTTCTACTCTTGTGTGCTCATGTATGTATGTCTGTGTGTTGATATGTGTGTGTCACTATGTGTATGTGTGTGTGTCAGTATGTGTGTGTGTCAGTATGTGTGTGTGTGTCAGTATGTGTATGTGTGTGTGTCAGTATGTGTATGTGTGTGTGTCAGTATGTGTATGTGTGTGTGTGTCAGTATGTGTGTGTGTCAGTATGTGTGTGTGTCAGTATGTGTGTATGTGTGTGTGTCAGTATGTGTATGTGTGTTTCTACCCTTGTGTGCTCGTGTATGTATGTCTGTGTGTTGATATGTGTGTGTCAGTGTGCATGTGTGTGTGTGGGCATGCATGTGAGGTTTTTGTGGCAGTCAGTGTGGTCATTACTCTCCCGTGTGCCCGTGTTGCTCCGTGTTCATGTCCGCGCACACACGTGTTGGGGCGGGTACAATAGAGGAACGAAGCAACCGTAGAAATTACAAGTGATGGCAAGAAAAACACATCAATCAGGAGCAACGTTCTGTGTCTTTCTTTGGTAAACCAGCACCTGTAGTTCCTCGTTGCTACACAAGGGTTCATTCTGTGGCTGCACTAACTATGGCGTGTCGTTTCTCTGTGTTACAGTACCAACAAGAGAGGCGTCTGCCAAAAGAAAGTTCTTGAAGAAACACGATACCAAATCCATTCTGGTAAGTGATTACTTGACCCGTTCGTGCACTTGTGCTCTGCGTGGAGTGCGAGGTTTGAAGAGGGAATGAAAAGGGAAGTCTGATTGTGGAGCAGGTTGTCCATAGTTACTAAGCCCAACCTGTACATGGCCCACAGTTCACCAACCATAGCAAGTCACAGAGGCATACAGCACAGAAACAGGCCCTTCCACCCAACTCATCCACGCCCCATCTGGTATAGATGCCCCATCTACACTAATCCCACATGCCGATGTATCGAACGCAAAACCGTTCCTATCCATGTAACTGTCCAAATGTCTTTTAAATGTTTTCATAGTACCTGCCTCACCTACCATGGATACAGAAATGAATCGAGAACCAGACAACATAGGTTGGAGGGGAAAGGTTTAATCGGAACCTGAGGGGCAACGTTTTCCACTCACAGGGTGGTGGACATATGGAGCATCATTGTGGTGGTGCTAGAGGGGTTAGTTGAGGCAGGAACAGTAACAATATTTAAAAGCCACGAACATGTGCATGGAAAGGAAAAGATGAGGCGAATATTACCCAAACCAGGGCAAATGGGGTGAGCTTAGAGGGGGCACCTTGGTCAAGTTCATAAGTTATAGAAGCAGAATGAGGCCATTCTGCCCATTGTCTACTCTGCTATTCAATCATGGCTGATCTATCTTCCTTTCTCAACCCCATTCTCCTGCCTTCTCCCCATAACCCCTGACGCCCGTATCAAGAATCTGTCAATCTCCACCTTAAAAATACCCATTGACTTGGCCTCCGCAACCGGCTGTGGTAATGAATTCCACAGATTCACCACGCTCTGACTCAAGAAACTCCTCCTCATCTCCTTTGTAAAGGTTGGGCTGAAGGGCCTGCTTCAGTGCTGTACGACTATGTGAGTCTATGAATGGCAAGGGGAGATGCAGGCTTCAGCAGTGTGTCTGGCTATGACCAGCCCCACTACCAGCTGCTTGTTCTGCATTCCTGTGCACACGGTGTTTTAATGCCTGCATCTTATATAAACATCTAGCAGCTCCTGCAATATATTTCAATTGTCAGAACTTTGCAAGTAAGCAATAAGCATAGACAGAATTTGAAACCCTATCGTTTCCCATACAATTTACTCACGGTAGACTTGCTAATTTTATTGTATCTTTATTGCTTTCTAAGATCCAATTATTTATTTAGTGCTCTTTGGCTTTATTGAATTATACTTACTATCAGACCTTCATAAAAATGTATGAAAAGCTCTCACATACAGGGTCGCCCACGTTCTAGAAAGCAACATTATTTTTCATATCAACAGATAATAGAATAAAGAATAAATAGATAATCTACAATCAAACACAATGCAATTTTACAATAATTCAATAACACCGAGAGAATCTGATTTCACAACCTGATGTGCTTAAAATTTGCATGAGGTGGGGTTTGCGGAGATGACTATATAGGCCAGCGTAAAACCCATAAAACATCAGCACTGCGGAATGAGAATAAAATAAATGGTAATTAAATGAGAGTGCAGGATTTAACACACACACACTTAGGGCACTTGGCAAAAACAATTAACACTAATTACATTACCAGCGCAAAATGGCTGAAATATTACAATTCAGCTTTGATAATATCACTTTATTATCTTGGTTCACTCTTCACCCTGTGTTCAGTGACGGACATCGTACTGATCTCGAGATAGCGTATCAAATTACGAGAGGCATAGATAGGGTAGACAGGCAAGACCTTTTACCCCAGGGTGGAAATGTCAAAGACAAGAGGGCAGAGCTTTAGCTGAGCGGCACGGTGGCGCAGCGGTAGAGTTGCTGCCTTACAGCGCTTGCAGCACCGGAGACCCGGGTTCGATCCGGACTACGGGTGCTGTCTTTACGGAGTTTGTACGTTCTGCCCTTGACCTGCCTGGGTTTCCTATTTCCCTACCAGAACTTTACAATGATTGAAGTTAACTTACAAAGCAGAAGTGGCATTTATTCAATAAAGACAAAGTACTTGAATGTACATCTTCACTCAGCAAAGCAGACAGCTCCAGCCAAATAACTGCTGGGGACTTGTGGTGTTGGAAACAATTTCACTGGACGGACCTGCCAACGGATGACAGTCCGCTTGGGTGCAGAGACACAAGAGCACCAACGACATACTTCAGATAGACACCCCTGGTCCTGGAGTAACTCAACGGGTCAGGCAGCATCTCTAGTTGTCCCTAGTGTGTGTAGGATAGCGTGAGTATGCGGTGATCGCTGGTTGGTGCGGACTCGATGGGTCGAAGAGCCTGTTTCCACGCCTTGTTAGTTTGGGAGTTTCCTAATGTTTCCCTCTCTCCACAGCCACGGATAGTGGAAGACAGCCTGACCTATGCTGAGCTTGAACTGATGCCCACACAACCCAGCGCCCCACCTGTGCCAAGCTCCCCGAACCCCCAGAGACCCAACACCGTCTACGCCAAGATCTTCTTTTCAAAGAACCAGAGTTAATTAACTCCTTCAAGTACTTCACGGTTATGCTTGCGGCACCATCACATGGTGACTGTGGGGGTGCCATTGTTGGAACTTTTGTACTCAAGGTGTGACTTTCCATTGGCAGTCTGGCACTATCGATGGGGGAGGACTGGGTCCATCACACCCAACGCTCAGCTCAAAGCCTGGCTGTGTGAAGGGTGAAAGACATCTTGCCCAGCCTGGTCATGTCCACGTTCCGATCTGTCATTCAGTACTGTACACCGACCCGTGTACAGGAAGGGGCTGTGCACGATAGTCCGACCCGTGTACAGGATGGGGCTGTGCACGATAGTCCGACCCGTGTACAGGATGGGGCTGTGCAGGATCACCAGGCTCAGGAAGCACCTAAACCAGGGCAAAGAAAGGTGTTTGTGAGTTTGCAAGACAATATCAATAATTTAATTGGTGTATGCTGACAATAATGTTGATGATTTTGTAAATGTGAGTAGCTGGAAGTGTGAACACGTGATGGTGTGAGTGTAAACATATATGTAGTTTGTTGCATGTTTTACTACGATAAAAGTCCTATAAATATGCAGTCTGTGTGTGTCATTGAGTAACGTTCAGTGTACCTGAGTATACATCATAGTGTAAGGGGATCTGAGAGTTGGTGTGCTTGTATATGTATCTCTGCACACACATGTGTGCATGTATATGCATGTGTATGATGAAAAGGCATATATCCGTGTGCGAGACTTTGTGTGTGCATGTGTGTGTGAGTGTGTGTGAGACTGTGTGGGTGTGTATGTGTGTGAGACTGTGTGTGTGAGAGCGTGTGTGAGTGTGAGTGTGTGTGTGAGTGTGTGTGTGTGTGTGTGTGTGTGTGAGTGCGTGTGTGTGTGTGTGAGAGTGTGTGTGTGCGGGTGTGTGTGCGGGTGTGCGTGCATGTGTGCGTGCGTGCGTACGTGAGTGAACATGTGAACATTAGTGCAGGTGTGGACAGGGAGGAGTGTGTGTGCATCTTTGTGTATGTGTGTGAGCGTGCGTATATGTGAACATGTGTATGAGTGTGTAACTGTGTCAGTTTGCTTGCCTATGCGTGTTTATGTATGGGTCTGTGTAATTGTATAGTCTTTCCGCTGGCTGGTTAGCACGCAGCAAAAGCTTTTCACTGTACCTCGTTACACGTGACAATAAACTAAACTGAATCTATGCCTGTGTTTGTGTGCGTGTGTGTGTGCCTCTGTCCGCAAGCATGAACATATGTACTGTATGCTTGTCTGCACTAGAGTATGTGTCTGAGTATGAATGAATCTGTGTTTTGTGTGTGTATGTATCTGCAAGTATGTCTGTCTGTGCATTGTTTACCTGCCACTATAATCCTTAGTCTTTATATAAAACCGATACAATGGGGATATCTGTAACCATTTGTCACTGCTTGGTTCCAATGCAGCAGTGGGGCCACAGACAGCGGTTTAAATGCCAGCTCTTGCCATTCTCAGCCCGTGCAGCACACCCACGAGGTATCCCAGCTGGAAAAATGCCCTGGAACTGCGGTGAACATCTCCAGAACCTCACAGTGGCTGCAGCAGCTGCCATCTTGGTTGTAGGGGTGAGTCGAGTCGAGGCAGGCAAAAGCAAACTTCTAAACCCGACTCAATCACTAGAATAACCTCGTCGATCATCAGACACTTCAGGCAAACTCAGAACCAACGTCATCTCTCTCCTTGCCTAATTCTATAGGCAGCGTCATTTCAATCTTTACCTTAGATGTACAACAGATCTCAGTGAGTGAAATTACTTGAATTGTGTATCTGTGTTCCAAGTTCCATAATGTGATGGAATATGTGGGTGTATGGATGATAAAAAATGATAAGCTGTACTTCATTGTAAAGGCAGAATAGCAGAAATGCCAGATAATAAAACAAAGTTGTGTTATGCTTTGATAAGATTTACAGTTGGCAAGTTGTAGATAGATGCAACGAGGCCTAAAGATAGTGTGGAAAACTCCCTGTGTTCCAACTTTGCCCGGTATTTGCTGCAACTGGAGTCCTGGTGGCATCTGTGAAATCTGGGCGGATCATGGATTTAATCCATTAGGAACCAAACCTGCACGAATGCTGCGCCCATAATCACTAATGAAACCCTAACCAAGCCATCTAATTCCAGACATTGTGCCCCATCTCTGGGATTGTCACACCACGGAGCTGAGAACTAGACTCTGCCCCCGGTATCTCACTCTTTGCTCTGCGTTTTGTACATGTTGGGCTTGATTATATTCATGTAAATCTGATTTGATAGCTTTTCGCTGTCCCTCAGTACAGGTGAGGATACTAAACCTGTCGTTTATTGGCCCACTCATGGGACACAACACAACGAGGGCCTCCTTCACTTGGTGATTTTTACACCGACAGCCGGCATCATTGACTGACGTATGAGGTCACCGAAAGATTCGCAGCGTGATGCGGCGTGATGATGTATGAAGCGCGGCGGGTTTTTTGTCTCCGCTAGATTTTGAAATGTTCAAAATCTTTTGGCAGCGCTGGTATGAAGCCGGCAGTCGCCGAACAAAATCGCCAAGTGGGACAGGCCCTTTAGATACCTGGAACTCTCTGGGTTCACTTCATATTCCGTCTCCGCTACAGGAAGTCTCCATCATTCAGGTGTGACAGTGCAGTTCAACACTGCAGGTTTGCACTGTAATAAGAGGTCTGTGTTTAATCTCAACAAATGTCTCCTGCTAGTCCTCTCATACTCTGTCATATTTTATGCACGAGCACTTAAGGGAACTACATAAAAAATGCCCTGATTCATCCAGTGGAAATGTTGTGGCCGTGTTGGGATTGGAGAGGTCAAGTATTAGATAAGCAACAAATACAATTAATTAATAAACAGACTAATTATTAAACTACCAGGCCTTGGTTGAGGGAGGGAGGGGTAGGTGGGGGGGGGGGGAAGGGTTCAACCTGAAGCCTAGATCATTCATCTGGAAACGTGAGTTCACATCTGCAGCCGAGGAATTTATGTTCTTGTAATTTAAACAATGTGGAATATAAAGCCTGGTAATAATGACAACGCAAACACTAGTTTTTCATAAAAACCTAGCTGGATCACTAATCCTTTCCATACTCAGTCTGGCCTGATCAGTAAAACAGGGACAGGAAATGCTAGAAGCACTCAGCTTCTCCGGCAGAATCTGTGGAGAGAGGAACAGGGTTAATATTTGCAAACAGTGACCTTGCTTTAAAGGGCCTGTCCCACTTGCCGATTGTTTTGGGCGACTGCGGCGTCATATCAGGGTCGCCAAAAGGTTTTCAACATTTCAAAATCCAGCGGCGACAAAACAAAATGTTGGGACACTTGAAAAAACGCCGCGCGTCAAACATCATCACGCCACATCACACCGCATCACGCCACATCACACCGCATCACGCCGCATCACGCCACATCACACCGCATCACGCCGCATCACGCCGCATCACGCCGCATCACGCCGCATCACACGGCATCACGCCACATCACACGGCATCACACCGCATCACGCCGCATCACACCTCATCACACCGCATCACACGGCATCACACGGCATCACGCCGCATCACGCCGCATCACACCGCATCACACCGCATCACACCTCATCACACCTCATCACACCGCATCACACCGCATCACACCGCATCACACCTCATCACGCCGCATCACGCCTCATCACGCCGCATCACGCCGCATCACGCCGCATCACGCCGCATCACACCTCATCACACCTCATCACACCTCATCACACCGCATCGCGCCGCATCACGCCGCATCACGCCTCATCACGCCTCATCACACCGCATCACGCCTCATCACGCCGCATCACGCCGCATCACGCCGCATCACGCCGCATCACACCTCATCACACCTCATCACACCTCATCACACCGCATCGCGCCGCATCACGCCGCATCACGCCTCATCACGCCTCATCACGCCGCATCACACCTCATCACACCTCATCACACCTCATCACACCGCATCACACCGCATCACACCTCATCACACCGCATCACACCTCATCACACCGCATCACGCCTCATCACGCCGCATCACGCCGCATCACGCCGCATCACGCCGCATCACGCCGCATCACGCCGCATCACACGGCATCACGCCACATCACACGGCATCACACCGCATCACGCCGCATCACACCTCATCACACCGCATCACACGGCATCACACGGCATCACGCCGCATCACGCCGCATCACACCGCATCACACCGCATCACACCTCATCACACCTCATCACACCGCATCACACCGCATCACACCGCATCACACCTCATCACGCCGCATCACGCCTCATCACGCCGCATCACGCCGCATCACGCCGCATCACGCCGCATCACACCTCATCACACCTCATCACACCTCATCACACCGCATCGCGCCGCATCACGCCGCATCACGCCTCATCACGCCTCATCACACCGCATCACGCCTCATCACGCCGCATCACGCCGCATCACGCCGCATCACGCCGCATCACACCTCATCACACCTCATCACACCTCATCACACCGCATCGCGCCGCATCACGCCGCATCACGCCTCATCACGCCTCATCACGCCGCATCACACCTCATCACACCTCATCACACCTCATCACACCGCATCACACCGCATCACACCTCATCACACCGCATCACACCTCATCACACCGCATCACGCCTCATCACGCCGCATCACGCCGCATCACGCCGCATCACGCCGCATCACACCGCATCACACCTCATCACACCGCATCACGCCGCATTACACCGCATCACACCTCATCACGCCGCATCACGCCGCATCACGCCGCAAATTTTTCGGTGACATGATACGTTAGACAATGATGCCGGCAGTTGCCGAACAGAATCGGCAAGTGGGACAGGCCCTTAAAGCTGATTTTATAAAGTTGGGTCAGGAGGAACTGCAGATGCTGGTTTAAACTGTAGATAGCCACAAAATGCTGGAGTAACTTTATTTAGGGTAACTTTAGCGGGACAGACAGCACCTGTGGAGAGAAGGAAAGAGTGACATTTTGGGTCGAGGCTGAAGAAGGGTCTCAACCTGAAACGTCACACATTCCTTCTCTCCACAGATGCTGCCTGTCCCACTGAGTTAGTTACTCCAGCATTTTGTGTCTATATAAAGTTGGGTTTGTTTCTGAGTGAGGGGGTGCTGTAGGGGGAACGTTCTGTGTA
The DNA here is from genome assembly GCA_963514005.1 of Raja brachyura. Next base: position 24,626,525 of record OY740818.1, on the reverse strand, counting down.
AATAAATGCCCTGTACATCTTCTTTAAACGATGACCTCCTCACATTCAAACTATGGCCTCTAGTCCTTGACCTCCTCACCTTCAAACTATGACCTCTAGTCCTTGACATTTACACTGTAAAACTGCCAGTGAAAAAGTGATGAGTATTTTGAAGATGGTCAAGTCCTGATCGCTTAACAGCTCAAGCAAAGGCAAAGAGTTAAAACCCACTGCTGCTTCCCACTGGTGACTGTGCTACTGTGGGCAGCAAGTTGGAACAGTCATGTCCTGTGGGCAACCAGACCAGCTCCGTCAGGGTTCCACAGAGAACACTGCAATTTATTTATAATCCAAACGTATCCTGTCACCCTGGCCATGAGGGTTTGTGACAAAGGGAAGATTATGCCTGTGGTTCCGACAACCACTTGTAACCAAACCCAAAACAAACCTGTGGTATAATTTACTATCCGCCGTAATATTTTAGTTTAGTTTAGAGATACAGCACGAGAACAGGCCCTTCGGCCCACAGAGCCGATACTCTATCATCTGCTTCGCATTGTCGTGAGACTGATATATCCGCATCTACCTCATTGGAGACCCTCGGACTATCTTGGACTTTGCTGGCTTTACCTTGCACTAAACATTATTCCATAATCACGTATCTCGGCTCGATCGTAATCACGTATTGTCTTTCCGCTGACTGGTTAACACGCAACAAAGGCTTTTCACTGTACCTCGGTACACGTGACAATAAACTGAACTGACTAACTTCTCAATGTTGAGAGAGGGTGGGGGGGTGGGGGATGTAGACCTGGAATAGAACGGGAAGGTTGGGCCAGAGTGCGAGGGGTGTGGGTGGAATGAGATGGGCGAGGGTGTAGGGTTGCGTGGGGTGGATAATGTGGACCAGTGTGGGTTGGGTTGGTGCAGAGTTAGAGGGGTGGAGCTGGGCTGAGTGTCATCGAGTTGCAGAAGACTGGTGCAGCTTTGGGGTGGGGGGAGAGGAGCGCCATGGTAGAGGGAAGAGAGGAGTGGAAGGGTGTGGGGGTGGGATGGAGTGGGGGGAGTGAGAGAGGGGTTAGATAAGACGGACAAGTGAAATGGTGGAAATGCAGAATGGGAGAGGATTGAGTGTTGACTAAAGTAGGTGAGGGTGCAGTAGAAGGGGATGGGATAAGGTCAGGGTGATCAGAAGAGGGAGTGGTGCATGGAGTGGGAAGGATACAGTCTTTAGTTTGCAGGCTGAGGAAGCAATTTACCTTTCTACTGCAGCACAGTTGTTTCCAGATGTTCCAGCTGCCTTGCATTTCTGCAGATGTTTCATTTCTTTCATTGTGCCTCTGTACTCTGTCCCATGTTGAAAGGGACTTGGTTTACCAGGGCACTGAATAAACACACTGCCTGCAACTATTTTTTCAACAAATAAAACATAGAAAAGTTTAAGTCTATTTAGATTTACTGCCCCACCTTTGCAAACATCTGGATGTTGTTGAACCTTGCATTGCAATGTGCTGAGTGTGCCCAAACTATGGCTCCCAACGTTAAAACGCAACCAGATGAGCTCATATGAACAATTTCTTTGGTGTTCACTAACCTAAATGTATAACTTGGAAAGGAATGTGGAGAGGGAACTGCAGTGGATGTTAAAGCTGATTCTCAGACGTAACGATCGGACGTTCGGTGGTGTACTACTGGCCTTTATTCACACATTAGTGGACGTTTATCTGTGGTATCATGGCTGGTTATTATAAATCCATGTTCACAAGTCATTGGAGCAGAATTAGGCCATTCTGTCCATCGAGTCGACTCTGCTATTCCTTCATGACTGATCTATCTTTCCCTCTCAACCCCATTCTCCTGCCTTCTCCTCATAACACCTGACACCCTTAATAATTAATTATGTCAATCTCTGCCTTAAAATTATCCATTTTACTTCGGAGTCACGTGAGTGACTACGTGAAGACCCCGCCAGCACGCATGCGCGACATATCGTCGTACGCATGCGGAAGCGGCAGTCGGGAGGAGCGGGGCTCCTCCAGCGTAAGTTTAAAAAACTTACGCAAGGTAAGTCTCACCGGAGAGTGAGCGTCGACGAAGAACTATGGAAGGAAGGAAGTCTAAACGAGCAGCGGCTAGAGCTGCCGCCATGGAGAGCACCCAGCAGCGGGCTGTTTCTCCCGAGCTACAGGTTCAACCTGCAGCTCCCGACCTTTCGCCCATAAGGGTGTCTGGTACACCGCGGCCGGGCGGCAATTCCACCAGAAAGTCGGCCGGGGCCGCTGACTCAGCTGAGTCCGGACCCGAGGACACCCCGTTCGTTGGAAGCGACGGAGGTCGTCTTTCCCGCATAGAGCGGATGATGGAGCAAATGCTCCAGCGTGACCTGCTTTTGCAGGGACAGAGTCACGGTGGGCCTCTTAGCAGGCCCACGGCAGGCTCCTATCACGGACTGCCTAATGTCTCACCCTCTACGCAGGGGAGCATTGGGGGTCAGAACTGGGCTGACCCTGAAGAGGGGGAGTTGGCTGAAGAACCTACAGTGTCTGGGGTGCAGGATGAGTTGCTGGAGATGGTCAATAAACATGCAGTGCCTTCTCAGAAAGGCCTACCTATCCATCCCAAGCTAGCAGCTAGCATTAATTATATGGTTACAAACCAGCTCCAGGAGCAGGCTATCCATACCACAGCCGAAAAATATTTAGCTCCGGAGAATTGCAACTCCCTAAATGTTCCTACGGTGAACAACCCCATGATAAGAGGGCAAGAAGTCAAACTGCAGAAGATCCTGAAGCTATTGACCGCCGGGATTACGGCAGTGGCCAGAACTGCAGTGGGAATTGAGTTACCGGAGGAATTACAAGATGCCCTGGCTCTATTGTGCAACACACAATATGAGATTAATAACTTCAGGAGGAGCATCATAAAACCGGCACTCAACCCCAAATTTGCGGGGTTGTGCAAACCAGGGAACGTTCAACCACCGAACCTACTGTTTGGGGACAACCTTCCCAAACAGGTGAAAGACCTGGACGAGGAGGCCAAGGCCATTGGCCTCATCAAGGTACCCGGTTCATTTAAACCTCATTACCCACAACGGCAGCACCCCTACACACCCACCGGACAGCGATATTATCACAGACCTGCCGGTGGTGAAAGCTCGAAGGCCGGTCCACCTGCACAACGGTCTTTTTTAGGCCATGGCCCAGCCCGGCCTTCTTGGAAAATGCGCCACCCCTACACCGTGACAACTCAACAAAAGAAACAAGGACAGAGGCCACAACACTGACAATAACCATGGAGGTAGGTGGGTCTGGCTTCCCCAGGAACATTCCTTGCCTAAATTCACAAAATGTGGGGGGCCGGTTGCACTTGTGTTATGAAGTTTGGCGCACACTTACCTCTGATCCTTACATACTCGGAAGTATTCAGGGCTACAAAATTGAATTTATTTACGAACTCCCTACCCCGGTCCAGCATTCACCTAGCCGGAAGTTTATACTTTCACAAAAAGAAAGAACGGCAGGGCATGCTGAACTGTTGAGGCTAATTGAAAAAGGAGTAATTGAGAAAACCGCCAGAGAGCCTCAGGAGTTCGTATCCAATATATTTACCAAAAATAAAAGCGATGGCGGGTGCCGCATAATTATAGATCTGACCAAACTAAATACTTCTGTTCAGTATGTTCATTTCAAAATGGATACCTTTGACACAGCTAGGCAGTTAATAGCCTATGGGTACTACATGGCATGCATTGACCTCAAAGATGCATACTATTCAGTACCAATTCACAAGGATCATAGGAAATACCTAAAATTTATCTGGATGGAACAACTATGGCAATACAAAGCCTTGCCCAATGGGTTATCATCAGCACCCAGACTGTTTACTAAAATATTGAAACCAGCCTTGGCCTACCTAAGAAAACAGAATCACATTGTAATGGCCTATCTGATATCCTCATTGTTGGGGAGAATTTGGAAATGGCTACATTGGCAGTTTTAGCCACAAAACATCTTTTCCAAAAGCTGGGATTCATCATACATCCAGATAAATCAAAACTGGAACCCTCAACCACCATGGATTACTTGGGGTTTACCATTGACTCGGTGCAAATGTCTATCACTTTACCACCAAACAAAGCGGTGGACTTGATAGAGGCTTGCAGGAGCCTTACTGGCATCAGAGATCCGTCCATTCGGCAGGTGGCCAGGGTAATTGGGAAGATAGTGGCTGCCTTTCCAGCAGCACAATTCGGACCATTACATTATCAAAACCTACAAAGAGCTAAAATTATAGCTCTTAAAAGACATGCAGGCCATTTCGACAGGCCTATGAAACTGCCAGAAAAGGCAAAAACCGAATTAAATTGGTGGATGGAGAATGCTCAAAATTGTTCAAAACCCATCATTATCATCAATCCCTCGGTCATCTTACAAACTGATGCCAGTGCCCAAGGTTGGGGAGCAACTAATACCACCACTAGTTGTGGAGGTAGATGGAATGCACTAGAACTAACCCAATTCAACACACTGGAGATTAACCATTCAGAAATGCTGGGAGCATTTCATGGCCTTAGGGCATACTGCTCTAACATGCACAATATACATGTTAGATTACAAATTGACAATACCACGGTAGTGGCTTACATTAACCACATGGGTGGAATAAAGTCGATATCGTGTGATGAATTGGCTAATAATATCTGGCACTGGTGTCTGCAAAGAGAAATTTGGATTTCAGCCACTTACCTCCCAGGTAAACTAAATACAGTGGCAGACACCAGGTCACGCAAATTTAACGACAACATAGAATGGATGTTGGATCGAAAAGTGTTCACAGATATTGTAGAACGTTATGGGACACCAGATATCGACCTTTTTGCGTCCAGATTAAATCACCAACTGCCAACATATGTTGCTTGGGAACCAGACCCAGGGGCAGTAGCAATGGACGCTTTCACGCTACACTGGGGGGACTTGTTCTGTTATGCATTTCCCCCCTTCTGCCTCATCAGTCGGGTCTTGCAGAAAATCAGACAAGACTCCGCATCGGGTATTTTGGTTGTGCCCGACTGGCCTACCCAACCATGGTTCCCAATGATACAGAAGATGGCCACAGAACCTTGTATTAAGGTCAATAAACGACCTAACCTGCTTATACATCCCGTCACAGGGGAACACCACCCATGTCATGACCGCATGGACCTATTGATTTGCAGGTTCTGAAACGGCCACTTTTGGGGTACGGACTCACCAACAGAACCATGGATACCATCTCAGCATCGTGCAGGGAGTCCACCCGTAAGCAGTATCTGACCTACATCAGGAAGTGGGAAAAATTCTGCTCTGCAACCAACACTACCTACGAATCAGCCACCATCACAGAAGTTCTGGAATTCTTGGCAACCCTTCACCATGACAAAGGACTGAGCTATAGTGCCATTAACTGTGCCAGGAGTGCCCTATCGACCTACCTGGGCAAGGGGAGTGACCAATTGGGCATTGGATCACATCCATTAGTATCAAAACTAATGAGAGGAATATTCAATTCCAATCCCCCCAGGCCCAGATACAACCACACATGGGATATCAGCATAGTATTAACTATGCTGCGAGGATGGACACCTAACTCAGGACTTACCCTGGACAAGCTTACCTACAAGGTGGTAATGATCATGGCACTCGTCACGGCACAACGGGTCCAGTCCCTGCACAAATTAAATCTGGATGCCATGTCCATATCCAATGACAAAATCACCTTTTATGTGCAGGGGCTGTTAAAACAAGATCGACCCGGAACGTCTGGACATACTTTAGAGTTTCTAGCCTACCCGGCAGATACTCGACTTTGTATTGTCACTTTATTATCACGTTACATCTCAGTCACAAAAAATCTCAGGGGCACGGAGAAAGCTTTGCTCATAAGCCACAAAAAGCCTCACCACAAAGTCACGGTGCAAACCATTTCTAGATGGATAAGGGTGGTTCTGGATGCGGCGGGGATAAACATTAATATATTTAAATCTCACTCCACCAGGGCGGCATCCACGTCGGCGGCTAGGATGATGGAGGTACCATTGGACCACATCCTGGCCACAGCGGGTTGGAGCAATGAGAGGACGTTTCATCGCTTTTATAATAAACCCGTGGCCTCCACTGACTCTTATGCAGGGAGAATTTTGAGCTCTGTCAAATATTTAACTCTGTCAAATAATACATGGGATATGTATTTTTTGTGTTTGGTATGAATAAATACCTATTTTTGTTTTTCAGCCAGTGTTATGTCTGAATTACGTTCATCCTCTTATCCCAGCATAGCGGTGTGTGAGCATGGAGTTTTCCAGGGCATGAAATCACAGAACTTTGAAATCTTCACGTAGTCACTCACGTGACTCCGAAGTAAAATAGTAAGATTAAATGAGAACTTACCAGTTCGAAGTTTGATCTTTATTTTATGGGGAGTTACGATGAGGGATTACGTGCCCTCCGCTCCCAGCCCTCTATTATAAAGATCAACTGGTATGAAAGTTCTCTCTTATCTTACTATATTAGTCTACGTTGCCATCTGTGATTTCACACCACTGCTTTGAAGAATGTCGCGCATGCGTGCTGGCGGGGTCTTCACGTAATCCCTCATCGTAACTCCTCATAAAATAAAGATCAAACTTCGAACTGGTAAGTTCTCATTTAATCTTACTATTAAATTGTCCTCCACACACCACCCTTTGACTAAAGAAATTCCTTCTCATCTCCTTTCTAAAGGTACGTCCTTTTATTCTGAGGCTGTGGCCTCTGCTCCTAGACTCTCCCACTGGTGGAAACATGCTCTCCACATCCACTCTATCCAGGCCATTATGGGCCGAAGGGCCTGTTCTATGTTGGATGGTCTATGCTCTATGTTATATATTGTGTCTCACCCATACACTTTAATTTAACTGTAGCCACTGGTGTGAAACTGCCTGAGAAAATGAGCCTGGGTGTGAAACTAGAGCACAGGACTGAAAATGAACGCGTTGTGAGAGTAAAGGGAAAGCATAAAATGTTGTTCATTCCATCCTTGGGAACATGGTTTGTGGAAGCAGTGCTCAGCAGATGTTCTGTGGTCTCAGCAGCCTCTCCAAAGACAATTGAACATTGGGAATGGAATTAAAGGCACTGGCTCACAGGGGAAGCGGAGAGAGTAGCCAACTCCCCCACCAGCTCCCTCCACCAGCTCCCCCACCAGCTCCCCCACCAGCTCCCTCCACCAGCTCCCCCACCAGCTCCCCCACCAGCTCCCTCACCAGCTCCGTCTCCAACTCCCCCACCAGCTCCACAAACTGCTCCCTCACTAGCTCCCTCACCAGCTCCCTCACCAGCTCCCTCACCAGCTCCCTCACCAGCTCCCTCACCAGCTCCCTCACCAGCTCCCTCATCAGCTCCCTCACCAGCTCCCTCACCAGCTCCCTCACCAGCTCCCTCACCAGCTCCCTCATCAGCTCCCTCACCAGCTCCCCCACCAGCTCCACAAACTGCTCCCTCTCCAGCTCCCCCACCAGCCCCCTCACCAGCTCCGTAACCAGCTCCCTCACCAGCTCCGTAACCAGCTCCCTCACCAGCTCCGTAACCAGCTCCCTCACCAGCTCCCTCACCAGCTCCCTCACCAGCTCCGTAACCAGCTCCCTCACCAGCCCCCTCACCAGCTCCCTCACCAGCCCCCTCACCAGCTCCCTCACCAGCTCCGTAACCAGCTCCCTCACCAGCCCCCTCACCAGCTCCCTCACCAGCTCCCCCACCAGCTCCGTAACCAGCTCCCTCACCAGCTCCCTCACCAGCTTCCCCACCAGCTCCCTCACCAGCTCCCTCACCAGCTCCCCCACCAGCTCCGTAACCAGCTCCCTCACCAGCTCCCTCACCAGCTCCGTAACCAGCTCCCTCACCAGCTCCCTCACCAGCTCCCCCACCAGCTCCGTAACCAGCTCCCTCACCAACTCCCTCACCAGCTCCCCCACCAGCTCCGTAACCAGCTCCCTCACCAGCTCCGTAACCAGCTCCCTCACCAGCTCCACAAACTGCTTCAGTCAGTTTTTAGTTGACTTCAGTTTAGTGTAATCAAGTCACGTTCAGTTAATTTAAGTTGAGTTAAGTTTAGTGTAATTAAGTTTAGTTTTGTTTTGTTTAGTTTAATTTAGAGATAGAAACATAGAAACATAGAAACATAGAAATTAGGTGCAGGAGTAGGCCATTCGGCCCTTCGAGCCTGCACCGCCATTCAATGTGATCATGGCTGATCATCCAACTCAGTATCCCGTACCTGCCTTCTCTCAATACCCCCTGATCCCCTTAGCCACAAGGGCCACATCTAACGCCCTCTTAAATATAGCCAATGAACTGGCCTCAACTACCCTCTGTGGCAGAGAATTCCAGAGACTCACCACTCTCTGTGTAAAGAATGTTTTCCTCATCTCGGTCCTAAAGGAATTCCCCCTTATCCTTAGAAATACAATGTGCAAACGGGCCTTTGGCAGACGGAGTCTGCGCGGACCAGCGATCACCCGTACACTAGTTCTACACTACCCCAGTTTCACATTTTACACGCTCAGTTTAGAGAAGCCAATTAACCTACAGACCAGCAGACCTTCGGAGTGTGGGAGGAAACTGGAGCACCCGGAGCAAACTCACGTTGCCACAGGGAGAACGTGCAAACTCCGTACAGACAGCACCTGTAATCAGGATCGAACCCGAGTCTCTGGCGCTGTGAGGCAGCAACTCTACCGCTCGAGTTGTTTGCACATGGACATAAGCTCCCTGCTCTTTGAAATTAACCACCTTCTGCCTCACCTGGAGAAGTGCAGGCAATCTCCATGCTATCTATCATTGCTACCTGTCATCCATAATCACCCACCTTCACCATCGTTTGTATCCACAAGTGCTCTGTCTTCCAGAAGGTTCTCTGCTCACGTTGCCGCTGGCTCTTCTATCCCCCCTGCTGCCCACTCCCAGTTCTCCACAGATCTTATATTCACTGCCCAGATATCACTGCCTGCAGTGCTGCCCCTCAGTATGCATCAGCACTCCTACATATTCACCTCGTCCCCACACCTCGCCCCACCCTCTCCCACACGCCCCCCTCCCTCACTGTCTCCATCAGCCCCTCACCCTGTAACTCTCTCCCAAACGCCCCGGGTTGATAGAGTCTGTCCCTCAGCAGATAGATAGATGAGATCAATACCCTCCTGGGATCAATAAACTTTGTATCGTTTCGTAGCGTATTGTTGCATGAAAATAAGCCCTTCAGCCCCAACTAGTCCATGGCAACCAAGATGACTTCTTCTTCTCTCGTGTGGCGTGCACAGCCTAAAGTTGTTGGACAACTTGTTCTATTTCATCTTCCGTTTGAGCACGTCGAGTTGATTGCATTAGTCGAAACAGGGCGGACCACGTGAAGGTTGCAATCTTCCATCCCACCAAGATGACCAATCTAAGCTTGTCCCATTTGCCCTCATTTGCCCATATCTCTCTAAATCTTTGCTAACCATGTACCTGTCTAAGTGTGTAGGAAGAACAGCAGATGCTGGTTTACCCCAAAGATAGACACAAAAACCAGTCGTAACTCAGCGGGTCAGGCAGCATCTCTGGAGAAAAGGAAAAGGTGACGTTTCGGGTCTGAAGGGTTTCGACACAAAATGTCACCTATTCATTTTCTCCATAGACACTGCCTGACCCATTGAGTTACTCCAGCTTTTCACATTTGTCTTACCTGCCTTTGGTGCTCTTACAGTAGCATCCTCAACGCCATCCTCTGGAAGTTTGATCCTGCCGTTGCTAAAGTGCAGTCCATGAAAGAATGTGTCATGAGGTCTGTCTTCAGTAGGTGAGGACAAGTGTACACCACTTGTGTGAGGGCTGTAATAAAACATCTCATTTTACCATCGTGATTGAAGAACAGCCGGCATCAGGAATAAATATATCATCAAAATACTTCAGCGATTCATGCCGATGAGGACTCCATTGAATGCTGGATACTGTCTGCATGCTTAGTCCTTGGTAGTGGAAATGTAATTGATATTATGAATGTTCCAGACAGGATTAGGGTTAGGGTTAGGCTGTCGTTAAACAGGAATGAATGCAGAGAAGATTTACGAGGATGTTGCCAGGACTCGAGGGCGAGCTATAGGGAGAGGTTGGGCAGTCTAGGACTGGATTCCTTGTAAGAGGTTGAGGGGTAATCTTAGAGAAATGCATCAAATCAAAAGGGGATTGGATGGTGCAAATACACGGTCTTTTTCCTTGGGCAGGGGAATCAAGAACTGGAGGACATAGGTTTAAGGTGAAAGGCGGAACATTTAATAGGAACCTGAGGGGCAACGTTTTCACTCAGAGGGTGGTGCGTATATGATTGTAGAGTGATAGTCATACAGCATAAAAACAGGCCCCTCAACCCAACCCCTACATGCCAACCAAGATGTTTGATCAACATCCCTTTAAACATGTCCAAATCTCCAAATGCTGCCTCAACTACATCCTCTGGCAGCTTACTCCATTGAGTGAAAGGATTACCCCTCAGCTTCCTATTAAATCTTGCCCCCCTCACCTTAAACCTATGTCCTGGGGAAAAAGACTGTGCATGCATTGTATCTATTCCTCTCATGATCGTATACACGTCTATAAGATCCGCTCCAAGGAATAAAGCCCTAGTCTGTCCAACCACTCCCTTTAGTCCAGGCACTCAAGATCTAGCAACGTCCTAGTGAATCTCTGCACCCTTTCCAGCTTACTGGCATCTTTCCTGTAGCATGGTGATCAAAACAGGTTGCCCGAAGCACAATGGAGGCAGATTCAGCAGCTGTGTTCCGAAGACGTCTGAATAAGGATCTGAATGGAAAGAATTTGCAGGGGTGTGTGAAATAGACAAACTGTTCGCTCTTAAATAGAATTGGAATGAAAATGACGGCAAGTGGCCTGTTTTCATGTTGCTGTTTCTGTCATCATGGAACACGGAAAAGTTCAGGACAGGAACAGACCCTTCGGCCCACAATGTCTGTGCTGTACATGATGCCCAGCTAAACTAATCTCCCCTGCATGCACAGTTACATGTAATGACGACACAAGGAACTGCAGGTGCTGGAATGATGCGTAGAAGCGAAGGTGCTGGAGTAACTCCGTGGGTCACGCAGCATCTCTGGAGCACATGGATAGGTGGCGTTTGGGTCAAGACCCTTCTTCAGAACTTCAGTCCATCCATGTCCTTCAGAGGTGCTTCCTGACCCGCTGAGTTACTCCAGCACTGTTACATGTAATTATTGACGGGACGGCCTGTGGTTCTACACCGTTCCCAAGCAGCCCGCTGACATTAATTGGGATAAATTGTGTCATTTCATGAAGGTAGCTATCATCAGCAGCTTCCCCGGAAGTGTGGGCACAAACTTCAAAGCCGAAAACCAGGAAGAAAAAGAGGCTTTCAAAATCGGGTTTAATTACTTGCCAAATTTCAAATGATGAATAATCCGGCGATTTCTTATTTCTCAATGAAATTTTAAAAATATTTTTTAGTTAAAAAATGATGCTGTTGGCTTCAGACAGCTGCTTGGATCAGGAAGGCAATGGAATAACAAGCTCAAGTGGAATTTATTTCACTTAGTAACACCGGCAACAAAATATTACAACCTAAGGTGCAGAGAAGAGTAAACACACTCCGTCATACCAATGCTAATTAATGTCTGTGTTGAAATTCACAGGCACAGTTCACCGTGCCTGCTAAAGGCCACAACATGTATCTTTATAAAAAATTGCAGCCTGGCTTTGTGAGAGGGGAGATTGCTTCGTAATTAGTTTTACTGCAGATGATAATTAGGTTAGTTCAGTAAATGGCTCTGGCTAGGTGCTATAAATTTCTCCATTCAATTATTCTCAGAGTCCCTGTCAATCTGACATTTGCGATTTCAGAGTCATAGACTTATTGAATTAGGACAAGTGCCACTGCTGTTTTTGAAGGTCATTTGCTTCCTCATTTAGATATATGATGATCATTATCCAGTCCAGTGAACTGTGGTACTTACCAGGCAATTTAATGTTTTCTAATTCAGGAAGAATATACTTGTGACACACCGGTACATTACCAAGACCCATTATCAGAAGCCTCACAAGATCCAGAACGGTCGCTACTATATGAGATCCAATTCTGACAATGGAACGGACGGACATTGCCCACAAGCCTGCATAGAGAGTTGATGTTTCTCTTTAACAATGCTAACTCTGATTAATGTGTAGATGGAATTTTTAATATAAAGTGTAGAACAGAGAAACTTAGTGGGTGGAACTATCGTAGTCTTGAATTCCTGGCTTCCCACTCGATGTAACGTTGTCCACTTCTCACAAGTCATCCGTCTGAAAAATAAAATCTTTGCGGTTTTAGTTTGAAGATGGTTCCTTCCATTCTTCATCCAATGGAATCTCATCCCTGCAGCCGTTAGCCAACAACTGCACACATTAGTGAGAGATGCTGCAATGTGTGTTTGTTCCAAGTTCAGATGTAAGATCAGAATCGCCAAAGAAAGTGGAGACAATAGACAAGAGGTCCGGGAGTAGGCCATTCGGCCCTTTGAGTCAGCACCGCCATTCAATGTGATCATGGCTAATCATCCCCAATCAGTACCCCGATCCTGCCTTCTCCCCATATCCCCTGACTCCGCTATCTTTAAGAGCCCTATCTAGCTCTCTCTTGAGAGTATCGAGAGAACCGGTCTCCACCGCCTCTGAGGCAGAGAATTCCACAGACTCACAACTCTCTGTGAGAAAAGGCGTTTTCTCATCTCCGTTCTAAATGGCTTACTCCTTATTCTTAAACTGTGGCCCCTGGTTCTCGACTCCCCCAACATCGGGTACATGATTCCTGCCTTTAGAGTGTCCAAACCCTTAATAATCTAGTGTTTCAATAAGATCCCCTCTCATCCTTCTAAACTCCAGAGTGTACAAGCCCAGCCGCTCCATTCTCTCAGCATATGACAGTCCCGCCATCCCGGGAATTAACCTTGTAAACCTACGCTGCACTCCCTCAATAGCAAGAATGTCCTTCCTCAAATTAGGGGACCAAAACTGTACACAATACTCCAGGTGTGGTCTCACTAGGGCCCTGTACAACTGCAGAAGGACCTCTTTGCTCCTATACTCAACTCCTCTTGTTATAAAGGCCAACATGCCCTTTGCTTTCTTCACTGCCTGCTGTACCTGCATGCTTACTTTCATTGACTGATGAACAAGGACCCCCAGATCCCGTTGTACTTCCCCTTTTCCCAACTTGACACTATTCAGATAGTAATCTGCCTTCCTGTTTTTGCTACCAAAGGTAAATGATCCTGAACGTGACTCACCTTTAGAACCTCAACCTGACTCTCCCCCTAAACCACTCAGGAGATCAGATACATTCATAAAATTATTCTTGTTTGGCTAATTTACAAGTTATCTTCCGTTCAAAGTGGAGAGCAGTGCAGTGTATGGGTCTGAAGAAGGGTCTCAATCTGAAACGTCGCCCATTCCTTCTCTCCAGAGATGCTGCCTGTCCCACTGAGTCACTGCAGCGTTTGTGTCGATCTTCAGTGTACTGCATATAATGTGATCTGTAACGTGAATAACTGAGTCCCAGAATGATGTAATTTGTGTCATGTGATATATTCATTACCTTATCAGTCTGGTGAATATGTACTTTTGTAAAATATAGAAGACCCACTCTGGCAACAGTGCGGAATGAAAACCTGCGCTCGTTTCTATCTACAAGCTAAAGCCGTAATATCTGACAATGGTAATGTGTGTTTGTGTTCATGCCTCATTGGGGACTCTGAGCATTTAGCTCAAGGCTGTAAAAGTGAATTGAGATGTAACATTTGAGCAGTGACAGTGGAATAGATCCCCTCACATCACAGACAATGACTCCATTCTTGTTTCTTGATGGAAGTGTGTAAACCATTCACAACCATTAGATGCTAATGACATAGAATCTGGCCTGGTGCAACAATAGTCTTGGCAGTTACCGGTACATTGGAAGAACTGAGCACAGTTCACTGTAGTTCACATCATTTATGTGGAACAGGCTGGTCCTGAGGTAATTGGATGCACTGCTGTCTTGGGCATTGTGGCCCAATGTTGTCCATCCGACAGCAAGGTACTCCCACAATCATTGTCGACACCAAAAGCTGGAGTAATTCAGTGGGACAGGCAGCATCTTTGGAGAGAAGGACTGGGTGACGTTTTGGGCCGACATCATTCCATGGATCTTTTACTTTGGTCATTATTTGTCAACAAGAGTGATGGGTGTAGACAGCAGATTCCACATTATTCAAGAAGGCTTTGGCACTGCCCTTGAGCTGATGCTCCAACGTCCCATGTTGGAGCCAAGGTTGAACGGCTATTTCAAGATCCTTGCGTTGGATAAGAAATGGCGTGCTCCTGTGAGTGCAGTTACCCTGATGCTGAGGGTGTTGGGAGCAAGGATCAATAAAGCAGGCCTGGGGATCTGAGCACCAGCCACTTCTTCCTTGACCTCAGTCTTACAATCAACAATGTTCCCCACTACTCCGCTCACTTTCTCCAAAGCAAGTGCGTAGCAAGGAACTGCAGATGCTGGTTTACACCGAAGATAGACACAAAATGCTGGAGTAATTCTGCGGGACAGGCAGCATCTCTGGAGAGAAGGAATGGGTGAATGGGAGTTTTGTGTCGAGACCCTTCTTCAGACCAAAGGAAGACATGGGTTTGGGAACAGGTATGAGTCCAAGCCACGCCAGTCTCTCTGTGGGATATCTAGAACAGTCCTTCTGTGAGTCCCATTCAAGGTCTCACATTCAACTCTGTTCCTGCACCAATACAGAGTTCAAATGTTTCATCAAAGTCGACATTGTTGACTTTTCCACCTGAAGCAATCTCTTCCCTTTCTTGACTTCTCAACCTCCACCCAAGAGGATAGGTGACCATCCGGCAAAACTCCACCGCGATCCGATCACACCCACCACCACACTCACTTCTTCTTCTTATCGAGTCCACACAAGATTATAAGTTGTTCAGCCAGAGCTCGGCATCTGCATACAATGGTGTCTGTCTTGTCGCTTCTTGTGCCGGGTGGTGGAAAGATTGGTGGAAACAGGGCCACGATCAATGTGAACGCTCTTTCCTTGACCCCACCACACTCACTGAATGGAATCCATTCCATCCTCACACTTCCTTCTCTTCTGCAAACAGCCTGGGGTGGTGGGAGACGGTGGGAGAGAGGTGTGTGTGCAGAGCTGGGGGGGCAGGATGGGAGTCACTTAAAATTGGAGATTTCAAAGTTTATTCCATTGGGTTGTAGTTAGTGAAGAGGGGGGTTGCAATAAAGCACAGTAACCAGACATTAAATGGAGACAGGGAGTGGCCAATTCACTGCAGGAAGTGTGAGATGGTGCATCTTTCAGCAGGTCATAGATTGGAAGAGGGAATGTCTACGCCTGGAGCAGAGGGAGCTGGGGACACAGGTAGACAAAACACTCAGTGTCCTGCCCCGGGATTAACCACATGCTTACACTGAAACAGTAATTAATTGCAGGAAGTGCTTTGAGGCATTTTCGTTCCGAGTGTACTGAATAAATATATGTATGATTATTGAAGGAGCAATTAAAGATCATGTCAAGACAGCGCTCATTTTGTAACAAGGCAACTAGCAGAAGAGGCATCGGCAGCCAATGGGGTCTGCGGTGCCTGGGAGAGCAGGTCCTTGATTAAATGTTTCATTGCATGGTATTTAAAATTTAATTAAAGTCAATATTGGCGATTCGATGCTTTAGTTTACCCCGATTACAGATACAGCATACTTCAACACACCAAGTCCACGCTGATGTTT
This sequence comes from Raja brachyura, assembly GCA_963514005.1. Next base: position 24,610,700 of record OY740818.1, on the reverse strand, counting down.
TGGGTTGGTACCATTCTACAGACTGGAGGAGGGTCTCCACCCAAAATATTGCCTGTCCATGCAGAGCCGTCTTAAGGCATGTGCACTCTGGGCAGTTGCCCGGGGGCCCCACGCTGATCTATGTATTGTAGAATGTTGTTGTAGAACATGAAAACGGAGAAAGTGCATGACGGCATATTTGATTCGACATAAAGAAATTGGAAGGGTAGCAGTTTAAGAAGGAACTGCAGATGCTGGAAAATCGAAGGTAGACAAAAATGCTGGAGAAACACAGTGGGTGTGGCAGCATCTGTGGAGCTCCGTAAAGCTGCCACACCCGCTGAGTTTCTCCAGCATTTTTGTCTACCTTGGATGTGTAGGGCCCCAGTGCACTGCTTTGCCTGGGGATCTATAATGCTGTTAAGATGGCCCTGTGTCCATGTTCTCCAGAGACGTTGCCTGACCCGCTGAGTTACACCAGCACTTTGTGTCTTATTTTGTGAACCAGTCTCTGCTGTTTCTTGCGTCTATATCCCCTTGAAGCCCCGTCACCGCACACACAGCTACCTGGCCTACATGGCTAGGTGTGAACCTGTATCAGGGAGATGTGGTCTTGAGCATTGCCGTCTCACAAAGATGTTCCTGTTGGACTGAGGAGTTCACGCAGGATTTGTCTTTGCTTTAGCTTTAGGGTTAGGTTCAGGTTTAGGTTTATTATTGTCACGTGTACCAAGGTACAGAGAAAAGCTTCGTTTTGCATGCTATCCAAACAGATATGACCATACTATACATAAATACAATCAAGCCAAACTCCAGTCCAACAGGTAGAGCAAAGGGCAAGACACAGAGTGCAGAATATAGTTCTCAGCATTGTAGCGCACCAGTTCCAGAGACAAAGACCAATGTCCGCAATGGGGTAGAGGCGAATCGGACAGTACCCGAGCTTTGTTAGTAACACACAGCGATGTTGTCAGATCTTAATAATGTCAAGGCCAACATTGCTTCAGTAAATAGAAGTCCCACGGCTGATTCTGATCCATGCTTTCTGCTCGCCATTGGTTCAAGTCAACAGCGCAACGTGAAGTTACAATAAAAAAAACACATTTCTGCAGAGGTCACGGGGCTGCAAATAGCATGAAATATTCATCTATGCTGACATAACATCTGCCAAAGAGAGGTCTGGGCTCCATGGGAAAACTGGTGGCCATGGCAACAGGAGAGGAGAAACTCCAGCAAAGGGTCCAAGAGGACCCAAGAGGCACAAAGGAGCCAAGTCCTCATTGTTCCCAACTTTCCAATGGAACGGCGGATCTAACCAAGCAAACAGCTTTCCTCAGTCTTTCCAGAGTTTGTCATTTTTCCTGGTGAAACAACAGTGGGAAGAGGTGTATAAAACCAAGAAGGGAATCGATTGGCTCAATGCACAAAGGCTTTTCCCCAGGGTTGGGGAATTCAGAACTAAATGGCCAAGGTTAAGGTGAGAGAGAAAAGAATTAACAGTTTAGTTTAGTTTACTGTACCCAGAGGGTGATGAGTATAGGGAACAAGCTGCCAGATGAAGTCATTGGGGCAGGTAGTATAACAAATGTAAAGGACATTTGGACAGGAAAACGTTAGGGGGATATGGGACATGCATGAGCAAATGGGACTAGTTTAGATTGGGCATCTTGGTTGGCATGGAAGCAAAGGTCTCAGTTCTACATCTCAGCTGGTGTTGAAGGCCTGCCCTCCAGCGCTATCTGCACCCCTCTAGCCCAGCGGGACCAGCGTAGACATAACGCTGGCATATACCTGCTCACTTCACCAGGGCAGCAGGACATACCCACTCAGTCCCCTTATAACTATCACCACATGAGAAGCATCTCATGATTGTAATGTAGGCTTCACAGAGACCCTCCAAATGCAGACTGATTCCATTTTCTTCACTTGGCCTTTGAGCCATGGATTCTCTGGATGGACAGCACATTAATTAAATCCCACAGCCAGTCATCAGATCCTTCCATTACATCACCACGACACCAACCTGAATCATCTGTTCAAGTCCTGGAATGGGATTGGAACCCGTAACCTCATGATTCATCAGCAAGGTTGTCCAGTACTAAGGCCGCTACCAAAAATGGGTTATGTTGCCCATTCTGGCACCTTGATGAAGTAGGGGCATGGTTCTATTACTCGGTTCTTGAATCCATTTCAAGATCATCCTTTATGTATACAAAGCCCTTAACGGGCTTGCCCCCACCTACATCAAGAATCTGCTCACCCACCACACCACCTCCAGGTCCCTCAGGTCGGCCGACTTGGGGTTACTGACCATCCCGCGGTCTAGGCATCAGCTCAGGGGCGACCGACCGTGCCTTTCTGGTTGCAGCTCCTACACTGTGGAACAGCATCCCTCTTCCCATCAGAACCGCCCCCTCCATCGACTCTTTTAAGTCTAGACTTAAAACTTATTTCTACTCTCAAGCCTTTCTTGAGGTCCTCTGAGGGAGCGCTGTATGTATGCACCTATGTGTGTATTATTAGATCTATGTACCACTGTTTGTAGCACATTGGTACCTGCACTGATGTAAAGCACTTTGGTCAACGAGAGTTGTTTTTAAACGTGCTATAGAAATAAAATGGACTTGACTAGGCATGGAGAAATGGTTCTATTTCTTAGGGGACAGTAGGGACAGAGAGGACTTTGTTTGCTTCACTGACGGACAAAGAGTAACAATGGAACGAAGATTGGCTTGTCTCAGCACTGGGGAAGTTGAACTGAGTAGATTCCAACTATCCAAAAATAGACTCGGAGAAAGGAAAATGTTTTGTGGTTACAAAGGGAGATGTTTTTGGCTATGTAATCATGACTGTTTTCCCCAATTTATATGTTTCTATTTCATCAAGGAAGGGAACTGTTCTAGTGTGGTTTAAAAAAATGAGATAGAAGCCTGTAAGTTTGACGGCTAAACATAAGTGAGGTTGTTGGAACCCACGAGAACCGTTAATTAGAGTCAAGGTTAAGAAAAGGGAAGGAATGTTAAGGACAAGGGCAGGAATGGGGGAAGTATAATCACATTGATGTTGCCAGAACTAGAGGGTGTGAGCTATCGGGAGAGGTTGAGTAGGCTTGGATTTTATTCCTTGGAGTGCAGGAGGATGAGGGGTGATCTTATAGATGTGTATAAGATCATGAGAGGAATAGATTGGGTAGATGCACAGAGTCTCTTGCCCAGAGTAGGGGAATCGAGGACCAGAGGACATAGGTTTAAAGTGAAGGGGAAAGATTTACTAGGAATCTGAGGGGTAACTTTTTCACACAAAGGGTGGTGGGTGTAAGGAACGAGCTGCCGGAGGAGGTAGCTGAGGCAGAGAGTATCCCAACGTTTAAGAAACAATTAGACAGGCACATGGATGGGACAGGTTTGGAGGGATAAGGACCAAATGCTGGCAGGTGGGACCAGAGTAGCTGGGACATGTTGGCCAGTGTGGGCAAGTTGGGACAGTGGCAGAAATCCCAGAGGGGGACAGGGGTGCACGTCCCCCCTATGTTTTGTAATCTGGATTTTAAAACTGTTAAAAATCTCTGCTTTCTGCGAGACAGAGGGGGTGGGACTGATGATCGAGGGCGCCGATTGGACAAGAGAGACGTCAGTCAGCCGGCAGTGGGGGGGGGGGGGGGGGTGGGACATGATGATTTAGCGCGATGATTGGAGGGAGGTGTCGGTCAGAGGCGGAAGTAGGGGGGTGGGTCTGAGGATAGAGCGCGGTGATTGGAGGAGGGAGACGTCCTGGTGAAGCAAAAATCAGAGCGGTGTTTGAATCGGCCCGTTTATGGGGCCTTTCATCGCCCAGCACGGCGCAGCTTTAAATCAGCCGCGGGATCTTCCACCGCCCCGCGGTCAAATTGCTGCATTGAGGTGATCGAGGCCCCTGATGTTGAAGCCCCCACTGGGCAATGAAAGACCCCACAAACGGGCCGATTGAAGCCCCACGATTCGGGGCGGACGAAGCTGCAGTTGCCGGAGTTCCGAGTTGGTCACCAACCAGGTTACCGGCCGTAGGGCCCATGGCCGAAATCTCGCGTGTGTGCGCATACGCGCGCGCGGCCGCCAAGAAATTGTGTGTGTGTGTGTGTGTGTGTGTGTCCCCCATGTTTTGACAGCGATTTCCATGCCTGAGTTGGGACGAAGGACCAGTTACCACACTGTATCACTCTCTGACTCGATGACTACGATGCACAGTTCATACCACCATGAAAGCCCACCAATACCTCTACCTCTGTGGAATATTGAGCAGATGCAACATGAATATTTTTACACATTTGTATAGGAGTAGAGTAGATAACATCATGACTGGTTGCAACAAGGGCTGGTTTGGCAACTGAAACACTCAGGAAGAGAATAGTGGACACTGCCCGGTCTAGCAGACGTTCTGACCACATTGAAGGGACTTTATTGGAGGTGCTGCCTCTAAATGGCAACCAGTATTGTCAAAGACACACACAATCCCGGCCACGTTCTCACCTCACTGCTACCATCAGGAAGAAGGAGCCTGAGCCTCTACAGCTCCAAATGTCACTTTCTACTGCTACATTGCTATATTTGGAGCATTTTTAGTGTCAGTTTCCAGTGAGAGCGACACTGCACTTGGATTTGAACAACGTGAGAATAAAAATTGAGAAAGGTCCTTAGTCAGTGGGTAAATGAAATGCCACGTTGATCGCTGTGCTAAATGTGGAAGCATCTCACATGGTTCCTGCTCTCCTTTGATTTGATGTGTCAAGGCCCTGTCCTACTTTCCCGAGATACTCACGAACTCTCCTGCGTTTTCCCCTTGATGCGAACTCGGGGAATGTCAGGGAATGTCGGTACTGAGCTCGTAGGAGTCTGTAGGAGTCCGTAGATATTTCGTAGTGGCTCATAATGCCAGCCGTAGGTACTCGGGGCATCAGGTAAGTCGGGATGTTTTTTCAACGTGTTGAAAAATGTCCACGAGTAAAAAAAATAGCCCCGTGTACCTACAAACGGCTATTACCGTAAATCTCCGAGTTCAAATCAAGGGGAAAACTTGGTAGAGTTTGTGAGTAAGTCGGGAACGTGGGACAGGGCCTTGAGAAGGAACTGCAGATGCTGGATTACACCGAAGATAGACACAAAATGCTGGAGTAACTCAGCGGGACAGGCAGCATCTCTGGAGAGAAGGAACGGGTGACGTTTCACGTTCTTCAGACTGAAGAAGGGTCTCGACCCGAAACGTCACCCATTCCTTCTCTCCAGAGATGCTGCCTGTCCGGCTGAGTTACTCCAGTATTTTGTGTCTGTCCTTTGATTTTAGTTGCTTCCGTGATTTACAGCTGTTTTACTTTGCAGTGTACGAGACAGACAACCACACAGAAATTGTAAACACAACTTGCCATCAGTACAATGGTTCACTTTCACATCTGAATGTCACCCCTCCCCCCCCCCCCCCCGCCCCATCTCCCCCTGTATTATGCAAAGATGGGAACTTGTTTGGTTGGAAACTATTGTGTACCATTTTAACATTCCTTTTAGATGAATAATAATCAAACAAAAATTGTTAACTATAGTTTATCAACACAGCCGGTTTTCAAACTTCGGATGAAATATAACCCAGCACTTTCATAAACATGAAAGGATCCAGAATTCTTTGCTGTAACATGTGGCATTAATTATGACTTACAAGTTTTGAGACCTTGCAGTTTTGGAACCTTTTGAAAACAGCGAGTCTCCAAAACTTGCCCTGAAAAAAAACAATTAAAGGGCCTGTCCCACTTTCCCGACTTACTCACGAATTTCCCCCTCGATTCAAACTCGCAGAATGGTCGTAGCGAGCCCATAGATATTTCACAGCGGCTCATAATGCCAGCTGTAGGTACTCGGGGCATCAGGTAAGTCGGGACGGTTTTTTCCGCATGATAGAAAATGTCCATGAGTAAAAACATAGCCCCGAGTACCTATGCTGGCATAACGAGCCGGTACGATATATCTACGGATTCCTACAGCCTCCTAGGGACTTGTTACAAACATTCTGCGAGTTTGAATCAAGGGGAAAATTCGGGAGAAACCGTGAATAACTCGGGAAAGTGGGACAAGCCCTCAGTATTGATGTGGATAGAGAACTGGCTAGCAGACAGGAGGCAAAGGGTAGGAGTAAACGGGTCCTTTTCAGAATGGCAGGCAGTGACTAGTGGGGTGCCGCAAGGCTCAGTGCTGGGACCCCAGCTATTTACAATATATATTAATGATTTGGACGAGGGAATTCAATGCAACATCTCCAAATTTGCAGATGATACCAAGCTGGGGGGTATAGTTAGGTGTGAGGAGGATGCTTGGAGGCTGCAGGGTGATTTGGATAGGCTGAGTGAATGGGCAGATGCATGGCAGATGCAGTACAATGTGGATAAATGTGAGGTTATCCACTTTGGTGGCAAAAACATGAGGGTAGACTATTATCTGAATGGTGGCAGATTAGGTAAGGGGGAGATGCAACGAGACCTGGGTGTCATGGTACACCAGTCATTGAAAGTAGGCATGCAGGTGCAGCAGGCAGTGAAGAAAGCAAATGGTATGTTAGCATTCATAGCGAAAGGATTTGAGTATAGGAGCAGGGAGGTTCTACTGCAGTTGTACAGGGTTTTGGTGAGGCCACACCTGGAGTACTGCGTACAGTTTTGGTCTCCAAATCTGAGGAAAGACATCCTTGCCATAGAGGGGGTACAGAGAAGATTCACCAGACTGATTCCTGGGATGTCAGGACTTTCATATGAGGAAAGATTGGATAGACTCGGTTTGTACTCGATGGAATTTAGAAGATTGAGGGGGGATCTTATAGAAACCTACAAAATTCTTAAGGGGTTGGACAAGCTAGATGCTGGAAGATTGTTCCCGATGTTGGGGGAGTCCAGAACAAGGGGTCACAGTCTAAGGATAAGGGGGAATTCCTTTAGGACCGAAATGAGGAAAACATTCTTTACACAGAGAGTGGTGAGTCTCTGGAATTCTCTGCCACAGAAGGTAGTTGAGGCCAGTTCATTGGCTATATTTAAGAGGGCGTTAGATGTGGCACTTGTGGCTAAAGGGATCAGGGGGTATGGAGAGAAGGCAGGTACGGGATACTGAGTTGGATGATCAGCCATGATCACATTGAATGGCGGTGCAGGCTCGAAGGGCCGAATGGCCTACTCCTGCACCTATTTTCTATGTTTCTATGTTTCTATGTTAAGGAGAAACAGGTTCTCCGAATGGAAATAATCAAAGATGTTTGATAGAAAGTGTGAGTTCTTTTCCCCACTCAACTCCAGACACTGCGGGCTGTTTACATCAACTTGTGTGTCGTTTAGTGGCACCTCTCTCTGCCTCACTATCTGCTCGGGCCGCAGGCAAGGTCACAGTGGCCAACATTGTTGCTTTGTTTAAGAAGAGAAGTCAAGATAATCTAGGAAATTGTCGGCTGGTAATCCTTGCGTCAGCGGTTGGGAAACTATTAGAGACAAATCCTCAGTTTAGGATTTATTCCCATTTGGAAGGAAGCTTTGTACATAGCAAAGATAGCCACAAAAAGCTGGAGGAACTCAGCAGGACAGGCAGCATCTCTGGAGGGAAGGAATGGGTGACATTTCAGATCGAGACCCTTCTTCAGCCGAACGTCAGAGGGAGAAAGAAATACATTGATAAGGAAGTTTCAGGTGTGAAAACAGGGCAAAAGGGAATGGAGATCAAGGAAGTGCAGAATACATCATTGGGAGCTGGGAGAAGGTAACAACAAAGCAAACAGAGATGAAATGTAGTCGCAGACAGTCAGACTGGTCGGAGAACTAGGAAGGGGGAGCGATGGAGAGAGAGAGAAAACAAGGGTTATTTGAAACTTTCCCTCTCTCTCCATCTCTCTGGGAACTCCACCTTCCTCCCACTTTCCAGAGACGTACAGGTTTGTAGGTTAATTGGCTTCACTAAATACAAATTATAAATTGGCCCTAATGTGTAGTGTAGTGTGTGTGAGTGTAATGGAGATCGCTGGTGGGCATGGACTCGGTGGGCTGAAGGGCCTGTGTCCTTGCTGTACCACTTATCTAAACTACACTAAAGATTGGGTAAAGAAACTTCCTAACCCTGCACTAAATGCTCGGTACACGTGACAATAAACTAACTAACTACCACCCTCCAAGATGGGGCGGTGGGCTGGACATTCCACTCTGCCCCTTGCCGAGTTTCTGAGCACCATGTGTGGTTTCTTTGCCACTGTAAATCTGTCTGAGCTGATTCAAAATTTCCATTATTCCCATCTGTGTTTGTGCCATATTCCAGGAAATGGATTTATATTTATAACGTGTTTATGGTCAAAGTTGAGTTTCACTGCAAGTTGGAATGCGCTTTTCAGGAAAAGCTGTGCCAAGAATTTGCACAATTCACCCATCAATGGATTCTGTACCACAGTCACCATTATCTCCAGGTCGATTAGTGGGAAGATGACCAAGGATGAGATTCACCTGAGCACAACCAATACTTGCTCAGCGCCAGATGTTCCAGATGTGGTCACCTCCATTACCAATTGGAGCTGTTGTGGAGATCTTATGAGCCTTACTTTTCCCACATAGGAAATCCATGGGCACAAAGTGCTGGGTTGGGAGAAACAGGCGATGAAAACATATTGAGAGTAATTGAGTGTACTGCCCTCGGCCCAACATGTCCCAGCTACACGAGTCCCACCTACCCGCGTTTGGTCCACATCCCTCCAAACCTGTCCTATCCATGTACCTGTTTAACTGTTTCTTAAATGTCGGGATATGTGAGAATGATATAGGAAAGAACTGCAGATGCTGCTTTAAACCGAAGATAAACACAAATAGCTGGAGTAACTCAGCGGGACAGGAGGCATCTCTGGAGAGAAGGAATGGGTGACGTTTCGGGTCGAGACCAATGGTACACTAGTTCTATCCTGCACGCTACGGAGAATTTACAGAAGCCAATTAACCTACAAACCTGCACATCTTGGGAGTGTGGGAGGAAACCGGAGCACCTGGAGAAAACCCACGAGGTCACGTGGAGAACGTGCAAACTCCATACAGACAGCACCCATAGTCAGGATCAACCCCTGGTCTCTGGCGCTGTGAGGCAGCAACTCTACTGCTGCGCCACTGTGCTGTGCAAGGAGATCTTCTAGGGAACGTAGACAGGGACAATAAGTAGCTGGGGCAGAGTGGCAGGAGTTGGTCCGGTGGGATGCAAGTTCACATCATCTCCGTTCATATTCCTCTCCATTCTAAAACCACATAGAAAGCTGGCAACAAGTACATTTAACATTCAGTAAGAGAGTACGTTTTGCACTGTTCTTCCCTATTGTATGTGATAAAGTTTATTTTTGAATAAACAAGATTTGATGGGAGTCCGTCGGCAGATACCTGATATCTTCACACTACTACATATATCAACTGTAATATCACACCCAGTAGCTGCCTCACAATAAATGTTAGTTTACTGCCATCGTGCATGTAGAGATGGTGAAATGAAGTTTACACAAACAGGATGGGGATTCAGACGCAAGATCACTTAGTCCTTTACTGGAGATTTTGTGGTTTGTGATTTTTGAGTCTGTTTCCATTTATGCTTGCATATTAACCCACAACAACATAACAATGCCAAACATGGCCAAGTGCATCATTCCTAATTATTTACGAATGGAAAGAACATCATGAACATATCTTGAGTGGAAAGATGACTCGTTTATAAATGGCTTGTCGGTGGGCAGCACGGTGGCGCAGCGGTAGAGATACTGCCTCACAGCGCCGGAGACCCGGGTTCGATCCCGACTACAGGTGCTGTCTGCAAGGAGTTTGTACGCTCTTCCCGTGACCTGCGTGGGTTTTTTCCGATCTTCGGTTTCCTTCCACACTCCAAAGACGTTCAGGTTTGTAGGTTAATTGGCTTGCTATAAATGTCAATTGTCACCAGAAGCCACACTTCCTTTATGGAATCCACTGTCATTAACCTCCTGCCCACAGTCATTGCTTCAGCCTTCAACAGACCAAGTGTAGACACTGCCCCACGAATCACCAACAAAGAGCTTGGTGTGATTTCTGAGAGGAAAACACAAACAGTTTCAAACAGTTTCTAAGGGGCCACAGTTTAAGAATACGAAGTAAGCCATTTAGAACGGAGACGAGGAAACACATTTTCACACAGAGAGTTGTGAGTCTGTGGAATTCTCTGCCTCAGAGGGCGGTGGAGGCAGGTTCTCTGGATGCTTTCAAGAGAGAGCTAGATAGGGCTCTTAAAGATAGCGGAGTCAGGGGATATGGGGAGAAGGCAGGAACGGGGTACTGATTGTGGATGATCAGCCACGATCACATTGAATGGTGGTGCTGGCTCAAAGGGCCGAATGGCCTCCTCCTGCACCTATTGTCTATAAGCTCGCCAGTGTGAAGAATGACGATACAACACAAGGTATTCTTTCTATTTTCACTTGAAACACCTAGATTGGGGAGGGTTTGTGAGTGTGTGTGTGTGTGTGTGTGTGTGTGTGTGTGTGTGTGTGTGTGTGTGTGTGTGTGTGTGTGTGTGTGTGTGCGTGCGTGCGTGCGTGTGTGTGTGTGCGTGTGCGTGCGCGTGCGTGTGTGTGTGTGTGTGCGGATGTGTGTGTGCGTGCGTGCATGTGTGAGCTGACTGTGAACATGAACAGGCAGGCCCGTTACCTGGAGATGGCCAAGCTGGTGATGGCGGGGCAGTTCCCCGGCACGCTGCTCCGCCTCAGCTCCTGACAAAGCACGAGCTGCCGCTCCCACCGTCCATCCGCTGTGGAGCATTGTTACAAACCAACAACGTTACTCTAAGAAAACTAGTCAATAAAGCCATGGTTGGTGAACACTTAACACTGGCACAGAATACTAGCGTCAGCCCAGTCACCCTGCTCGAGATGCCCAAGTCCCCTCCCCAAGTTCCATGTTTCCCTCTTATCCCCCCTCCCTCCACCCCCTCTCCCATAACTCACCCTCTGGCTTTACACTTCACTCCTCCTCTCCTCGTGTCTCATACCCTCTTGTCTCTTCACCTCTGCTCTCGTCTCTTAATCGACCCATCTGCCAATCGTTACCTGTGTGCTTGAAGCCTTCCATAATGGGAGAGCATTTTCGGACCCATTGTCTCCACTACAGATATTTGCAACAGCAAGGATTTTCTTTTGTTTTAAGGTTTCTTAACTGGTCCCTCTAAAATAGGGCCATATTTGTGTTAGATAATGGTGCGGTACGGTGGCACAACAGTAGAGTTGCTGCCTGGCAGCACCAGACATCTCTTTGGTGACCCTCAGACTATCCTTGATTGGACGTTGCTGGCTTTACCTTGCACTAAACGCTATTCCCCTATCACGTATCTGTACACTGTGAATGACTCGTGTGTTAATCATGTGTTGCCTTTCTGCTGACTGGTTAGCGCCAACAAAAGCTTTTCACTGTACCTCGATACACGTGACACTAAACTAAACTGAACTAAACTGAAATGGAGAGATGGTTAAACGAGATCTTGTAGATGCTGGAACCTGGATCAGAAAAGTATCTGTTGAAGGAGCTCAGTAGGTCAGGTAGCAACTGTGGAGGGGAAGGCCAATCACATTTTGGATCAGAACCCTTTATCTGGACTGATGAAAGGTTTGGAGCTGAAACGTTCACTGTCCATTTCCCTCTGTAGATTCTAAAGTCACCCATTCCTCCTCTCCACAGATGCTGCCTGCCCCGCTGAGTTACTCCAGCACTCTGTGAAACGTCACCCATTCCTTCTCTCCAGAGAAACTGCCTTAACCGCTGAGTTACTCCAGCATCTGATTGTTGTTGCTCATTGAAACCCTCTCAACTAGTTCACACACAAACGATAGATACATTACCATGTTTGTCTCTACTGGTGTGCTGAGATGCAGTGTGTTCCCCTTGTACTCTTGTGAACGCTGTCTTCCATAGCTGTGTTTAGAACATAATTCACAATGTTATAAACCTCCTTAAGATTTGCAACAGAAAAAGACACGGCATTAGATAAACATTAGACGATATTGAAACCAGACACATCACATCCGTGGAGTAGCAGACAGCCGACCCTACTCTCGATCTTCCCTTGTAAATAATACCTGCACCACCATGGGTAGATGTTTATAAGAGGAAAATAATTGTAAAACCACAAAAACAAACTAATGGTCTGCTCCTGGCAGCACTTCTGAACTGTCGAGAATAAAGGGCTTGCAACGACCGATGACGGGTGCCGGCAGTTGCCGAGAAAGTTGCGTAAGTGGGACAGGCCCATTAGAAAGTCAAGTGTAGTTGTCATTGGTACCGACACACAACAGTTTAATTCTTATTTGTTGTAGATTAACAGACACATTAGCACAATAACACTGAGATAAATAATTAATAATACACTAACATTAATAACTACTAGCAGGTAACTATAAAAGTGTGAAGCCACATCTGTGTGGCTGCTACACGATGAACCACACTCTGGATCGTTTTTATCTTTGCTGTGGTTGTCTACGGATTGATTATATTCATGTATGGGTAATGATTTGACTGGATAGTACGGAAATTATTTAACGTGGTAGAGCTGCGACCTCACAGCACCAGAGACCCAGGTTCGATCCTGACCTCAGCTGCTGTTTGTATGGAGATTACACACGATCACCTAGTCCTGCCTGACCCGCTGAGTTACTGCAGCATTTTGTGTCACTTTGGTGTAAACCTGCATCTACACTTCCTTGTTAGACTTACTTGCACGGTTCCATCAGCACATCCCGTAATAACAACATTGCGATCATCCCATTCATGTATCTCCGTGAAGCAACAGCACAGAATCTCCTTCGCCGGCTCTGTGGTCATGCTGATGCTGGCGACTGCATGGCCATTGAGGGTCCACAGGTAGAGGCAAGTCCCCGCACAGGAGGCAATGTCCCCCTGAAACAAGAAAGCACTGAATGGTGAGAGGGCATAACAGTACCATACGACACAACACGATAAAACTTTACTCATCCCCGCAGGGAAACTGGTCACAACACACAACCAGACACACGGAAACTTGTAATTCAAAGTGCCACATCAAACCCAGCAAAGCATTCAGGCAGACCATCTCTATTCAAATAGTCCCCTCTTCTGTTTTGTTTCTGTGAACAATCAACTTCTAATTTAAAGCTAACAACTAAAAAGTAGAAAATCAACGCATTTCAAAAGTAAAAATTTGAAACACTTAACATTTTATTTGATTTTTTAAAAACTTTTACCCGTTTAAAAAAGAAACTTTCTAGAGGTTTGGATGGTTCCCCAAGCAGACGATCAAAGGCATTTGGCAGAAGATGTCATTACTAGCACAGTGGCGCAGCTGGTAGTGCTGCTGTTGCACAGCGCCAGAGACCTGGGGTCGATCCTGACCTCATGTGCTGCCTGTATGGTGTTTGCACGTTCTCCCCGTGACTCTGAGTGCTCCGGTTTCCTCCCACATCCCAAAGAAATGCAGGTTTGAGAGTTAATTGGCCCAAGTGTGCGGGGAGTGGATGAGAAAGTGGGACAACATAGAACTAGTGTGAATGGGTGATTGCTGGTTGGCATGGATTCTGTGGGCCAGAGGGCCTGTTTCCATGCTGTATCACTGAACTGAACTGAACACTCAGAACTCCCAGATCTACCTGTCAGTTCCGGTCGGGAGGTTGTGGGTGGAGGGAGTTGGGGGGGCGAAATGAAACAATATTTCTTCCAATACCAAGTTACTAAGTCCACCTCCCACTGCCATTACTTGCATGGACCTTGAGTACGTTGCAGGGGACGTTACTTGGGTAAGTGTATAGAGTCCTTTATCCAGAGATGGGGAATCAAGAACCAGTGGACATTGGTTTAAGGTGAGGGAGGAAAGATTTAATAGCTACCTATGGGGAAAGTATTTTATACAAAGTGGGGTATGTATATGGAATGAGCTGCCAGCGGAGGTAGTTGAGACAGATACTATCACAACATTTAAGAAACATTTAGATATACATGGATAGGATAGGTATAGAGCGGTATGGGCCAAAGGCAAGCTGGTGGGGCTAGTATAGATGGGACATGTTGCTTGGTGTGGGCGAGTTGGGCTGAAGGGCCTGTTTTCATGATGCATGACTTTATGAAGACCTAAGTAACAGTGAATGTTGGTGATGCCTCACTTTCCTCTGTCTGACATTCTTTGACGTTAAATTTATTGATTTCAGGTCACCCGATTTGTTTTTGCACCTGAATTACCCAATTAATGATGCAGCTTGCATTAGTTGATGGCAGCCGGCCACTGCTGATGAGGTACAATGAAGGTGCGTTAATCTCATCGACATGTTGCAAAACCATTCCCAACTGTGTCGCTACCATCTGATAATAACATTTAGCCAGCTCAAACATTTTTAAATTGCAAAAGATTATACTTTCTGCACCATTATAAAATTGTATGGCAGTATAATTTGTTGAAGATATTACCCAGCTATAAATGGCTCCTGCAGCAATAAAACATTACAAGAACAAGGTACCAGCTTGGCTCTCCCGGCTGAAGTGGGGAAAGCATCTATGAACAGTTTAATGCCTCCACAAATGTGTTGTAACTATATTAAGGTGTGTAGTTACATATATCATTGCAGCAAGCAGAGTCCTTTCCCATCTGCATCATTCCCCAAGTGTTGGCAGACGTGTCTGTAGCTCCAGTCTCCAATTTGTTCAACCACAACATCCTTCTACAACATTCCCAGTTTTCCTCATCCTACTAATCACAGAACCGGTCGGATTCCCTGGATTTATCCACTCATGCAGATTGCTAGTTTAGTTTAGTTTAGAGATACAGCGCAGAAACAGGCCCTTCGGCCCACCGAGTCCGTGCCGACCAGTGATCCCCGCACACTAACACTACCCTACACACACTGGGGACAATTTACAATCACACCGAGCCAATTAACCTACAAACCTGTACGTCTTTGTAGTGAGGGAGGAAACTGAATATCCCGGAGAAAAGCCACGCAGGTTGGGGGAAGAACGTACAAACTCCGTACAGACAGCACCCGTAGTCAGGATCGAACCCGGATCTCTAACGCACTGAGGGAGCAACTCTACCGCTGTGCAATCATGATGCAATCCCATTCTAAAGGGGATGGCAAACAGCCAGAGATCATGGTGTGTATTGGTAACAATGACATCGGTAAATAAGAGGGATGGTGTCCAGTGACATAAATTTAACAAAGTAGGTCACAGATTAATACAGGAGGACCACTGTTGTAATCTCTGGGTTATCTCTGGTGTCACAAGCTCGTGAGCACAGGAATTGGAAGTCAGATAAGTATGTGTTTAAAGGCACGGTGTAGGGAGGACTTTGGATTGCTGGATCATTACTGAGGAAGGTGGAACCTGTACTCAGATGGACCTGTGTGCCTGGGTAGAAATTGGCTGCAACCTTCCCTCCATTGATGAACTGTACACTGCAAGGGCCAGGGCGCGAGCGGGCAAGATCATCTCTGACCCCTCTCACCCTGGCCACAAACTCTTTGAATCACTTCCCTCTGGAAGGCGACTCCGGACTGTCAAAGCTGCTACAGCCAGACATAAAACCACGAATAGTTGCTCTAGTCAATGACCAAAACTCTGCAGCCTCCTTTTGCTAAGGAATTTTATTTAATTCACATGTTTAAACTGTAATGTTTCATTATTAATCTTTAATGTTTTATGTTTTTTACTTAATTGTTAATGTATGTCATGTTGTTACTGCGAGCAGAGCACCGAGGCAAATTCCTTGTATGTGAATACTTGGCCAATAAACTTATTCATTCATTCATAACATATCCTTGAAGAGAAGTTCGCCAGTGTTTCATGAAAGTTTCAGATGATGGCTGCGTGTAGCACTGAGTTTGGGCAACTGTGACAGGCTTCGGCAAAATTGTAAATGGTCCCCAGTGTGTGTAAGTTAGTGTTAGTGTGCGGGGATCGCTGGTCGTCACTGACTCAGTGGGCCGAAGGGCCTGTTTCTGCGCTATATCTCTAAACTACATTAAACTGTTTAGTAGCACCAGGAAGATAACACAACATCCCAGATTCATAATATAGAAACAAGGAACTGCTGACACTGGTTTACACCAATTGAGAGTGGGGGCTGTGGGAGTTAACGTACAATAGTGAGCTTTAACATCATTTGAAGTCTGTGACCCTTTGAGTAACGAGGTGGTGTGGCACTCACAGTTGTATTGTTGATGGAGACGGCAGTGACTGGGACTTGGTGGTGCTGGAGTTGACTGAGGTAGGCCATGGTGTTATAGTCCCAGATGATGCAGGTCCTGTCACATGACCCGCTCACAATCACGTTGTACGTCAAACTGACGGCCAGGCAGGTGACAGCTTCCGTATGGCCATGGAGAACCTGGGGGGAAGAACGGTTCACACCCGTGTCAGTGTCATAGTGTCACAGAGTGATACAGTACAGAAACAGGCCCTTCGGCCCAACCCGCCCACACTGGCCAACAATGTCCCAGCTACACTAGTCACAGAGTGATACAGTACGGAAACAGGCCCTTCGGCCCAACCCACCCACACTGGCCAACAATGTCCCAACTACACTAGTCACAGAGTGATACAGTACAGAAAGAGGCCCTTCGGCCCAACCCACCAACAATGTCCCAACTACACTAGTCACAGAGTGATACAGTACAGAAACAGGCCCTTCGGCCCAACCCACCCACACTGGCCAACAATGTCCCAACTACACTAGTCACAGAGTGATACAGTACAGAAAGAGGCCCTTCGGCCCAACCCACCAACAATGTCCCACCTACACTAGTCACAGAGTGATACAGTAGCTAAACAGGCCCTTCGGCCCAACCCACCCACACCAGCCAACAATGTCCCAGCTACACTAGTCACAGAGTGATACAGTAGCTAAACAGGCCCTTCGGCCCAACCCGCCCAACAATGTCCCACCTACACTAGTTCCACCTGCCTGCCCTTGGTCCATATCCCTTCAAATCTGTGCTATCCATGTACCATATAACGGTTTCTTAAATATTGGGATAGCCCCAGCCGCAACTACCTCCTCTGGCAGTTTGTTCCATACAGCCACCACCCTCTGTGTGAAAATGTTACCCCTCAGATTCCTATTAAATATTTTCCCCTTCACCTTAAACCTATGTCCTCTGGTCCTCTATTCACCTATTCTGGACAAGAGACTCTGTGCATCTACCCGATATATTCCTCTCATGATTTTATACACTTCTATAAGATAACCCCTCATCCTCCTGCGCTCCAAGGAATAGAGTCCCAGCCTGCTCAACCGCTGCCTATAGCTCACACCCTCTAGCCCTGGCAACACCCTCGTGAATCTTCTCATGAACCGGAGGACATTGATTTAAGGTGACAAGTGAATGATTTAATAAGAACCTGAGGGCCAACCTTTCACACAAAGGGTGGTGGGTGTATGGAACGAGCTGCCAGAGGAGGTAGTTGAGGCTGGGACTATCACAACGTTTAAAAGACACAAAGTGACGGAGTAACTCAGTGGGTTCGGCAGCATGTTTGAAAAACATGGATAGGTGACGTTTTGGATCAGGAACTTTTAAAAGCCATTGGAAAGGTTCAGAGGCATATGGGCCAAATGCCAGCGGATTTGGCAAGCTTCGATGGGGCATCTGGGTCAGCATGGGCTAATTGGGCTGAAGGGCCTGTTGCCTTGCTGTATGCTCAATGACTCCACCTACATTCATAAATAAAGCCCAGACTGGGGCATTAGCAGGAAGATTATAGACAATAGGTGCAGGAGTAGACCATTCGGCCCTTCGAATCAGTACCCCGTTCCTGCCCTCTCCCCATATCCCTTGACTCATATCCCATATTCTGGAACATCAGATGCTAGCAGGAAAAAGTAGACACAAAAAGCTGGAGTAACTCAGTGGGTCAGGCAGCATCTCTGGAGAGACGGAATGGGCGAAGTTTCGGCTCGTGACCCGAAACGTCGCCTATCTCCTTCGCTCCTTAGATGCTGCTGCACCCGCTGAGTTTCTCCAGTTTTTTGTGTAACCCCCGAGTTACTCCAGCATGTTGTGTCTATCTTCGGTTTAAACCAGCATCTGCAGTTCCTTCTTAGCAAATGCTAGCAGGAATGTTGGTTCAAGGAAACATGGACAAATAGCAGAAAGTAAGTCACCGTACCTCTTTTAGCGCCATGCTTTTCCATTTGTCTTTGCTGATCAATAATTCCCAAACACAGATGACAGTGCTGGTCCCGCCGGTAATAACCTTGGCGGGTGTAGGACACACCGCACATAGGCACTGTCCCCAGTCTGACAGGCACTCAAACACCACCTGGCCCTGTAACACAAGGAGGAGCTTTCAAAATGTGTCCACGTCCGATGTCTGATCAATCTTTCAATCCACATTCGCTGCAGGACTGCATGAAGTAGGCTGAGTCCAAGCAGCAGCTGCCTTTCCAATCCCCCTCACCTGCATCCACCTATCACTTGGACCAGATATACAGTGTAGAAACAGGCCCTGTGGCCCACTGAGTCCGTGCTGACCAGCGATCACCCCTGTACACTAGTTGCATCCTACACACTAGGGGCAAGTTACAGAAGTCAGTTGACCTACAAACCTGTACGTCTTTGGGATGTGGGAAGAAACCAGCGCACACAGAGAAAGCCCACGCTGCCACGGGGAGAACGTGCAAACTCCGTACAGACAGTCAGGATCGAACCCGGGTCTCTGGAGCTGTGAGGCAGCAACTCTACCCCAGCCTCTCTTTACCAGATTTCTTCCCCAACCCCAATCAGCCTAAAGAAGGACCCCAGCTTAAAACATCACCTATCCACGTTCTCCACAGATCCTGCCTGAACCGCTAAATTACTCCAGCATTTTGTGTCTTGTTTTGTATGCCAGCATCTGCAGTTCTGAGCGTCTACCAGTAACCAACAGTTCTTGGGGAAACAAAGCCATGGAGGAACTGGAAGCAGCAGCTGAAGAGGCAGGCGGGACAATCTGGAGGAACCTGAGGAGGCAGGCGGGACAGTCGACATTTCAGGTGGAGACCCAACATCAGGACTGAGATGCCACAGGGGAGAGAACCACTGGAGAAGGTGAGGGGCGGGGGAGAGAGGCAGGAGCTGGCAGTTCACGTTCATCAATTATAACAGTAGAATTAGGCCATTCAGCCCATTGAGTCTACTCCACCATTCAATCATGGCTGATCTATCTCCCCTTCCTAACCCCATTTTCCTGCCTTCTCCTCTTGACACCCATTCTAATGAAGAATTTGTCTATCTCTGCCTTTAAAATATCCACTGACGGCCTCCACTGCCCCCTGTGGCAATGAGTTGCACAGATTAACTACCCTCTGACTAAAGAAGTTCCTCCTCACCTCCTTTCTAAAGGAGCACCCTTTAATTCTGAGGCTGTGACCTCTGGTCCTAGACTCTCCCACCAGTGGAAACATCCTTTCCACATCCACTCTATCTACGCCTTTCACAATTCTGTAAGATTACATCCTCTGACGACCTGTAAGAATTGTCAATTCCAACCCATTGAGTTTGAAGAACTCATTCATGATCTTTCCAGTCAGTTCAGTACTTAAATATTTTTGTGGGTTGAGTGAAAGATAAATATGGGAAAGTTCACAAGGACAACTGCAGATGCTGGTTTAAACTGAAGATAGACACAAAATGCCTGAGTAATTCAGTGGGTCAGACAGCATGTTTGGAGAAAAGGAATAGTTGATGTTTCAGCTCGAGACTCTTCTTCAAACTCTGTGGGTAAGAAGGGTCTCGACCCGAAACGTCACCTATTCTCCAAAGATGCTGCCTGTCCCGCTGAGTTCCTCCAGCTTGTGTGTCTATCGTCACAAGGTCAACTCACTTGGCCCCCTGTCAAATGGGGATTGAGAAAGCAGGAAGAGCCTTGGTCTATCATCACAGCTGAAACAAGAAACAAAACGATGCTGGCTTTCAGTGATTGATGCGTTTTACTCACCCTGTCAGTACCGTAGTTTCCCAGGGAACAGCTGAAGTCATCATGACCCCAGGAGAAGGTTTTGTTCCCATGGGGAGGCAGTAGTGTTGTATTCTTCTCAACAGCAACAACCCCCTTCTCAGTGAGTGCGATCTGTCCGACGGCTCCACCAAGTGACGCTGCGTGGAAGGAGAACACAGAGGAAGTGGTGCAGAAACTAGAGCCAGCGACCGGCCCTCTGTGGCCCTGCTCTGCCTCTTCCATCCCCTGCTCACTCCCCTTCTCGACAGCTTGGACACGGGTAGCCAGTGGCAGTGGGAGATTAGCGAGTGAATTTCCTCATCTGCCCTCATCTGAACTGGGGCAGTTCAGTGCTGTGCCATAGAGTTATAGAGTCTATAAGGTGGACAAGCATGGAAACTTATCCATGCCGACCAACATGCCCTCTCTACACCAGTCCCACCGGTGATGTATGAGTCTGTGACTCTGTGAGACCATTGCCTCTCACTATCAGCCTTGTAGTGACTGTGATAGTCACAGCACCTCATATTTTGCTTGGGTAGTATACACCCCAGCGGTATGAACATTGACTTCTCCAATTTCAGGTAGTCCTTGCTTTCTCCCTCTTTCCCCTCCCCTTCCTAGCTCTCCCACAGCCTGATGTCTCCACCTCTTCCTTTCTTCTTCTCGTCCCCCCCACCCTCACATCAGTCTGAAGAAGGGTCTCGACCCAAAACGTTGCCTATTTCCTTTGCTCCATAGATGCTGCCTCACCCGTTACGTTTCTCCAGCATTTGTGTCTACCTTCGATTTTCCAGCATCTGCAGTTCCTTCTTACACAACTAAACGTCACAGGACTGGTGTACTTTGAGCCGTTCCCACAGATTAGCTTACGTACAATTGGGTGACACGTGCAGCATTATCACCCAAGGGTGCAGGTACCTGTCACTGGAGCAGCAGAGGGCTTCAGATTCTCCAGGTGGTAGAGGATAGGCTGGGTGGAGGCAAGCTGGAGGTGGTCCTTCCCTGACCAATGCCTGGCTTGGTTGATCCGGGCTGGATGTGCTTTCTTGAAAAGCTGAATGCAAACAAAAGAGCTGGCTCAGTCAGAAACAGAGCTCTGCTTGTGAGAGTATTGGATATGATTGGCAGCTCAATTACCGATCTCTTACACAGAGTGGGGCAGGTGTTTTTGTGAATGGGCTTGTAGTACAATACTCCCCTCTATCATCCAGCCAATGGGTCTAAACTAATTGTTGGAGGATTCAGTGTTTATACCGCTGGGTTGTAAGCTTCCCAAGCGGAATATGAGGCGTTGTTCCTCCAGTTTGTGTGTGGCCTTACTCTGGCCATGGAGGTGGCCCAGGACAGAAAGGTCAGTGTGGGACTGGGAAGGCAAGTTAAAATGGTTCGCAACTGAGAGATCTAGCAGGCCTTGGCGGACTGAGTGTGAGTGCTCGGCGAAATGGTCCCTTAATCTACGCTTGGCCTTGCCAATGTGAAGGAGGCCACTTTGGAAGTCCAGGAGACAAGGTTGGAAGAGGTGCATATCAACCTGTGTATCACCTGTAACACCTGCAGGGGTCCCTGGATGGTGCAGGGGAAGGTAGAGGGACAGGTGTTACATCTCCTGCGGTTATAGGGAAGGTTTCCTGGGGGGGGGGGGTGGTTTGGGTGGGAAGGGATGAGTGAAGCAAGGGGTTGTAGAGAGAGTAGTCTCTGCGGAAAGCAGAAAGGGTTTGGGATGGGAAGATGTGAATATATTTTGTTGCTTCCTGCTCTCCTTTATATTGAGCTGGCGGTTACATTGACACAAACTCCTTTGGAGGTCCGGACCATAAACCACCACCTTAGTTTGAAAACACACAAATAAATACTGATTACAATATTGAAACCAGCTTAACTTGCACCTGTTTAGGAATCTGCCCAAAGTTACTGACGAATCCTAAGATGGTATCCTTTCTCAATGGGTCGTTGATGTTACTGAGATCAGCCAGCTCATCGTAGAAATAGGGATGGAAAACATTCACTGCTTCAACGGCACTTGGACCCTTCAGCTTGCAACCAAATATGAGGTCTATCCAGTGATGGAGATGTGCGGAGACGTGGTCACATTCCAGAGCCTGCGGGGAGAGAACAGACCCATCCGTGGAGCGGCTCATTCATTCCATCTACTTCCGTCCATTTTTAATACATCGTTTTTTTATTGACTTATGTTATGAATTTAAAAACAAATTAACTCACCAAGGTTCTACAACAGTATGCTTATCTCTGGCCACTTTAATTAAAGGTTCATCTGAAGCAGCTGTTATTCATTCCAGAGAGATGTTTGTTGGATTGAGTGTGTGAATTGTGTCTGGAGCTGGGTATAACAGGCAGGTTGCCTTCTTTACACAATAGACAATAGACAATAGGTGCAGGAGGAGGCCATTCGGCCCTCTCAGCCAGCACCGCCATTCAATGTGATCATGGCTGATCATCCCCAATCAGTACCCCGTTCCTGCCTTCTCCCCATATCCCTTGACTCCACTATCTTTAAGAGCCCTATCTAACTCTCTCTTGAAAGCATCCATAGAATCGGCCTCCACTGCCTTCTGAGGCAGAGAATTCCACAGATTCACTAAGTCCGCCAAATCTGTCTGAAAAAGTAGCAGAATAAAGTCCGGACTGTTTAAAGGAATGTAAAACATCAAAGAGAAGCAAGGAATTCTCTCGCTATAAACCCCAACTGTTGTCTCTTAATCCACAGTCACACAGCATGAAGACAGGCCCTTCAGCCCAACTTGTCCATGCCAACCCCAATGCCTCATCTGAGTTAGTCCCATTTGACCACGTTTGGCCCAGATCCCTCTAAACATTTCCTATCCACGTACCTCTTTACACATTGTTATTGTACCTGACCCATCTACCTGTGTCTGTGATGTATCGTTTAAATATTGCTACTGTACCCGTGTCAACAACGGCCTCTGGCAGCTTGTTCCATGTACGCATTGTAGAGGATGGACCCCTATACGAGATGTCACCTGTCCATATCCCTTCACTCCACGGATGCTGCCTGACCCACTGAGTTGCTCCAGCACTTTGTGCTTTGATCCAGTTCCCAGAATCTCTTGTGTCTTTCTCTGTGACTGCTTTATCTGAATTCCTCTTGTATAGTTATATTTTTTATGGATGTGCAGAAAATAAAAAACTATTTGCCCTTGAGGTGAGAATGATTGAGTATTCATTGAGACAGGTACATGGATCGGATAGGTTTGGAGGGATATGGGCCAAACGCAGGCAGGTGGGACTAGTGCAGATAGGACCTGTAGGTCGCTGTGGGCAAGTTGGGCAGAGGGGCCTGTTTCCACACTGTGTGACTAGATGAGTCTATGTGTGACTGGGGAAGATAAACCATGCTGTTGACTGATTTATATTTAACTAATAGGGCAAATTAGGATCATCTTATCGGACACGTATGAAATTTTTACAGAGCCGGCTGTTAGTTGGTAAATAATGAGACATTAAACAGGTCCATGTGGATAACAATTAACAGATTGGCATTTGCGAAGGTGTGAGTGGATGTTATTAATCACCAGCGAAATGAGCAGTGTGTTTGGGGATAAGGCCAGGTCTGCTCAACCCATGGACAGCACGGCAGCGAGGTTCTACTCTCCTCGTCCCCATCAACATTCCACTCGGTTTTACATCATCGGCAAACGTTGGCAAATCACCATATCGGCAGGGACAATAGTATCGTCACAGTACGACAGTGAAGTTACACGCTGCCTTAAGCCAACTTGCACTATCTTCATCCTGATACAAAGTGCTGGAGGAACTCAGCGAGTCAGGCAGCAGCTGTGGGGGGAATGGACGGACGACATTTCGGGTCGGGACCTTCTTCAGACTGATTGTAGAAGGAATCAAGAAGTTGGAAATGAGAGAGTTATGTGAAGTTAGAGTAAGCCCCCCCCACCCCCCCTCCATCCCTGCCCCACCCAAGTCATACTCACTTTAAAGTCATCTTGCTGAGTCTCATAGTCTGTACTCATTTTCATCTGGCTCCCAGCTAACGATGGCCTGTTTCATTTATCATCGTTACTTTTTTGCATATCTCTCATTCATTGTTCTATACCTCTCTACATCAAAGTCTATATCTCTCGTTTCCCTCTCCCCTGACTCTCAGTCTGAAGAAGGGTCTCGACCCGAAACGTCACCCATTCCATCTCTCCAGAGATGCTGCCTGACCTGCTGAGTTACTCCAGCTTTTTGTGTCTATAAGTGATAGATGGATACAGGTGAGGAGGGTTTGATTGGCAGATGTCGTGGAGCGGGAGACAAAGGCTGGAGGTGAACAAGAGACAAAAGATTATCAGGTAAGGGGAGAAGAGGAAGAGTGGAATGTGAAGCTGGAGGGAAAGGCATGGGGTGGAAGGAGAAGGGGGTGGGGAAAGAGGGAAGATGAAAGAGGAATGAGGACATGGGAATGAGAGATAAGTGTATGAAGGAGGGGGCAGGAGCAGTGTGACTGTGAGGTAGCACAGGAATGGGTGCACAACAGGGTGGGGGGCAGCGGAGAGTGAATGTATCGTGTCTTATGTTCTTTGCCATTCAAAAGTCACAGGAGCAGAAGTAGGTCATTCGGCCCATCTACACCATCATTCAATCATTGAGTAAGGCAGATTGGAGAAGGTGACATTGTGGGCAGATGGTAGAGCTGCTGCCTCATAGCGATAGGGACCCGAGTTCAACCCTTATCCCTGGTGCTGTCTGCGTGGAGTTTGCACGCTTTCCATGAGACTGTGCAGGTTTCCCCTGGTTCCCTTCCACATCCCAAATGTGTTGGTTGTGAGATCACTTGGCCTCTATGTTTTTGCCAGTATGTCTTAAAGGTAGAGGAGTGAAGGGGTACGGGGAGAAGGCAGGAACGGGGTACTGAATGGGGATGATCAGCCATGATCACAGTGAATGGCGGTGCAGGCTCGAAGGGCCGAATGGCCTCCTCCTGCACCTGTTGTCTATTGTTTGAAGTTGTAGAATCTAGGGGGGAATTGGTGGGATAACAACGAGAATAAAACAAGCTTTGCACAGGGTTAGAGTGGTAGGCGCTTGGTGTAAGTACCGTTTGGATGGGTCGGAGAGCCCATGCAGTCTGTGAACATTAATATATGAGGTTAGGATTCACCAGAGCTCACCATGCGATGCAGACGGATAAATTCTCGAGCATCTCCTTTTGCCCAGGGAGGAAGAATCACATCCCCCAGCATGGTCCCGTCCTGCGTGGAACCTGGAAAAATGGGCAAGGCACTGGTCACCATTGTTAGCCATGATGGCAGTGACTCATTCTGTTGTAGCGGGCACTAGTCACCATTGTTACTCATTCTGATGTAGCGGACACTAGTCACCATTGTTACTCATTCTGATGTAGCGGGCACTAGCCAACATTGTTACTCATTCTGTTGTAGCGGGCACTAGTCACCATTGTTACTCATTCTGTTGTAGCGGGCACTAGCCAACATTGTTACTCATTCTGTTGTAGCGGGCACTAGCCAACATTGTTACTCATTCTGATGTAGCGGGCACTAGTCAACATTGTTACTCATTCTGTTGTAGCGGGCACTAGTCACCATTGTTACTCATTCTGTTGTAGCGGGTACTAGCCAACATTGTTACTCATTCTGTTGTAGCGGGCACTAGCCAACATTGTTACTCATTCTGCTGTAGCGGGCACTAGCCAACATTGTTACTCATTCTGTTGTAGCGGGCACTAGTCACCATTGTTACTCATTCTGTTGTAGCGGGCACTAGTCACCATTGTTACTCATTCTGATGTAGCGGGCACCAACAGGATTCAAACACACATCTGATGCTGAAAGTACACAGCGGACATTCAGGGACGGCGACCCGATGGTGCAGCTTGTAGAGGTGCAGCCCCACAGCGCCAGAGCCCGGGTTCATAAGGTCATAGGTGATAGGAGCAGAATAAGGCCATTCGGCCCATCAAGTCTACTCCGCCATTCAATCATGGGTGATCTATCTCTCCCTCCAAACCCCATTCTCCTGCCTTCTCCCCAAAAGCCCGTGACACCCGCACTAATCAAGCCATATGAGAGGGCTTGATGGAGGCTGTAATCACAGCAACGTACGCACCAAACTCCAGCTTGTTGTGGTTGACCAGGAACTCGGGCAGATAGAAGAATTCGGGAGTCAGTTCCCTCACGTCACCCATGTTGTCCCTGGACGATGATTCCCACTCCTTCTTCATGTTGAAGAACATCCTGTCCGCCACATCGAAATTCCCTCCCTGAAAGCAGAACCACAATATATTTACAGCATCGAAGAAGGCTATTCAGCCCACTTTATCCATACTGGCTGAGTGCCAAAGCAATCTGATTTAAGGTCATAAGGAATTCAATCATGGCTGATCTATCTCTCCCTCTCAACCCCATTCTCCTGCCCTCTCCCCTTAACCTCTGACACGCGTACTAATCAAGAATCTATCTATCTCTGCCTTAAAAAAAATATCCACTGACAGCCTCCACAGCCTTCTGTGGCAAAAACCCCACAGATTCACCACCCTCTGACTAAACTTTTTTGGAATGTGGGAGGAAACCAGAACACCCGGAGAAAGCCCACACGGTCACGGGGAGAACGCAGGATTGAACGCAGGATTGAACGCAGGATTCTGGCGCTGTGAGGCAGCAACTCTCATCCTGAGTCACCGTGCCACCAACTCCAGGAGAACTCTACTCTGCACTTCCCCCTAATCCCACACTCCAGTTGCCGATATTTCCCCTTCTCCCTCACTTAGCCAACTTTGTTCGGCAGGACAGGAGGAAGGAAACTTGATCAGGAACATAAAATAATGATCCCATTGAAAAGTAACAAAATACTATTCAGTTGAATGACTCCACAAGGTGAAGGCATTGGCTCACCTTGTTAGTGACCCTTGCACTTTACAAACGCAACCAGGATGGCAACTACTGTATTCACTAAAGGAAGATGTGCAAAGCTGGAACTCTGAGATTACAGCAGGAAATATTGAAAATACTTAGCAGGCCAGGGCAAGGTTGCACAGTGGCACAGCAGTAGAGTTGCCAGAGACCCAGGTTTGATCCTGACTACGTAGGGAGTTTGCACGTTCTCCCTGTCACCGTGTAGGTTTTTCCGGGCGCTCCGGTTTCCTCCCACATTCCGATGAAGTGCAGGTTTGTAGGTCAAGTGGCCTCTGCAAATTGTCCCGCAAATTGTGCGTAGGATAGAACTAGTATATCGGTGAGCGATGGTTAATGTGGAAGAAGAAGTAGACTGTAGTGTGACTGAAGAAGGGTCTCGACCCGAAACGTCACCTATTCCTTCACTCCATAGATGCTGCCTCACCCGCTGAGTTTCTCCAGCATTTTTGTCTACCTTCGATTTTTCCAGCATCTTAATGTGAACCCGATGGGCTGAAGGGCCTGTTTCCAAAATATACCTCCAAACTATACAAAAGCTGCTGGAAACGTGCAATCTTTTCAACAGATTAAACTAGAACATAGAACATAAAAGAGTACAACAGATGAAAAGGCCCTTTGGCCCAAATGGTCAATGCCGACAATGATGCCATGTTAAAGCATTCTCATCTGTCTGCACATGATCCATATCCCCGTATTCCATGCATATACATGTGTCTATGCAAAAGCCTCTTAGACACCACTATCATATCTGTCTCCACCACCACCTTTAAACTTTATACCTCTTGCTTAAAGCTACGCCTTCTATCCGTGACATCTCCGCCCTGGAAAAAAGGTTCTGACTGTCTCCCACACCTCACCCTCATATAATGTTATATTGTTCCATAGTCTGCCCAGGCCCTATCAGAGGTGAGGCAACGAGTGCCATTTGGCATGGGCCTCATGCTTGTCTGCTTCAAAGGGATCTTGATTTGGGGGCCTCTAAAATTGAGGTGCCTCTTGGTTTGATCTTGGTTTGGGGACCTCAACATTAAAATTGTCCTGGGCCTCAGTTCATCTATGAGAGGGGCTGGGTCTGCCTGCAACTCCCACATTCTGGAGAAAACCTGGGCAATGATGTTGGTTTAGTGACCACAATTTCGGCAAGGACCACAGAACTGATTGACCTTCCCTCCAATCTCATTGCAACTGGTAAGAGGCAAATATCAGTTTTCATTCTCACCTCTTGCTAATATTCAATGCCAAGCCTTTCATGGCTTTTTTTAAATTGCATTTGATCCTCCCGGCCATTTATATTAAATTTTACCAGCTACATTCAACTCCTTCTCAGACAGTTTTATTACATTTTATTGTTACTTTTTGCGGTTCCTTTAGGCATTCTTTTTTTGGGTTAATTTCTTTACAATCTTTAAGTCCCCTTTGCTAAACCTAAAAGTTGTTGAATCTTGAAACATTCATTGAACTACAGTCTGGTCATCTCCCAGACTTGTGGACATTTCATTGCTACAAAACTCTTACTGGTTTTAAATACCTCATCTTGCATTAACTAAGAATATGGCTGTCAGGATTATCAAATTCACACTTCCAGATTCAGGGATAGTTTCATCCCAGCTGTTATCAGGCAACTAAATCATCCCACCACATCTGGAGAGCGGTCCAGAACCACTATTTACCTCATTGGACACCTTTGCGCTATCTTTGATCGGACTTTACGTGTTTTATCTTGCTGTAAACATTATTCACATTATTCCCTTCATTATGTATCTACACACAGTGTACGCTCGATGGTAATGTTTAAGAAGGAACTGCAGATGCTGGAAAAATCGAAGATAGACAAAAATGCTGGAGAAACTCAGCGGGTGTAGGCAGCATCGATGAAGCGAAGGAAATAGGTCCTCGACCCGAAACGTCACCTATTCCTTCACTCCAAAGATGCTGCCTCACCCGCTGAGTTTCTACAGCATTTTTGTCTAGGCTCGATTGTAATCATGTATTGTCTTTCTGCTGACTGGATAGCACACAACAAACGTTTTTCACTGTACCTCAGTACACATGACAATAAACTAAACTGAACTAAAGAACCTAGCTATCAATCATAGGGAGTCACTGATTAGAAAATACACCTGTACATATACATGGTGGGCCCATGCATTACCTGCCAAAGGGCCTGTTCCTGTACTGCGCTGTTCTATATTCTATGCAAATATAAAAATACCATGTTGCAGTTTTACCATATTACTCGTATGTACTTTGTTTATTAACTTACACTCTGATACTTATTTTCTGTGGGAATTATTTAGAGGTATTTCTAGGTATAATTTATAAGGATGCAATGTGATGACACAAAGACACAATGCAGGACTGTGTCTGATAGGAGAACAGCCATTCACAGTTACCTGCATATTTCAGCCACACCGGGGAGATGAAGAGACACAGGGACTATACAGATGGAGACTCCTCCACAGTCTCCAATGGCTCTGGATTGGAATGGCCTTACAATTGTTCTATGATTTCATCAAATGGAATTATGATTTCATCCCAGAACTATCTAACCAACACATCCATTCCATGCAGTCACTTGAAGCACTATGTGCCTTTCTGTGAGCCCAGCTGTAGGAAGGACGGCATGAAGTTGGGACGGGTGCAGTAGAGGTTCACCAGGATGTTACCTGGGCATGCGGGCCTGAGTTATAGAGAGACGTCGGGAGAGCTGGAACCTTTTTCTTTGGATAGTAGGAGGTGAGAAGTGAGCATACTGAGGTGTACAAGATCATAAGGGGCATAAATAAAGTGAACGCTGACAGTGTTTGCCCCAAGGTAGAGGAGTCTGTAACACACCTGACGTCCCACCATCAAGTCCATCTATACCACGCTGCCTCAGGAAAGTAGACAACATCTCCAAGGACTGTTTGTACTCAGCTAGAAGATGCAAACACTTGAAAACATTCCACTGCCAGATTCCGGAACAGCTTCTTCCCTCTGTCACCAGACTATTGAACAGTCCTCCTATAAACTAGGATGTAATTCTAATCTTCCAACCTACCTCATTGCAGAGTCTGCACTTTCTTTTATTTATACTTTCTCTGTAACTATATTGTACCCCTAGAAGTATGCTCAACAATCTGGTATTTTCCTCTTTGCACTTCCTGTTGTGACTTGATTGTACACACGCACAGTGTGATTTGACTGGATAACATTTTTACTGTGTGTCAGTACATGCTGCAATAACACCTATTCACACCAATCACTCTCTCCCACAAACCTTTCTCACTTTGTGCCCTGGTGTTGCTTTCTCTGCCTCTTTTCTGCACCTTGCTCCCCCTCTCTCTCTCTCGCTCTCTCCCTCTCTCTCGCACACACACACACGCACACACACACACACACACACACACACACACACACACACACACACACACACACTTCCTTGAGCTTGTGTTTAAGAAGGAACTGCTGGAAAATCGAAGGTAGACAAAAGTGCTGGAGTCTGTCTGAATTCTTAAGTCTGCAGAAGGGTTTCGGCCCGAAACGTTGCCTATCTCCTTCACTCCATAGATGCTGCTGCACCCGCTGAGTTTCTCCAGCACGTTTGTCTACCTTCCTCGAGCTTGCCTCTGTTCACTTTCCCCATTTCACAGTCTCAGATACTGGATGTCTGTGCAATGCTCCACCTAGTGGTGAATTCAAACCCCACCTGGCAGGTTGTGAGGAAGTGCAAATGGGTGATCATACCCCTGGACACTGCTTTGGATAGTAAAACGTTCTCCTTTATCACAACCAAACTGTATCAGATTGTACCCTCTCACCTTAAGCCTATGCCCTCTAAACATTTGCAATCCATGTACCTGTACAAATGTCTTTTAAATCTTGTTATTTTACATGCCTCCTCTGCCAGCTTGTACCACATACTCACCACCTTCCGAGTGAAAAAGTTGCTCCTCAGGCTCCTATTAAATCTTTCCCCCTTCACTTTAAACCTGTCCTCTAATTCTTGATTTCTCTAGCTTGGGAAAAGAGTCTGTGCATTCAACTATCTAAGCCCCTCGTGATTTTGTACTCCTCCATAAGATCTCCAAGTCCTAGCCTTTCCAACCTCTCCCTGTAGCTGTAAATAAGAAAGATTTCACAGGTGGAGTTAAGAGTATTGTTATTTCACATTAAGATTTCATTATTTAGTACTTTCCAACTAAAATATAGATGTAAAAGGCCACTATATTGCTGCAGTGGGTCAGGCAGCATCGCTGGAGAACGTGGATAGGTGACGTTATGGGTCGGAACCTATCCATGTTCTCCAGAGTTGCTGCCTGATCCGCTGAGTTACTCCAGCACATCATGTCTTTTTTATTGTAAAACAGCATCTGCAGTTCCTTGTGTATACAAAAATAAATATAGTTATTTAAAGGAAAAATGATCTACATCTGACCAACACTGGTTCACAGCCAAGTAAACTAAGCATACAGTCCCAATGAATTCACACCCCTGTGCGGGCTGATTAATGATTTTAATAGCCAACTATGTATTTTTACCTCTGTGGATATTTCTTAAGAATTTTGTTTTATTAAGTTTTAATAACCAACTCTGTGCAAACATTTCTGCGGCTTCCCTGACCTTAATGCCTTGACTCTGGGTTGTATGTGCTGGAGGACAATGGAATCTAATCAATTCTTTCAAAACAGCACAAAATGGGAGGAAATGGGAAAATAAGGCTCAGCTTACACACAATTATGGATATTGTTAATATTTTGATATTAAGGGCAAGAATTGCTAACAGGCAGCAATAACCACAGAAAAATAGTAAGCAAACAATATGATCTAAAAATGTCAACATTGGGATTTCTTTGCATCAGTCTTTCCACTTTCTCCTTCCCATGCCTGAGAGATGTTACCCAAGCTAATCCTTGTCCAGCAGCCCAATCATAGAATCATGTCAGTGAGGCTAAACGCAAATTGGAGGAACAGCATCTCATATTTTGCTTGGGCAGCTTACACCCCAGTGGTATGAATATTGATTTCTCTCACTTCAGGTAGCCCCGGCATTCCCTCTCTCTTTCTCTCCCCCACCCAAGTCGCACTAGTGTCTCATTTTCACCCAACAAACAGCTTCCAATGTCCTGTTTCCTTTATCATCGTTACTTTTTTGCATATCTTGCATTCATTGTTCTTTATCTCTCCACATCACCATCTATATCTCTCGTTTCCCTTATCCCTAACCAGTCTGAAGAAGGGTCTTGACTCAAAAATCCACCCATCCCATCTCTCCAGAAATGCTGCCTGTCCCGCTGAGTTACTCCAGCTTTTTGCGTCTATCTTCGGTTTAAACCAGCATCTGTAAGTAGTTCCTTCTTACACATCGAATCATGCAGCAGAAAAGCATGCCCTTCGGTCCAACTTGGCCATGACGACCAATGTGCCCCATCTAAGTTAATGTCTGCGTTTGGCCCTTAACCCTCTGAACTTGTCCTATCCGCGTACCTGTGCAAATAAAGTTATTCTACCGAAGATTCCACCAGATACTGTAAGTTAGTTATTCTTCCTACTTCACCAACTTCCTCCAGCAACTCATCCCACATACCCATCAACCACTGCGGGAAACAGTTGTCCGTCAGCTTTCTATGAAATATTGCCCCTCTCACCTTAACCCTCTGCCATCCTGTTCTTGATACCTCAATCCTGTGCGTTCACTTTATCTATTCCCCTTGTGATTTTATATGACTTTATAAGAACACCCTCCAGTCTGAAGAAAGGTCTCGACCCAAAACGTCACCTATTCCTTCGCTCCTTAGATGCTGCCTCACCCGCTGAGTTTCTCCAGCATTTTTGTCTATCTTCGATTTTTCCCACATCCACAGTTCTTTCTTAAACCCTCCAGCCTCCTGCACTGCAAGGAATAAAGTCCCAGC
Organism: Raja brachyura; assembly: GCA_963514005.1. The sequence continues at coordinate 24,577,941 of OY740818.1, read as the reverse complement.
CTGTCCACCTGCCTCCTATAGCTCAGGCCCTCAAGTCCTGGCATCATCGTGGGAAATCTTCTAAGAACCCTTTCCAACTTAATGGCATGTCTCCTGTAGCAGGGTGACCAAAGTTAAACACAGTACTGCAACTGTGGCCTTCACAACATCCTGTACAGTGCCTTTTCCTCATGATATGTGGCATATCTTCAGCAAAGAAGCCAGCAAAGAGTACTGAGAAGATTGTGGAGGCCAAGTCAATGGACATTTTTAAGACGGAGATAGATAGATTCTTTATTAGTATGGGTGTCAGGGGTTATGGAGAGAAGGCAGTAGAATGGGGTAAGGAGGGGGAGATAGATCAGCCATGATTGAATGGCGGAGTAGACTTGATGGGCCGAATGGCCTAATTCTATTCCTATCACTAATGAACTTATGAAGACCGTGATACGTCTTGTCCGTTCTCTGCTGCAAATTGCTCTGCACTGATACTCTATCGAGCTGCTGCTACATGGTGCCAGCAGCTATAATTGCCTGATGCCCATCTTGGCCATTCCCTCCATCTACGAGCATGTTCACTTTCAGTACAGGTCTTTCATGAGCGGGGGCGCTGACATCTCTCTCTGTCTTGCTCCCCAGAGGTCAGTTCTTGCTCAGCACTGATCCAGGGCTCTGCAATCTGTCCTGAGTCGGCAGTCTTTTTTTTAATATAATGCTCTAAATTGGACTGGCACGCCTCACATCTGCAAGCATGCGATGATTGATACTTTTCATTAATGTAATTTTTGTTTTAGATAGGGACAGAAGTCTCTCGGGAAAGACAATAATATCTGATAAAAGCATCAGTGATATCAAATAGAGAAAAGAAATATACATGCAAAATGTTGTTAGTGCAACAAATTGGGTTAAAGATATTACTCGAATAAAAAGTAGAATCTGCCGTGCCCTAATGCCTTATGTATCAGCAAATCTCTTTACTCTGGGATTTGGTGCAGTGTCATCAAATATGCATCACATTTCTCTAATAAAATAGACAACATTTTATTATTTTACATTGTATTGTCTTGGGCCAGGAGACTATAAACTTTCTTATCATCTCTCCTCCTTTTTTTGTACTTTGCATATATTTAACTGCTTTAGAACCTCATGAAATATTGAAGGCTTTTTGATATCATTACATTGATAAAAGTGTCAGTCAATGTACTCAATGCTGTAGAGAGACAAGGAACAAACTCCACTGATTCAGCTGGCATTTACTGTTGAGCCAAATGTACCTTCTTAGCTTGTGGAAATCCCATATCTGAGACCAGGATGTCCCATCTAAGCTAGTCCCACCTGCACGCATTTAACCTGTATCCTAAAACTTTCCTATCCATGCACCTGTCCAAGTGTCTGCTAAATATTCCTATAGTCCCTGCCTCAACTACCTCCTCTAGCAGCTCGTTCCATACACCCACCGCTCATGATTGTATGTACCGCTATTAAGTTATCCCTCAGCATCCTAAAATCCAAGGGAAAAAGTCCCTACCATTCAGTCTCTCATTATAACTTAAAGTTTCCAGATCTCATAAGATCCTTGTAGACAGAAATGCTGGAGAAACTCAGTGGGTGAATCAGCATCTATGGAGCGAAGGAATATTCCTTCCCTCATAGATGCTGCCTCACCCACTGAGTTTCTCCAGCATTTTTGTCTACCTTCGATTTTTCCAGCATCTGAAGATCCTTGAATATCGTTTGTGCACTTCTTCCCTGTTTACATTCTTCCTGCAGCAGGATGACCAGAACTGTAGACAATACCCCAAACGTGGTCTTCCCAAGGTCTTGGACAGCTGGAATGTGAAGTCCCAACTCCTATACTCATTACCGTAACCAAGCCTGCAAACACCTTCTTCACCATCTTGGTAACCTGTGTCCACACTCAAGGAATGATGTACCTGTTCTATATCACTGTCCAGGGCCCTACCATTCACTGTGTAAGTGCTGCCCTGGTTTGGCATATGAACATGCAATTCCTCTGCCTCAGAGGGCGGTGGAGGCAGGTTCTCCGGATACTTTCTTTGCCCTGGGTCCCTTGTGATCTAACCTTCCAGACCAGCCTACCAGGGAATTCCAAGATGGAGCCCAAGCCTGGTGACTCTCTGCGTGCTTGTCCCAGAAGTGGATCCGCAACCACCCATTACAGTCACTCCACTCCTCTAAACCTCTACTCCAACAGCAGCGTTTCCAACCTGCGCACTAGTGGACGCCTCAATTGTAATCTTGTATTGCCCTTCCACTGCCCGGTTAGCATGCAACAAAAGCTTTGTACCTCAGTACATATGACAATAAACTAAACTCAACAGGCTGTACCCACACAGGAGGCTTGGGTACATATCTATACGGATAATATTCTTCTTGGTCACTGCTTCAGAAACATCTGATTGAATTCTTCAGACACAATTCCCCACGTACAATGCTGGTTTTCCCTAACCATTCCTTGGTTTCCCAAATGCATCTAGATCATGTTTCTTAAAACCCACTCCAGTAACATACCCGTCACTGATATTAGTCTGTCGTGTCCCAGCTATTCCTTGCAGCCTTCCTTAATTAAAGCCCAACATTTTCCACCCTTCAGTCTTGCAGCACCTCACCCCTGGCTATTAATGATACTAATTTCTCAGCACGGACCCCTGCTTCCCACAGGTGCATTGTTACTCACGGCTGTCTCCATGATACAAGTTCCACAAGGCATCGTGTGGCCTCCCCTGGGCCTCTATGGATCAACACCATTCCTTTACTAAGCTGGACTCATGGACAACCCCAGCTAGCCCATGGCAGACAACGGTTTTTAGTGTTGTTTTAGTTGTAGAGGTATGGCATGGAAAGAGGCCCTTCGGTCCATCGAGTCCCTGCCAAACAGCAACCCCTCATACGCTAGCTCTATCCTGCACAGTAGGGATCATTTACAGATGCCAATGAACCTACAAACCTGCAAGTCTTTGGAACATGGAAGAGAACTGGAGCACCCGGAGAAAATCCACGCGGTTACAGGGAGAACGTGCAAACTCTACCCAGACAGCACCCGAGGTGAGGATCGAGCCCAGGTCTCTAGTGCTGTGGGGCAGTGGCTCTACCCGCTGTGCCACTGTGCAATTAACAATATCATCGTACCTGAAGTGAGCAGAAGATCTCTGTGAAGGGTTCCATTCGGACGAGGTAAGAAGCAACAATAATTGCTGAGGAATAATGAGTGCAGTAGTGACATCTTGCAGATAGGTCCCCTGCAGAGAAATAATATCCATTGGTCAGCAAAGGTTCTGGAACCAATGAAAGCCTTGCACAGTGGGAACAGTGTAATGGAAGGCAGAGCTGACCACTCTTGGTATCTAAGATAGACACAATACGCTGGAATAACTCAGTGGGTCAGGCAGCATCTCTGGAGAAAAGGAATGGGTGACATTTCGGGTCGAGACCCTTCCTCAGACTGAGAGTCAGGGGAAAGGGAAACAAGGGATATAGACGGTGATGTCGAGAGATATAGAACATATCTTGGTCTTACAGAGTCATGGTGTCATACAGCATGAAAAAAGGCCCTTCAGCCCAACTCATCCATGTTCAAGATACCCCATCTAAGCAAGTCCCTTTTGTCTGCATTTGGCCAATATTCATGTATCTGTCCAAGTGACTTTTAAGTGTTATTGTTCCTGCCTCAACTACCTCCTCCAGCAGCTCATTCACTAGTTTATATTCACTACCTTCTTTGTGCAAAAAGTTGCCCTTCAGGTTGCAATTAAATGTTTCCCCTCTTACCTTAAACCTATGGCCTCTGGTTCCTGACTGCCCTAATATGGTGAACACACATATTCATCCTGTAGCTGCTTCCATCTATCCTGTTGTGTATGAATACGCACACCTCCAGATTCACAGACAGTTTCTTCACAGCTGTTATCAGGCAACTAAATCATTCTACCACAACCAGAGAGCGGTCCTGAACTACTATCTACCTCATTGGTGACTATCTCTGATCAGACTTTGCTGACTTTACCTTGCACTAAACGTTATTCCCTTATCATGTATCTGTACACTGTAAATGGCTGAATTGTAATCATGTATTGTCTTTCCACTGACTGGATAGCGCGCAACAAAAGCTTTTCACTGTACCTCGGTACACGTGACAATAAACTGAACTGAACTGAATAATTAAAGCATACACATTCTTCCTAAAGGGCCTGTCCCACTTTCACGACCTCTGCTGAGTTTGCTCTTGACTCGTACTCGCAGCATGGCCGTCACGAGGTCGTAGGTAGGTCGTAGGTAGTTTGTGACGCTAGTCGTAGGTACTTGTCGCATCAAGTAGGTCGGGGCGTTTTTCCAGCTTGATGAAAAACGTCCACGAGTAACAAAGGTTGTGAATTAGGTGGTGAAAGTGGGACAGATCCTTTAGTCTCTCCTATTGATTACGTTCTCATGAAAGTACAAACCGTCATTATCGATTTCGAAGTATCTCTTGATGAACTTATCTCTCCTCTCCTCTGTCTGTGCGCCCATGGGTCTGGAGAGATCTCGGAATGTCTTGGCATTGGTGAGATCCAATTCCTGGGAGGAAAACCAAAGGTGAAAAACGGCTTAAGCCATTATTACATTCCAGCTCACCGCAACCAATTTACAAACTTAAGATAAATTGACGTAATTATATCATGTAAACAGATGATGTGATATTCCACCCAGAGGTTGAAATACCTGCAAATGTTTGGTCCCAGGGCAGGGTGTAGAGCATATGAAATATCAAATGTGGACAAAAGTGAAGGTAAATATTTAATGATAAAACCAAAAACGGCTGGAGACACTCAACAAGTCAGGCAGCATCTGTGGGAAGAGCAACAGCCTCTACCTCCTCAGACGACCAAAGGGCGGTATGTGTCCATGAGTTCATAAGGCCAGTCATAGGAGCAGAATTAGGCTAGTCGGCCCATCGAGTCTACTCCACCATTCTATATTTTTCCCTCTCAACCCCATTCTCCTGTTATCTGTCATCCTACCACAACCAGAGAGCAGTTCTGAACTACATTAGTGACCCTTGGCCTATTCTTGATTGGACCTTGCTGGCTTTACCTTGCACTAAAATTATTCCCTTATCATGTATCTGTACACTGTAAATGGCTCGACTATAATCATGCACCTATTGTCTATTGTCTATTACCATTGTACTTGTGTTTCTGCAATACGTGGGCAGGGGAATGAATGGGACATAAGATGCTGCTGCAGGAACTGTGCCGTGCACTCCTCACCTCTGAGTCGTAATCAGCAAGGATCCAGGGGAAGACGGGGTACTGCATCAGGTCCTTGTACGTCCGCCCAGCCAGGGTATTCAGGTGCATGAGGTACTCAAAGTTGCTCATTTCTCCTTTCTGTCACATAGACGAGAGAAAATGCAATTTTAAGAGCTCTATCTCAACAGTATTTAATTCTCACCTGCACCTGGAACATAACAGTGAAATTATGAAATGCACTTTCAGAAATATATTGTAATTAGAGTCATCGAGTCATACAACAGGCCCTTTGGCCCAACTCATCATTGCTAGACACATTTGCAAGCATTTGACCCACATCCCTCTAAACTTTTCCTATCCATATCTGTCCAAATGTCTTAAAAATCCTGTTGTTGTACCTGCCTCAACTACTTCCACTGTCACCTCATTCCATATACCTACCACCCTCTGTGTGAAATGTTCCTCAGGTTCCTATTAAATATTTCCCATGTTACCTTAAATCTATGTCTGCTCCTTGATTCCCCTACGCTGGGAAAAAATACCGTGCATTCACCCCATCTATTACCCTCAAGTCCAGTCAAGTCACTTTTAATTCTATAGCACATTTAAAAAACAAATCTCGTTGGCCAAAGTGCTTTACATTGGTATAAGGATAGTACAACAAACAGTGGTTCATAGATTAAATACAAACATCACTACATACATACAGCCCTCGCTCAGAGGAAGTCATGGTTTTATACACCTCTATAAGGTCACCCCTCAGCCTTTAGTGTAACAAGGAATAAAGTCCTAGCTTGCTCAACCTCCCCATAGCTCAGGCCCTCGAATTCTGGCAACAATCTTTAGTCAGAGGGTGGTGAATCTGTAGAATTCTTTGCCACAGAAGGCAGTGGAGGCCACAAGTCAGTGGATATATTTAAAGCAGAGATAGATATATTTTTGATTAGTTCAGGTGTCAGAGGTTATGGGGAGAAGGCAGGAGAATGGGGTTAGGAGGGAGAGATAGATCAGCCATGATTGAATGGCGGAGTAGACTTGATGGGCCGAATGGCCTAATTCTACTCCTATTCGTTATGACCTTAACCAGTGAGTGTTAGAATCATTGAACCAAAGAACAGCAATGGAGAAAATCATTCAACCCACAGCGTCTGTTGGCTCTTTCAATGGCCAGTCACACAACAAGCCTTCCCGTCCATTCCCAAACCTCTGCTATGTATACGGCAGAGTAGACTTGATGGGCCGAATGGCCTAGTTCTATTCCCATCCCTTATGATCTTATGAGCATCCTCGTAAAAGTTAAAATGCAACCTGAACTCAACCTGGCTACGGCTGATCTGAACTTGGCCCAATCTGGAAGCATGCAGCCTGGTTATAATGGTATATGGACACACTGATCTGTTTTGTAGTCAATGCCTACTATGTTCTGTTATGCTGAAGCAAAGCAAGAATGTCATTGTCCTATCAGGGACACATGACAATAAACTCACTTGAACTTGAACTTGGTTCAGTCCAGGGAACCAGACCCGTGGTCAAAAACCCACCTCAGTAACCCAAGCGCCAACGTCTGAGCTGAGAGCCCAGTGCAGGGTTCAGGATCAATGCCAGAGATGCCAACACACTGTGTCACGTAAGTGGGCATGAAGGATTCCTGAAAATGTGCAAGGAATTGATCCCAAAGCCATTGGCCGATATTCATCACTCATCAAAACTATATAGAAACAGAGAAAATAGGTGCAGGAGTAGGCCATTCAGCCCTTCGAGCCAGCACCACCATTCAATATGATCATGGCTGAATCAGTACCCCGTTCCTGCTTTCTCCCCATATCCCTTGATTCCGTTAGCCCTAAGAGCTAAATCTAACTCTCTCTTGAAAACATTCGGTGAATTGGCCTCCACTGCCTTCTGTGGCAGAGAATTCTACAGATTCACAACTCTCTGGGTGAAAATAATATGTCCAATTATCTGGCCAATTTCACATAGAGATGGATATTTTTTAACCGTGTCTAGCACGAGATTATAATGAGGTTACCTGCCACTTCTGGATTATTCCTTTCTCCACCAGTTTTTTTCTGTGGAAAGGAAGAAATAAAGAGATATTTAATTGACAGATCTCGGTTAAGTAAGATCAAATTAATGTACAGTTAGAGAGTTGTAGTCTGGCCTCACTAATAATTGATGCAATCAGTTTAGTTTATTGTCACGTGTACCGCGATACAGTGAAAAGCTTTTGTTGCGTGCTAACCAGTCAGCAGAAAGACAATACATGATTACAAATAATAATGTTATTATTACATAATGTTTGGTGCAAAGTAAAGCCAGCAAAGTCCGATTAGGGATAGTCCAAGGGACATCAAAGAGGTAGATAGTAGTTCAAAGATTGTAGTGTAAAGAGGCAGGGCTTATTCTGTGTAACCCGCTGAGGTACAAGTTATAGCACGCCTTATCTTGTCAGGTCACTTGTTCTGCCATTGCGGGGAGTTTTTGTTTGGCTAGCAACTTTATTTCAGTGCAAGGTTGATGAACAAAGTGTACCATAACAACCAAAGACAACTAATCAGCTACAACTGCAGTCAACAAGGCTGGAAAGATGCCAAAAAGCAAAACACAAAAGCACTTTGTTTTTTGCTTTTTGCCATCTTTCCAACCTTGCTCCAAACTAATACTCTGATCATTTGCCCCCTCAGCCTCTGTCTCCATATCTCTCTCCATCTCTCCATATCCCTCCTTCCAAACAGGCAACTGACCATCCGACCAACAACCAGAGAGCTGTTCTGAACTACTATCGACCACATTGGAGACCCTTGGGCTATCTTTGATCGGTCTTTGCTGGCTTCATCTTGCACGGAACGTTCTTCACGTTATCTTTGAACTTCTATCTCCCTCTTTGATGACCCGTGGACTATCCTTGATCACACTTTGCTGGCTTTACCTTGTACTGTATCTGTACATTGGGAACGGCTTGATTGGAATCAATGTGCACTATAGTCTTTCTGCTGACTGGTTAGCACGCAACAAAAGCTTTTCACTGTACCTCGGTACACGTGACAATAAACTAGACTCTAACTCCAACTCTTTGCTTTTCAACATTCAGACATTCAGATTTTATTTTTCCACCATGGCTAAATGGGAAGCAAGAAAAATTCCTCAGTAGCTGAAGCATTTGGTTTAGTGTTACACAGACATTGAAACATCCCACCAGTCTACACAGCTAATGAATGTAACCAAACACCTTAGCAACACTTAGTGTGAAGTGCCCTTCTCAAACAAGTCCTGACATTCTCCAGAGTAAACTCATTCAATATGTAGATTCATTGTTGGACAATAAATGAAGTGCATCAGATTCCAAGATGTAATTTATATCTCAATTTACATATTTTAATGAAAATAATACTACAATGGAACAGAGTGTGTTGAAATGCTGGAGAATTAAAACCCCTAAACACTGGCTTTATATCGCTGTATGTTAGGTATCAGTTAGTTGACTTTTCAATGACTGTTTTCTATCCAAAATAACAGGCTCTGGAAAGCAATAGCTCTACAAAATAGTTGAAGACTTTGGAACTAAAGGCTGATTCCTGTCGGAGTCAAACATACTCATTGTTAGCAAGGCCCCATTTGCCTCGCTGCCTAGCAACCAAGTTAAACAAGGAGCAGAAGGAGTCCTGCTGTAAACAGGAGTTGCCGTGCGTCTTGTTCCTTGTGTTGTCTTGTTTAACAGCATTTTCACTTCAGGAGATTTCTCTGGCTGTGATTGCACGCGCCCGGCACCTTAATCTCCCAGGCGGCGAGCGAGCGAGCGAGTGGCCCTTCAGATCCAGGGCACTGGCCTCTCTCACACTCCCTGGTTTAAAGATGCAATCCATTATTCAAGGGGAGAGTGTGTGAGAGAGAGAGAGAGATGGAAGAAGCTTGTACAACAGGAGACAGCTCTGGAGAGAAAGGATCAGAATGGTGACAAAGACACAGCTGACCTGCTAAACCAGCGGGTAAGGACACCGGCTGGCTTTCCAAATCTCTTACTTCTCGTCGACCTTTCTCTATAACGCTGTAGTTTGAACAACCTTTACTGCATTTTCATTGTTTACTGAGTGGATATTAAATGCTGAGGAAGGGACCGCAGATAGTGGTGTACGCTGAAGATAGACACAAAATGCTGGAGTAACTCAGCGCTCAGCAGGAATGGGTGACGTTTCGGGTCGAGACCCTTCTTCAGGCTGAGAGTCGGGGGGGGAGTGGGGGGGAGACGAGAGATGTGGAAGGGTAAGGCGTGAAAACAAGAGATCACAGGGGATGAGGGTCAAGGTAAATGTAGAATTGATCATTGTTGGCTCGGAGAAGGTGACACAAAGTGACATTTATCAGGACAGTCCAACTAGTCGGAGAACTAGGATTGGGGAGGGATGGAGAGAGAGAGAAAGCAAAGGTTACTTGAAGTTAGAGAAGTCAATATTCATATTAATTGTTGATAGACACAAAAAGCTGGAGTAACTCAGTAGGTCAGGCAGCATCTCTGGAGAGAAGGAACGGGTGACGTTACAGGTCGAGACCCTTCTTCAGACCTTCATATTAATTGTTGTCCTGATGCACCAACTTGATGCATGATTCCTCGGGCAATGATTTTGTTGGTTCTAAAATATGAGGGATGTTCCAGTAAATGCTCATTGATCCATCGATGTGTACTATGTGTACGTCTCCTTGTCACCTTCCCCTCAGCTAACAATCAACCATGCTACATTTTCCTTGATCTTCATCTCCTTTGCTCTCTCATTTTCACTTACACTTTACCCTCTGTATCTCTGTCTCCCTCTCACCTGACTCTCAGTCTGAAGAAGGGTCTCGACCTGAAAAACGTCACCCATTCTTTCTCTCCAGAAATCCCGCTGAGTTACTCCAGTATTTTGTGTCTATCATCTGGTTTCTATAACAGGTTCAGGTTTATGAAACCGTGCAGCCACATCTCAGCCTGCGGTACATAACGCCATACACAGTGCGGCAATGTGAAGGGTTAGGGACCACAGCACTCAGTAACAGCTGTATAGTTTGGTTTAGAGATACAGCATGGAAACAAGGCCTTCGTTCCACTGAGTCCATGCCAACCATAACTGGAGACAATCGGTGCAGGAGTAGGCCATTCGGCCCTTCGAGCCAGCAATGTGCTCATGGCTGATCATCCACATTCAGTACCCCGTTCCTGTCTCTCCCCATATCCCCTGACTCCGCTATCTTTAAGAGCCCTATCTAGCTCTCTCTTGAAAGTGAAACAAGTTCGATGTTAGATCACTTTCCCATCCACTCCCTACACATTCGGGGCAATTTACAGAGGGCCAATTAACGTACAAACCCTGCACGTCTTTGGGATGTGGGAAGAAACTGGAACACCCGGAAAAAACCCACGCAGTCACAGGGAGAACATGCAAACTCCACACCAGGCACGTGCCGTGAGTAATTACTCAGGGTAGGCACTCAGTCCGCTTTTAAAAATTAAACCGCGCATGCGCAGATTGGTCTCTCCGTTAAATAAATAAATAAATAAATAAATAAAAAGCTGTGACATTTCAATTTGCCCTTCCTAGGCTTCCTAGTCCTAGACCAATTGGGGGAACAGTTCCTTTCACAGTGTGTGGAGAGTCTGGGGTAAAGTTGTGGGAAGGGCACGAGTGTTGAGAAGGAGGGTGTCGGGGATACTGCCAGTAACTCACTCACTCACAACTAGCGCAGCTCTCTGGGCACGAAGCCACGCACTGTAGCTGGGGATAGAAGCAGCTCGGGGAGCGGCCACCGGGACCCAACAGCAGAACTGGCCGCCACTTCAGCGCCTTCTGCCGGCCCGCTCACCTTTGGCAGTGCTCTCCATCGGAACACCTGTCACCTGCCGTTCGCCGACTTCGCTCATGTCATCGGCTTCCTGCAAATCCTTAAATTCCCACAGGTGCTAAGATGGCGGCTGGTTCCGCTGTCCAGCCCGGCGGCCGTTCAGCCACACGAGTTACTTCTCTCACTCTCCCCCCCCCCCCCCCCGGCCTCAATGCCTTGTCATTGCACGCCTCCGTGCAAGGAGCGTCGCAAGTGGCATTATTCCAATCCCCCTCATTCTTAACATTAGTGCCCCGCAACTTTACCCCGGGCCAGACTCGCCAACTGCTTGGAAAGGAGCTCTCCCCCCCACCCCCACACCCCGAGAAATACAGTATTTAAAAACATAAACACAAAATGTACTTACCACATTATTGCTACACAAACTCCATTCTTCTCTCTTTGTTACCTAAGATACACTTAAAATATTGACAAATCATATTTGAAAACCCCGCCAAGAAACTGAAAACCATATTTGAAAACCCCGCAAAGGCAGAATTTCAGCTGCCTTCAGCCCCGCTTGAAACTGACGGCTTCAGGCAGCGCTGACGGCACGTGGGCTGCACAGACCTTCCCGTGTTACAAGCGCTGCGGATGAAAGGCACGGAGAATTATGCCGACCTAGCAGATCGATTTACTATTTTACTGTTTATATTTAGTTATTACTATGTTATAATTTTAGTCAGGGTCGGCAGTGCCTACCTTGCCTACCCTGACGGCACGTGCCTGCTCCACACAGACAGCCCAGAGGTCAGGATCGAACCCAGTTCTCAAGCGCTGAGAGGCAGCAACTCTACCAGTTAAAGCTCATCTCCCATGTATAAATCCATCACTAACTTTGAGAAAGCAAGGTGAACACATAATAATCAAAACCACAATGAATGAATTACCGTAAGACTAGTTAACCGTAATCACAGGCCACTTGCTTCCAAATCATTTAAATTAAATACTATAAATAGTTTGCTGTAAATGAAACAATAAAACTGTGCTGCAAATAACAGATTGTAGCAATGATCTGATGGCCTGATCTCTTTGTATACAACACATGTGCCCACATGGGTCGGAAGAAGGGTCTCGACCCGAAATATCACCTGTTCCTTCTCTCCAGAAATGCTGTCTGTCCCGCTGAGTTACTCCAGCATTCTGTGTCTATCTTCAATGTAAACCAGCATCTGCAGTTCTTTCCTACACATATTCCCACAACTAGGCAAATATCATGTCAACATTTGTCCCTGTTATCGTGCATCACTGGATTGGTTTTGTCATAAAATATGTCATCACATCAAGTTGCTGACTTTCCCGACATTCAGGCCATTACTCCCCCAGCACTACATCTGACAGCAGCATCAGACTCACACAGATCAAGAAATTCAGGTATGTCAATGTTACCTCAAGTGCCGTGTTGTCTGCATGTCAGTCATAGGGTCATCCGGCATGGAAACAGGCCCTTCGGTCCAATCTGACCATGCTGACCTAATTGCCCAACGAGACTAGACCCACTTGCCTGTATTTGGCCCATGGCCCTCTAACCCTTTCCCATCCATTTACCTATCTAAATGTCTTTTAAATCTTGTTATTTTACCTGCCTCAACAACCTCCCCTGGCAGTTTGTTCCATATACAGTACTCACCACCTTCTGAGTGAAAAAAGTTGCTCCTCAGGCTCCTATTAAACCTTCCCCCCTTCACCTTAACCCAATGTCTTCTAGTTATTGATTCCTCTTGCTTGGAAGCAGACTCGGTGCATTCACCCTGTCTACTCCCCTCATGATTTTATACACCTCTATGAGATCACCCCTAATGTCCTCGCCTGCCCCAACCTCTCCCCGTAGCTCAGGCCCTCAAGTCCTGGCAACATCTTCCCTGCACTCTTTCCAGTGTAATGGCATCCTTCCCACAGCAAGGTGATCAAAATGAAGCCTAGTGTGGCCGCACCAATGTCTGACACAACACTGGATGAGTAGGTGACAGATATAATCCAATACAACTGGGGAGGGGAGAGAGCATGAATTAAATAATGTTCATCTTGTGATTTATGGAAAGGTGTAAAGTATTCATTGTCTCGTGGTGTCGTTAGGTTGATTGGAGACACAATCAGTTCATTGTGATGCCATTTGGAACAAAGATTGTTCCATTATTTTGAGATGACTGGAATTCTTTGAGATAGCAAATCCTTTTATTTATTTATTATTACCCTTCCCTCCAGTGATAAATAATGTTCTATCTATCGTATCGTATCCATTTGATGAACCAATCTGTACGGAGTTTGTACGTTCTCCCTGTGACTGTGTGGGTTTTCTCCGGGTGCTCTGGTTTCCCCCCACACTCCAAAGACGTACAGGTTTGTAGGTTAATTGGCTTGGTATCATTGTAAATTGTCCCCAGTGTGTGTAGGATAGTGTTGGTGTGCGGGGATCGCTGGTCGGCGCGGCCTCGGTGGGCTGAAGTGCCTGTTTCCGCGCTGTATCTCTAAATGAGACTAAAACGAAACAGTGGCGGTCCCAGTATCACCTGCCCTCTCGATGTCTCTGACCTGTAACAATTACCTCACACAAGGTTCGGTAAGCAAGTCATTAATGATATGTGTGGCACCACGTGGTTAAAGTGTCGGTATCCGTTACCGGAGAACTGTCTTGAGGAAGGAAGTATTTGCACTGAGGATAGACAATAAAAGCTGGAGTAACTCAGCGGGCCAGGCAGCATCTCTGGAGAGAAGGAATGGGTGACGTTTCGGGTCCAGATCCTTCTTCAGACACAGCATAGTATTTGCATTGACCCTGCTGCCCACTGACACAACAGGAAGTGAATGACCTGCTTGTTACTCTTTCCTCTTTCGTGCTCCCTTGTGAACGAAGTAGATTTACTTCCACTCTAGTTTTGTGGGTTCTGAGGTGGCCAATAGTTTTAATTTTACTTTAGTTTATTGTCACGTGTACCGAGGAATTGTGAAAGGCTTTTTTTGCTTTTCACTGTAGCTCAGTACACGTGACAATAGGCAAGGCAAGTTTATTTATATAGCTCCATGCGTACAAGCTGCAATTCATAGTGCTTTACAAAAGAAACAAAAGAATAACATCGTTTAAAAACATTGCAGAACCACAATACAACACAGGACAACAAAATAGCCAATAATCAAAAACTACAAAACAAGCAATAATAGTAAAACAAAGTCACTAAAACATTAAAACGATTTTAAAAGCACATAAAAGGGTTAAGATTAGAAGGTTAAGATTACCTGCATGTTGGGTTATGGAAAAGCTACAGTAAACAACAGTGTTTTTAGGCCTGATGTAAATGAGCTTACAGTCTGTGCACACCTCAGGTGTTCAGGGAGCTTGTTCCACAGGTGTGGAGCATAAAAACTGAACGCTGCTTCAGCCTTTTTAGTTCTGATCCTGGGAACACAGAGTAAGCCTGTCCCTAAAGACCTGAGGAGTCTAGGTGCCTCATATACAACAAGTAGGTCAGAGATGTATTTTGGATCCAAAATACATCTCACACAAGGTTCGGTAAGCACGTCATTAATGATATGGGGGTACACAAAAGGCTGGAGAAAGTCAGCGGGTGCAGCAGCATCTAAGGAGCGAAGGAGATAGGCGACGTTTCGGGTTGAGACCCTTCTTCAGACTCAAAGACATTAATGATATGTGTGGCACCACGTGGTTAGACCAAAATATAGTTAAAAATCTAAACTATAAAAACTAAACTAAACTAGTGAAGGGAGATAAAATTGCTGGAGAAACTCAGCGGGTGAGGCAGCATCTATGGCGTGAAGGAATAGGTGACGTTTCAAGTCTCGACCCAAAACGTCACCAATTCCTTCGCTCCATAGATGCTGCCTCGCCCGCTGAGTTTCTCCAACATTTCTATCTATCTTTGATTTTTCCAGCATCTGCAGTTCTTTCTTAAACTAAACTAGTGATGTCAGTTTGCTCACTCTGACAGTTGACTGCTAACAACAGGAGTATTTGCATTATTTATTTTAGCTTTCCAACACAATAGCCAATCCTGGAACAGTCAGCTCTATAAGTTTGCTTGCTTGGCAATGCAGCCATTTAAACTCGACACCCCCTGGTTAAACACAGCTCTGGCAACTAAGACTGGCAGAAAGATCCAATTAAGTCATTAATTAATCTGCTGCCTTTGGGCCCATCACTGATTCCACCTGTGGCTGCAAATGGCAGGTACTGACCCAACCATCACCAGCATCCAACCGTAACCCACCACCCTCTGCAGCGCTGGTGCCTTTCCAACCAAACCCCCAAACCCCATGGACCCTCTACCATCATCAGACCCACATTACTCATCTTCCTTAATGCACTCAAACAGTGTGGAAACAGGCCCTTCGGCCCATCTAGCCCACACCGACAAACATGTCCCATCTACACTTGCCCTACACTACATTACACTCCCACCTGCCTGCATTTGGTCCATATCCCTCCAAACCTGTCCTATCCATGTACCTGGCTCAATGTTTTCTAAATATTGCAATAGTCCCTGCCTCAACTACCTCCTCCGGCAGCTCGTTCCATAGACCGACCAACCTTTGTGTAAAGAGGTTACCCCTCAGGTTCCTATTAAATCTTTCCCCCCTCATCTTAAACCCAAGTCCTCTGGTTCTCAATTACCCTACTCTGGGCAAGAGATTCTGTGTGTTTGCCCGATCTACTACTCTCATGATTTTATACACCTCTATACAATCACCCCTCATCATCCTGCGCTCCAATGAATAGAATCCAAGCCTGACCAACCTCTCCCTGTAGTTTAGCCCCTCGAGTCCCGGCAACATCCTCGTAAATCTTCTCTGCACACTTCCCAGCTTGTGCTGGGCAAGAATGAAGGTTCTCATCTCGATGAAATGTTGCTTCAATGGCATCGTCTGAGACTCTTGGTGCGTGACCCGACATTGGCAACTGGTGGTGATTCTCATTTTGCTCCGCTCCCCTTGCCCGCCTCATCTTACATACATTCAAAGTGATAGGAGCAGAATTAGGCCATTCAGCCCATCCAGTCTTCTCCGCCATTCAATCACGGCTGATCTATCTCTCCCTCCTAACCCCATTCTCCTGCCTTCTGCCCATAACCCCTGACACCTGTACTAATCAAGAATCTATCTATCTCAGCCTTAAATGGATAGGACAGGTTTGGAGAGATATGGACCAAATGCAGGCAGGTGGGACTAGTGTAGATGGGACATGTTAAAAATATCCATTGACTTGGCCTCCACTGTATACCTTCTGCACTCCAGCAGTGAATGGACTCCACAAGTAATTAGTGGTGTAAGGCACTGTCTAAATGCGTTATTTTGATTCCAATCTAGGACACAGGTGAACAACAAGGGAATATCTTGTGTCTTTGCGTCCATGATACCTGAAGCAGGTGCTCTCCTCTGACCCAGCGACCCCGAAACTAGCCGTGTTCCACCCACACGTTCTGCTCTGTATCTGCACGTTAAAAACTGTAAGTGTGCCTTTGGAAATTTTACGGATGCATTAGGAGAACTCTATTACACTGTGTATTCTTTTGTCTCTCCCTTCCAAGATGGATAATTGAAATTAGCTGGATGGATTAGTTATTATCTCAGATTGCCCTGCACATGGCTGAACATGATTAATGAGTAGGCAGGGTCCCTTAGGGCTTTAGTGAAGCCTTGGTAATAGAAAGTTATGTATGTGAGAGAGCCACGCTATCATTCATCACCACCCAACCTGGCTTAGTACAATTACGTGTTGTACACAAGCCAGCTACAGGGCAGCCAGCTGGAACCTGCTCCACTTCCCACTACCCCCCAGTTACATTCAGCCCCATTCATTTCGGCTAAATCGCACAGTACACGTGTTGGTCTGGATGCTCATGCAGAATGAGTTCTCCTCCACGTGCAAACAAGGAACTGCAGATGCTGGTTCACAAAAGAAAAGGACCCAAAGTGCTGGGGTATGTTGTCAAGCTTGAAAGGGTTCAGAAAAGATTTACGAGGATGTTGCCAGGACTAGTGGGTGTGAGCTACAGGGAGAGGTTGAGTAAGCTGGGTCTCTATTCCATGGAGCGCAGGAGGATGAGGGGAGATCTTATAGAGGTGTACAAAATCAAGAGAAGAATAGATCGGGTAGATGCACAGAGTCTTTTAACCAGAGTAGGGGAATCAAGGATCAGAGGACATAGGTTCAAGGTGAAGGGAAAAGATTTAATAGGAATCCGAGGGGTAACTTTTTCACACAAAGGGCCGTAGGTGTCTGGAACAAGCTGCCAGAGGAGGTAGTTGAGGCTGGGATTATCCTATTGTTTAAGAAACAGTTGGACAGGTACATGGATAGGACAGGTTTGGAGGGATATGGAACAAGCGCAGGCGAGTGGGACTAGTGTAGATGAGACATTGTTGGCTGGTGTGGGCGAGTTGGGCCGAAGGGTCTGTTTCCACAGTGTATCACTCTATGACCATGTTTCATGAGGAGTTTAAATAGGCATAGAGTCATAGAGTGTGGAAACAGGCCCCTCAGCCCAACTTGCCCACGCTGACCAACATGCCCCATCTACACTAGTCCCATCTGCCCATGTTTGGCCCACAACCCTCTAAACCTGTCCTATCCATATACCTGTCTGAACGTTTCTTAAAAGTTGCGATAGTACCTCCGGCAGCTCGTTCCATACATGCACCAAACTGTGTGTGAAAAAGTTACCCCTCAGCTTCCTATTAATTCTTCCCCCCAAATTAAACATTTGTACAGTTAGAGCAATACTTCATTCAGCAAATCACAGAGTGCTGGAGTAACTCAGCGGGTCAGGCAGCATCTGTGGAGAACATGGATAGGTGACGTTTCACAGAGTGCTGGAGTAACTCAGCGGGTCAGGCAGCATCTGTGGAGAACATGGATAGGTGACGTTTCACAGAGTGCTGGAGTAACTCAGCGGGTCAGGCAGCATCTGTGGAGAACATGGATAGGTGACGTTTCACAGAGTGCTGGAGTAACTCTGCGGGTCAGGCAGCATCTGTGGAGAAGATGGATAGGTAATATTTCAAGTTGGGACCCTTCTTCAGACCATTTGTAGAAGAGGGGAGAAAACTGGAAAGAGATGTTGGTGGGACAAAGTCGGGCAAGTTATAGGTAGATACATTTGAGGGAGATTTAAATTGGCAGATCAGTGGACAAAGCTCGAGATGAAAAGGCGAGAAAAGGGAAAAAAGGGACATAATGTAGACAAAAGGGTAGAAACAAAATGCTGGAGTAACTCAGCGGGACAGAGATGGAATGGATGACGTTTTGGGTTGAGACCCTTCTTTAGACTGTCCCACTCCAGAATCTGCAGTTCCTTCCTACATGAAGTCAAAAGGTGTCAGGTAGGGAGAGACGAATGGGGGGGGGGGGGGGGGGAGACGAATGGGGGGGGGGGGGGAGAGAGAATGGGGGAGGGGATAGTGGGAGGAATGGGTACACACTGGGGGGAGAAGGGGAAGGGGGGAGTGGGGAGAATGGGAGAGGGGGAGAATGGGAGAGGGGGGGAGAATGGGGGAGGGGGGAGAATGGGGGAGGGGATAGTGGGAGGAATGGATACACACTGGGGGGGAGTACTATTGGGATAGGTTGGGAAGAGTTCCGGCATGAGGGTTAACACAGGCAGGAGGTTGTAGCCTGAAGTCTCAGGCTCAGTACTAACACTATGGTGCCACTCAGTGTAGCTGGTAGTAACTGTGGGAGTTAAAGGCATTGTTTGATTACAAAATGACACCAAATGCTGGAGTCGCTCAGCAGATCAGGCAGCAAATCTGGAAAACATTTAGAGAAGCCTCCTGGCCGGATGAGCTCCTCCAGCACTTTAGCGTCTTTTTTCTTTGTAAACCAGCGTTTACTGCAGTTCCTCGTTTCTCCATTGTTTGATCGTTCTGTTGCCGGTTGTTGTCCAAACTTTAGGAAGATGCCAAAAAAGAGAGGGGCGCAGGGGAAGAAGATCACCCTGAAGATGGCCAAGAAGTCCATGAAGATCACGGTGGACGGGAAGAGACGCTTGGACCTCAGCAACATGGGCATCGGAGCCTTTCCCAGATGCATCTTGAAGCTGACCGACATCGAGGAGATAGACCTCAGCAGAAACATGATTAAAAAAATCCCAGACTACATCAACAAATTTACAAAGCTGCGATACCTAGACTTCCACACGAACAAGATAGAGAAAATCCCAGAGAATATTGGGCAGCTGGAATTGCTTTACTACCTGGACCTGTCCAATAACAAGCTCACCACTGATGGCTTGCCCTTGGAACTCAATCAGCTCAAAAATCTCCGCGTCCTGAACCTGGGGCTGAATTCCATGGATATGATTCCAACCACCATTGGCACGTTAAAGGAACTCAAGGAGATTGGATTGTTTGACAACCGGATCACCTACTTGCCGGAGAAAATCACCAAGCTGCCGAAACTGAAGAAGTTAAACGTGATGCGTAATCCCTTCACCACGCCACAGGTACCCGAAGAGCCGATCGACACCATTGATCGCATTGAGGATATTTACCTGGCCAAGAAGAGCATGCTATGTCGCCCCTGCCTCAAGAAGCTACAGCGAGAGAGGAACAAGTGGAGCAAGGTGAAGCAGATGATTGAAATGGATGAGGAGCCAGACTTCTCCGGCCTCCTCGCTCCAAACTCTGTTGCCAAGCAGAACGAGGTCGCTTGGAGAGTCATAGAATGAGAATAAACTGAACTGAATCATTCCC
Organism: Raja brachyura; assembly: GCA_963514005.1. The sequence continues at coordinate 24,558,154 of OY740818.1, read as the reverse complement.
AATCATTAGGCTCAAAATGACCCAGTAACAAATAAAATGAATTGTCTTGATTACCTTTAGATAGGTTCGTAAATTCATTAGTCATTGGAGCAGAACATTTCAGCCCGTCCAATCCGCTCTGCCGTTCAATCATTGCTGATCTATCTTTCTCTCTCAACCCCATTTTCCTGCCTTTCACTGTCACCTTTGACACCCGTACCAATCAAAAACCTGTCAATCTCTGTTTTAAAAATACCCATTGACGTGGCCTCCACAGCCGTCAGTGGCAAAAAATTCCACAGATTCACCACCCTGTGACTAAAGAAATTCCTCCTCATCTCCTTTCTAAAGGTGCGTCCTTTTAATCTGAGGCTGTGCCCTCTGGTCCTAGACTCTCCCACGAGTGGAAACATCCTCTCCACATCCACTCTATCCAGCCAGCTCATTCCTTCTTTTGTGCTTTGTATGTTCCCCAAAGCAAAACAACTTCACCTCGTTCTTTGATCCTTAGAAACGTACAGCACAGAAACGGACCCTTTGGCTCAACTTGTGTATGCTGCCCAAGGTGCCCCATCTAAGGTAGTCCCACTCACCTGTGCATGGCCCATGTACCTGCCCACCCTTACAGCGTTGAAGGAACTTGATGCATTGAACTGCTGCCGGCAAGCAAAGCTCGCTGATCCCTGCACGCCCTGACCCCACAAAGGGCCAGCTGACTTTGGCTGTTACCCCACTCGATTCATCAGATTTGGCACTGACGATATTCTTACTGCAGGAGGCAACCAGGCCAAGAAGATCAACGTTAATGTGTCCGCGAGAATGGTCTTCAAGGAGAAGACAGGGAGAAAACTAGGGTGTGTATCCTGCTGCTAGATGTTTCCACAGTTGCTGGTCCGAGACATCTTGCGGAATCGAGGACATTTGTGGACAGATGTGGACAGATGTGGACAGATGTGGACAGATGTGGACAATGTGAATTTCCATGCAAACCTCTTACATGCAGCGAGCAGAGGCAGTGGAAGCCTCCCGTACTGTGGGCAACCTCAGCATAGTGAGTAGTGCCTTGCCTGCGGAGGTTCCACCTCTCCCACGTGGCTAGATGTGGCCTGCATCTTATCAGAGTACAAATTCCTATTCCACACTCACCAACTTGGTTGATTTAACACCCCACTGTGTCTCCACTTATTCTACGAGACCTTCCCCAAGAGCAGCCACCTAGAATAGTCTTCATCACTGACACAGGGCAACGTGCGAGGGGATGAGTTTCTATATCATTTCATGCACGTTAAATCATTCACAATGGACACTACTACATCCTTAACAGAAAAAACGCTGAACATAAACATCTATCTAGGAATAGACAATAGGTGCAGGAGTAGGCCATTCGGCCCTTCTAGCCAGCACCCCATTCAATGTGATCATGGCTGATCATCCCCAATCAGTACCCCGTTCCTGATTGATAAGACTGCATAATCTTTAGGAATAACACCATGCAAAAGGGTTTAGGATTGTAGTCATTAATTAACTCGCTATTTCTTGTCTCAAAAGCCCCTGTCCCACGATGCAAGTTTACCCAAGAACTCTCCAGAGTTTAAAAAAAAAATCAAACTCGTGGTACTTCACCACGAGTATTTTTTTACTCTTGGAAATTTTTCACTGTTGAAAAAACTTCACGAGTTTCCGCGTTTCCCGAGTATCTGCCGTTAGTGTTACGGGCCGCTACGAGACATCCACGAGCTCTGACGTACCCGCTACGTACATTCTACGTACTTACCACGAGTTTGACTTTTCTTTTAAACTCGGGAGAGTTCTTGGGTAAACTCGTATTGTGGGACAGGGCCTTAACACTGACCGTATTATCATAAGTAGGCTGATTAAGAATTTAGTTGTATGTATATAAGGCTACAAAATTCTAATGTTCATTGAAAAATGTTTCTCCCAAATCAAACTATGTACAGGCTGATTGCCTTACTAAATGCTGTAAGTAATGGGCAGTAACAACTTCCATTTTTATTGTAATATGATTTTGTGACTTTTTTTCAAGACATTGGCAATGATGAGGAATGTTTCAGCAAAGCAGGTGTTTTAACATCATCACAAAGAAAATGCAATGAGGTTGAAATTGCTCCTGCAAGTTTGGAAGAGAATTTCTCCCAATCCAGTGCTCATATTCCAACTGTTTAAGCTTGGCTAAATCCCGTTGGGTCAACAGTTGACGTCATCAATCTGATTGCAACAAATGTAATTTTCTGAAAAGATGAGCAGGCAGTAAAATATAAAGTTTAAATGATTGTCATTAGGCTGGCTGTAGAAATAGTCATCTCCAATGTAAAGGTTGAGCCCAAGGCAAACAGGACACACACACACTTGCCATTTTACTGTTGAGTTCAGAGAGGAAGCAACCAGTTAAATACGCCATGGGCTCAAAAAGCATCTAGCTATCAAAGTTAATTAAATCGTTAAGGAATGTGACTATTATGATTTTAAATATTCATTTCTTTGAAGAATAAACTGCACAAATGGATGTGAATACTTGCTTTGGTTTTATTTCTAAAAGTTCTTAGGGTTAAATATAGAACATAGTCTGAAGAAGAGACAACCGATACCTTTTCTCCAGAAATGCTGCCTGACCCGCTGAGTTACTCCAGCTTTTTGTGTCTATCTTCAGTATAGACCTGTATCTGCAGTTCCTTGTATAGGAAGGAACTGCAGATGCTGGTTGAAACCAAAGATAGACACAAAATGTTGGAGTAACTCAGCGGGTCAGGCAGCATCTCTGGAGAGAAGGAATGGGTGATGTTTCGTATAGGAGCAGAGTTAGGCCATTCGACATTAGGGGGCGCCGTTCTGTATGGTGTGGCTGCCCAGCCTGCAGCTGTTTGTCTTTCCTCCTTTTCTTTATTTTTAGTGTGTTAAAGTGTTTTGTTTTGGAGTTTATTCTTTTTTATGTGGGGGGGAGGGGGGGGGGGGGGGGGGAAACTGTTTTTCCTGGTCCCTACCTTGTCGGAGAGGCAGCTTTTCTCTGGGCTGCAACTTCGACCCGTCCTCGCGGCCTACCAGCGGGCCTGGAGCGGCATTTCCTGGGGGGACGCCCAGAGCCACGGCTTCGGCAGCAGCGGAGCGCTGGAGCACCATCGCGGGGCGGAGCGGGCGATTCCTTGCCTGGGTCGCCGCGCTGGATCTCCGGTGAGCTGAGACCGCCGAGACAAACATCGCGGAGCCGCGGGTCTGTGGAGCGGCTGGCTGCGGGCGGCGGCGCTGGACTTTAACATCGGGAGCCAGTGGTGGGAGCTCCATTCAGCTCAGCCTCGTCGGCTCTGGAAGCCACGGACTCCAGCAGGAAGCGGCCGTTCCGGGAGTCCCAAGCCGCTGAGAGGATTCTCCCGACGCCGGAGCACCACCACCCGGCGAGAACGGCCTGGAACATCGGGCCTCCGTGAAGGCAACTATGGAGGCCTCAATAGGCCTGACTATGGGTGGACATGGGATGGGGACTGGACATTGTGCCTTCCCTCATAATGGGAACCATTGTGGGGGGATGTTTTTATGTTTAAATCTCTTTATTAGTGTTGTGTCTGTATTCTTTATTTTATGTGCCGCATGGCAAGCAGCATTTCACTACACCAATTGGTGTATGTGACAAATAAACTAACCTTGAACCTTGAACCTTGACCCATCAAGTCTACTCCGCCATTCAATCATGGCTGATCTATCTCTACCTTCTAACCCCATTCTCCTGCCTTCTCCCCATAACCCCTGACACCCGTACTAATCAAGAATCTATCTATCCCTGCTATCTATTTCTGCCTTAAAAATATCCATTGACTTGGCCTCCACAGCCATCTGTGGCAAATAATTCCACAGATTCATCACCCTCTGACTAAAGAAATCTCTCCTCATCTTCCTAAAAGAAGGTCCTTTACTTCGGAGCCGATGACCTCTGGTGCAAGTGAACCATGAATGGAAGAAGGGTCATGAACTGAAACGTCACCCATTCCTTCTCTGTAGAGATGCTGCCTGTCCCGCTGTGTTACTCCAACTTTTTGTGTCTATCTTCGGTTTAAACCAGCATCTGCAGTTCCTTCTTACACACTAGTGTAAACATCCTCTCCACATCCACTCCATCCAAGCCTTTCACTGTTTGGTAAGTTGCAATGAGGTCCCCACTCATCCTTACACTCAGTGAGTGAATGACGTTGAAAAGATCAACGATTAGATTTAGGACCCTCAAGGTGTGACAGTGGAACTGAGTGTGGAGTCGTGCAGGCTTTGTATCTCCACACTGGCCCTGTTTGGCAACGGAGACGTCAGAAGGAAGCCGCTACAAGCAGCAGTTAGGAAACATCAACAGCATGAACTCACCCGAGGGTCCTGGAGCTATCGGGAATTCCTCTCTTTATAGCGGGAATTATGTTGTAGAATCTGTGGATACCAAGGACAAGCAATCCAGAGACAAATTAATCAGTGGAAAACCATCACCAAAGTAGCAGCTAACTGGGAGAACTGTAGTATATTAATGGTTACTCACTTTTTTAACACGATTTTCTTATCATTTTTATGGAAAATAAGGAACTTTGAAAATCCACCCTTTAAAAAGATTTCAAATGCAATATCCTAAAAGTAAGAATGGAACAAAGCAGTTAAAGGTACAAATCACTGGATTGTAAATATTCAGTGCTTTATTTCGCCAATAAGATGGTGCTGGAACACTTATCAATTTTGAATTAAGCTCCAATTTGTTTCCATCAGTACATGTATTTTGTGAACAATCGACTCTTCATAGATTCATAAGTGATAGGAGCAGAACAAGGCCATTCGGCCCATCAAGTCTACTCCGCCATTCAATCATGGCTGATGCATCTCTTCCTCCAAACCCCATTCTCCTGCCTTCTCCACATAACCCCTGACACACTGTTTAATATCTGAGGAAGGGTCTCGACCCAGAACGCCACCCATTCCTTCTCTCCGGAGATGCTACCTGCCCAGCTGAGTTACTCCAGCTTTTTATGTCCACCCTGTTTAATAAACTGATAACTAACTGACTAAATATAACTAAAAAGGTATAAGAATGAGCACATTAAAAATGTAGATATCCAGCTTTGACTTTTTAGAGATAAGTCGAGTCCAAGCAGAGTGCTGCCATTATTAACTGACCCTGGCCCTCTTCCAGGCCTATGTCCGTGCCCGCGTGTCCCTGAAGGGGGAACAACCGGTGTCCACAGGCATGCTGGCGGCTTTCCGTGCACGTTGCTCACTGCGGGGGGTCGACTGCCAAGAGTCAAGAGAGTTTTATTGTCATGTGTCCCAGATAGGACAATGACATTCTTGCTTGCTGCAGCACAACAGAATATGTAAACATAGTACATAATGGGAGATAAAGGTTCAGTGTGTATATGGACCATAGATCATATATTTTAGCAGGCCCCCCTGGTCATGACTGACCACGGGTGATGTGTGGTCGGATGCAAGCCTGGGCGATCGATGTCATACGGAGGACAGGCTGTTGCCCATGCAGCACGTCCCCCCCCCCCCCTTTCAAGTCGCTGATCGATCCAAAGGAACAGCGGGGCCGTTACAGTTTGGCACCAGCGCTGTTGCAGGAGCTGCGAGGGCGAGGTTGTAGACAACGATGAACTGCCTTAGGGGCTCCGACTCCGGATTTTCTTGAGGTTTACTCCTGGAGCCTTTTCCATGACCGGACATGGCCACAAGGCAGCGGAGGTTTTAAATCAGAGTTTTCCCTCTCCTAGATGGACTGCCTTCCCAGGCTGACGAGTCCCATCTGCCCGAGACCCGTGGGGGCGGGAGTGTCTACCTTCACGTGCAGGTCTACAGCACCTGCCCACTGCCCGGAGATCATATATAAATAAGCAGATAGAGTGCAATAATAATAACAGACTGTTATTGTTCAGAGCTTGTTTGATGTTGTGTTTAATAGCCTGATGGCTGTGGGGAAGTGGCTGTTCCTGAACCTGGACGTTACAGATTCCAGCCTCCTGTACCACGATTGTATCGTGGATAAAGATGATGATTTAGCAGTTTGACGATCGATTGATGCTTACAAGCTGCTGGTTTTTAATCTTTTAATTATTTTTTATCTTTCCAGTTCTGTATAACAGTGAGTATTTGAATAAAAGCTCCATGTTAAGCAAAAGAAAAGGCAAATGATACAAATGAAAGTGGCAGCAAGACCAAGCTATAATTGGTGTGAGTGTCCTCATTAACAACTGCCGATGGAACTGGGCAAGATCTACTATGGTCCAGCACTTTGTGTCTTCTCTTGCTCATGTGGCAACACTGACAGAGAGAGCAAGGACATAGGTGGATGGCCTTAAACAAAGGGCATGTCATGAGGCAAAGCTTTAAGTCTCAATTGCCTTTTACCACGACAACGGATAATTTATTTGTGCTCAAGGGCCTCGATATTATTGGCTGAACAGCGGCTGGAAAAAGACACAATGTGCTGGAGTATCCCAACAGGTCACACAGCATCTCTGGAGAACACGGATAGGAGACGTTTCGGGTCGGGACCCTTCTTAAGATGTTGTAGGGAGGGGAAAGACAGCTGGAAGAGAGGAGGGACGGGTAAAGGCAGATACAGGTGGGGGGGGGGGGGGGAGAGTTTAATAAGAAGGGGTTTAGACAATGACCAGAGATGGAAAGACAGAAAGTGTGAGCTGGGAATAGAAGAGGTGTAAATTGTGAAGCTAGAAGAGGGAATATGGGTGGAAGTGGAAGGGGACAGAGAGAGTGGAAATGGATGCAAGTCCAGGTGGGTCATGGGGAGGGAGGGGGAAGGGGGAGGGAAGGAGGAGTGGGGGGAGGGGGAGAGTTGGGGAGGGGGGGGGAGGGGGGGGGAGGGAGGGGGGGGAAGTGGAAGGGGACAGAGAGAGTGGAAATGGATGCAAGTCCAGGTGGGTCATGGGGAGGGAGGGGGAAGGGGGAGGGAAGGAGGAGTGGGGGGAGGGGGAGAGTTGGGGGGAAGGGGGGGAGGGGAGGGAGGGGGGGGAAGTGGAAGGGGACAGAGAGAGTGGAAATGGATGCAAGTCCAGGTGGGTCATGGGGAGGGAGGGGGAAGGGGGGGGGAAGGAGGAGTGGGGGGAGGGGGAGAGTTGGGGGGAAGGGGGGGAGGGGAGGGAGGGGGGGGAAGTGGAAGGGGACAGAGAGAGTGGAAATGGATGCAAGTCCAGGTGGGTCATGGGGAGGGAGGGGGAAGGGGGAGGGAAGGAGGAGTGGGGGGAGGGGGAGAGTTGGGGAGAGGGGGGGGAGGGGGGGGAGGGAGGGGGGGGAAGGGGAAGGGGGAGAGGAGGGGAGTGGAAATGGATGCAAGTCCAGGTGGGTCAAGGGGAGGGAGGTGGGGAGTGGAAGGGGGGGGGGGAGCAGAGGGGGGAGGGGGAGAGTTGGGGAGAGGGGGGGGGAGGGGGGGGAGGGGGGGAGGGGAAGGGAGGGAGGGGAAGGGGGAGAGGAGGGGAGTGGTAATGGATTCAAGTCCAGGTGGGTCATGGGGAGGGAGGGGGAAGGGGGAGGGAAGGAGGAGTGGGGGGGGGGGTGTGGGGAGATTTTACCTGGTCAGACAGATAAACCTTTGCTCACCTGAAGAAGGAAACGGCGATGGTGAATTTCGTGAACATCGCCGAAGGAATACCTGGAACATTTGGGAATTTTCCCACCAGCCTCTTTGTTGCACATGTCATAAATGTAGGGATCATTGATGCTGCAAAACACAACAGGACAACACTAACTTGGTAAAGGCCCAGCAAGGACAGATCCCAAGACAGGGAGCACGTACACTAACACCTTGCCTCATGTTGGCATGGTTTACACAGCCACTGGCGGAGGTAGACTATGGTGCTGAGTGCTTCAGCTGTAAAATAAGGGGTGGCAGCTCACCGACCCATGGACAACCGCAGAACCAGTCCATGGACGTTAGACTTTAGAGATATAGCATGGAAACAGGCCCTTCAGTCCACCAAGTCGATGCTGACCAACAATCACCCCGTACACTCGCACTATCCTGAATGAATGAATGAATACTTTTTTGTCGAAGTATTCACATACAAGGAATTTGCCTTGGTGCACCGCCCGCAAGTGACAACATGACATACAGTGACAGTTAGGAATGACGCATAAAACATTAAACATTAATAATAAAAATCCTACACACACTAGGGACTATTTACTATTTTACCGAAGCCAATTAAACTATAAAAAACCTGTACGTTTTTGGATTGTGGGAGGAAACCGGAGCACCCGGAGAAAACCCACGCAGGTCACGGGGAGAACGAACAGTCTCCGTAAAGACAGCACCCGTAGTCAGGATCTCTAGGGTCAGGCAGCAATTCCAGAGAACATGGACATCCCCAAAGCCCCAAAGGTGACGGGCCAGGAGATAAGATGGTTTGGAATGTACAGGGAATATTTGGCAATGAATAAAGGAGCAGAGAAGTTAAATGGTTCCATTATACATTGGATGAAACATTACCTCAACGTATATACCGCTGATAATCAGGAAGGAAACATCAGGCAGGACAATTTGGCCAAAACTGCAGTAGTTCATGGAGCTCTAATCGGGCTGTCTGTCGGAAGGTGTTTGAGCAGCACAAACAAGACAAGACACAAAGTGCTGGAGGAACTCAGCGGGCCAGGCAGCACCTGTGATGCATCTGTCCATTCCCTCCACAGATGCCGCCTGACCCACTGAGTTCTTCCTGCACTTTGTGTTTTGCTCACGATTCCAGCATCTGCAGTAAACACATCCTTGGCAAGAACCAACAAGGCAAGAGAACCTCCATAAATGATAGGACCCTAGACAGTGGCAATGTACAGGAGATCTTGGAGTGGATCTGATGACCAGGGAAATTAGATGGTTTAGAAGATAGAGAAAATATTTGGTACAGTATATAGGAGCAGAGAGGTCAAATGGTTCAGATGAAAGGTTACCTTGAGGGATGGTGATTGGTGCAGTATACATCACCAGAAGATGACAGGGTGAAATTCTCACAGATGTAGAAGTGATCTGGGCCAAAGAGCAGGACACCTTCCATCAGCAGCGAGCCTTCAGTGATGATGAGGGAGGCCTTCATGTTGATCTGTGAAAGAATGTTATATTAATATTCTTATATATTAATATATATAATTCAGTGACACATTCTGAGCAGTCAACAAACATGGGCTGAATAGATAAAGGAACCGTCTTAATAATGTGTTTTAATTTTTAAGGATATTTTTAAGGCAGAGGTTGACAGGTTTATGATTAGTGCGGATGTTGGGGTTATGGGGTGAGAGCAGACGAATGGTGTTGGGATGGAGAGATAGATCAGCCATGGTTGAATGGCGGAGTAGACTTGATGGGCTGAATGGCTTAATTCTGTTCCTAGATCCTGTGAAATTATATGATGAATGAACTTAAATATTTGTAAATATATGTCCCTACCTTCTCCTTGTCAACCAGTGCCTGGAGAATGGCCTGCCGCTCGACACACTGCTCGAAGAATTCCTCAGACTGGACACTCTCAGTAAGTGCAGGGAAGAACGTCAGCTGGTTGCAGTCAATGCCTTGTTCATCGATGTTACTCTCGCCCGCTGCACAGAACACACACTAATGCTGAGTACGTTTTTAGAAAATTATTAGAAAATTTCTGTATTAGAAACACAGAAACATAGAAAAATAGATGCAGGAGCAGGCCATTCGACCCTTCGAGCCAGCACCGTCATTCAACATGATCACGGCTGAACATCTAATATCATTACCCCGTTCCTGCTTTTTCCCCACATCACACGATTCCGTTAGCCCTAAGAGCTAAATCTAGCTTTCTCTTGGAAACATCCAGTGAATTGGCCTCCGCTGCCTTCTGCGGCAGAGAATTCCGCAGATTCACAACTCTCTGGGTGAAGAGGTTTCTCCTCATCTCAGTCCTAAATGGCCTACCCCTTATTCTTAAATTGTGACCCCTGGTTCTGGACTCCCCCAACATCGGGAACATTTTTCCTGCATCTAGCCTGTCCAATCCTTTAAGAATGTTATATGTTTCTATAAGATCCCCTCTCATCCTTCTAAATTCCAGTTGGTGAGGTGGCACAGCGGTAGAGTTGCTGCCTTACAGAGCCCGAGACCTGGGTTCGATCCTGACCACGGGTGCTGTCTGTACGGAGTTTGCACGTTCTCCCCGAGACCTGCGTGGGTTTTCTCCTGAAGCTCTAGTCTCTTCCCACACCCAAAGACGTAGAGGTTCGTAGGTTAATTGGTTTTGGTAAAATATTGTGTATGGGATGGTGCTAGTGTATGGGGATCGCTGGTCAGGACGGACTCAGTGGGCCGAAGGGCCTGTTTCTGTGGTTGTGCAGTTCCTTCCTACCCAGTACATTACGTAATGTTTTTCTTGCGGACTAAAAGCTGTCGGCATGCGTATATATAACAGCTCTTGGGCCTATTGTGGCAGTTGTACATCAATCTAGTTTTTATCATTTGCTGTTCAGACATGTACCGCCACGATGTACGCATTGAGTTTGTCTTCAGTGAACGATTAATTTCTACCTGCCAAAGGACCCAGAGCAGCTGCAGGGAGTGGTTGGGAGTGGTGGCGGGTTACCTGAGTATAGCTGGCTGTCGGCTCGCCCCGTGTGTTCATCCACAGAGTTGAGGTACAACTGCTCACTCCCACGATTCGCCCCAATCTGTGAGGAAAGTAAATGTGGAATGTCAAGGACTTTGAGATTAGACTCTTAACCTGATTCTCTTTCAATGGTCCCAATCAGCCACGATAGAATGGCAGAGTAGACTTGATGGGCCGAATGGCCTAATTCTACTCCTATCACATTTGACAATGAAACTGGAACAATGATTTTCTCAAACATAAAGCTTGTGGTACATGACAAAGAAGGCAGCATCTGCAGAATTACGGGCCTGTCCCACTTACACAACTTTTTCGGCGACGGAACATTTTCAACATGTTGAAAATCCAGCGGCAACCAGAAAGACACAACGACTCTTTGGGCGACTGAGGAGACGACTCACAACCATACAGGCGATGCCCTGGCGACATGTCGCGGGATAAAGCCTGTATGGGTCGTGAGTAGTCGCCCAAATATCATACATTGTTCTGGTCGCCGCTGGATTTTCAACGTTAAAACATTTCGGCAACCTGCAACGATTATGACAAAAAATTGCGTAAGTGGGACAGACCCATTAGTGTTTTGAAGATTGAGGGGAAACTTGATTAAAGTACATACTATTATCAGAGGCATACTGGACATACGGTAGGCAGGCAGACTCTTTGCCCCAGGATGGAAATGTCAAAGATTAGAGGGCATAGCTTTAAGGTGAGAGAGGGAAGGTTTATTGGAGACTTGCGGGGAAGTGTACAGAGTGTGGTGGGTGTCTGGAACACGCTGCCAGAGCAGGTGGAGGAGGCAAATACAATAGTTCATTAGTTCTAGGAGCAGAATTAGGCCAATCAGCCCATCCAGTCTACTCCACCATGCCTGATGTGTCTTTCCCTCTCATCCTCTTGATGTGGACTCTGTGGGTCAATGAACAGGCCTGTCCCCATGCTGTGTCTTTCCGTCAATCAGTCTCATTGCAGGGGTTGCCCGACACAGAGCTTACCCTCTGGAGTTTATGTCAAAACGCATCCAGCTGCTGACGTGATTTTCTAATGTCCTGCAGGTTCTTGCTGCCAGTTACATCAGCACAGGTCTGCCCAACACCACCCGCTCATCATCATCAGCGGTCACTCGAAACTAGTATGACTGTCCCCTCATGGAGGACGCCTGTGCGTGACTTTGTTTAACGTGGGGAGACTGGTGCACAGACAGCCACCCCACGGTCCTTGACAGATCTGGGTCAGGATCCAGTGACATGGAATCGAAGACAACCGGAGACCCTTTTCTGCTGCACCCTTCATCCGCCATGGGTGGCCCTACCAGGAGCACAGCTCCAAACAGCATCGCTCTCAGGATCTCAGGACCACACAAGCTTCTCCACCACGACAAGGTGACAATCCACCAGCTACTCTCTCAATTACTACTGGAAGGGGCTAGGGGTGTGGCATGGGGCAATGGATATATAGTTTGTGACCATTTTACAGCTTGTGAATGCCCCCAGAAACATTAACATGTAGAACCACTGCCTTTTCTGTGACAGCACGGTATACTGGCAGGTCTAAAATGTTTAAATCATCACACTACAGCCAAGAGTGTTGTGTGAACCACTGCAGTTTATGCATCCCACCACCTGCATGTCCACAAAAACAGACCCGTTTAGAACAACACACTTGCTGCACAATTAGTGGCCAGAGAAGGGACAAATCTACTTCACATCCTAATAATACAAAACATGGAATTAATTCTCTGTCGTAATTAGCAGATTTCCCAACGTAGACTAATGCAAATATTCAGATATAATCTTACTTCACGATTGGCCTCTCTGCCTCGACTCGCATCCTGAGGATACTTGATGCAAATGGTTTGGCGTCTCATCTTCTTCCTCATTCGTCCTGGCCCCTCAGCCATGTCTAGGATGCAGGCCCCCTGCTGTAGCCCTGATGACGGCCCCCATAATCCCCGCTCTTGCAGCAGCTGCTCTTCAACTTTGGCCCAGTCCTTCACTGCGCGGCTCACAATGCACTTCTGCATCTGGGGACACAAGTGAGAAGCGTCAACAGATGGCATTGACGCGCCTGCAGCTGGCAACACAACTGCCACTTTCCCCCCACACATATAAAAAGACGGCAGATTCCGTGCTGGTGCTCACAGAGCTACAGTGTGATACAGTGTGGAAACAGGCCCTTCGGCCCAACTCACCCACACTGGCCAACATACTAGTCCCACTTGCCTGCGCTTGGCCCATATCCCTCCAAACCCGTTCTGTCCATGTACCTGTCCAACTGTTTCTTAAACGATGGGATAGTCCCAGCCTCAACTACCTCCTCTGGCAGCTTGTTCCACACATCCACCACCCTCTGTGTGAAAAAGTTCCCCTCAGATTCCTATTAAAGGTTTTCCCCTTTCACCGTAAACCTCTGTCCTCTGGTCCTCGATTCCCCTACTCATGATTGTATACACTGTGCATCCCACTATAAGAATCTCATACCAGTGCTTAATACAGACCGCCCACCTAAAGGGCCTGTCCCACTTACGCAACTTTCTCGGCGACTGCCGGCACCCGTCATAGGTTGTTACAGGTCGCCGGAAGTGTTCAACATGTTGAAAATCCAGCGGCAACCAGAAAGATGCTACGACTCTTTGGGCGACTGAGGAGACGATCACGACCATACAGGCGACACGTCGCGGGATGAAGCCTGTATGGTCGCGAGTAGTCGCCCAAAGAGTCGTACTTTGTTCTGGTCGACGCTGGATTTTCAACATGTTAAAAATTTTCAGGGACCTGCAACGACCTATGGCGGGTGCCGGCAGTTGCCGAGAAAGTCGCATAAGTGGGACAGGCCCGTAACCGTAACGTTGTTAGTTTTAGTTTTAGAGATATAACATGGAACCAGGCCCTTCGGCCCTTTGAATCAACCAGTGATCACCCCATACACTAGTTCTATCCAGGCAGTGGGGACAATTTACAGAGGGCCACTGTGGCGGGCAGCCCAGTGGTGCAGCGGTAGAGTACAACTCAAGAGACCTGGGTTCGATCCTGACTATGGGTGCTGTCTGTAAGGAGTTTGTACGCGCTCCCCGTGACCATGTGGGTTTTCTCCGGGTGCTCCAGTTTCCTCCCACACCCCAAAGACGTGCGGGTTTGTAGGTTAATTGGCTCCAATAAATTCTCCCCAGTGTGGAGGGAGCATAGAAGTAATGTTTGTGGTAGCGAAGAAGGGTCTCGACCCAAAACGTCGCACATTCCTTCTCTCTAGGGATGATGCCTGGCCTGCTGGACTACTCCAGCTTTTTATGCCTATCTTCGTGTTTGGGTGATTGTTGTTCGTCATGGACAGGGTGGGCCGAATGGCCTGTTTCCATACTGTATCTACAAAACTGAAACTAAATCTATATTAACCAACAAACATGATCCACTTCCAGATGTGCGAGGAAACAGAGCACCTGGAGGAAACCCATGCAGTCACGGGGAGAAGGTGGAAACTCCACACAGACAGCACCCCAGGTCAGGATCGGACCGGGGTCTCGGGCTCTCTGGGGCAGCAGCTCTACCCGCTGCATCAGTTCTCTACAAATCCCTCCTGTCCCAGAATGAAATGGAAACCAGTGAGAATCTAAAGCCCTCCTGTCTAGACCAGCCGTTCTACTATGCCACCTCCAGCACTCGCTGCCCGCTCCATGTTGGCCATGGTGGGTCCCTGGCCCAGGTTCCCATTCAATCTTTCCCCTCTCCTCTCACAGGCGGCTGTGGAGGCCAATCACTGGATATTTTTACGGCAGAGATCGATAGATTCTTGATTATTACGAGTGTCTGGGGTTATGGGGAGAGGGCAGGAGAATGGGGCTAGGAGGGAGAGATAGATCGGCCATGATTGAATGGAAGAGTAGACTTGATGGGCCGAATGGCCTAATTCTGCTCCTATCACTTATGACCTTACTGTAAACCTATGGTTTATGATGCCACTGCCCTGGGTAAAAGATTCTGTGCATTTACGCTGTGATCTTGCACACCTGTGTAACATCACCCCTCATCCTCCTCCACTCCATATCCAATATTTCAATGCCTGTTTAGTTTAGTTTAGTTTATAATGGTCACATATACTGATGTATATTGTTGGCCTGCTATCCAGTCAAAGAAGACTAGTCTGGAGAATGGCCTCGACCCAAAATATCGCCTATGTCTTTTCACCAGAGATGCTATCTAACCTGCTGAATTACTCCAGTTTTCCGTGTCTATCTTCAAAGAAAAGACACATGAAGACAATTAAGACTTCCACAGTGGAGTCTTAAGGATGAAGGACAAAGGACTTTCTAAAGGATGAAAGGTATAACATTTATTGCAAGTTGAAGTCTGATAAAGTCTGATTAAAGGTTGTTCATAGGTCTTCAATGAGGTAGATGGGAGGCCAGGACCGCACTCTAGTTGATGAATGGACCTGATCACAGCTGGGAGGAAACTTTGAAATGAGAAGAGGATTTCAGGTGATGCATGGCTGCTGCTGCCAGCGTTGTGAAACGTTACCTGCATGTGGTCAATGTGGAGGCTGGCAAACACTTCCTGACCAGTTTTCCTTTGCTCGTCCATTCTGATGGAGAAATCCTGCACGGACACACAGCGGGGAGATGTATGATTAGACATGCACAGTGCAACTTCCATCATCCGCTCCCCAACATCTGCACTCCCAATGGTTCAGCACCTCACCGACTGGGCAGTGTTTGATGTCAAAAACAAGGAACAGCAAATGCTGGTTTACACAAAAAACATGTGTTCACCGATCACTTGCCAGGCATTGTCCTCCCCCCCCCTCACCCCCTCACCCCTACCCCCCCATCTCTTCATCAACTTTCAGTCTAGAGGCGGGTACAACCCAAACCATCACCTATCCATGTTCTGCACAGATGCTGCCTGACCCATTGGGTCACTCCAGCACTAGTGTTAGTGTGCGGGGATTGCTGGTCAGTGTGGGCCGAAGGGCCTGTTTCCGCGCTGTATGTAAACTAAACACCAAAGAACACAAAGTGCTGGAGTAACTCAACGCGTCAGGCAGCGTCTCTGAGGAACATGGATAGATGACGCTTCGGATCGGGAATCTTCAATCTGATTGTGAGGGGGGGGGGGGGGGGGGGGGGGGGTAGAAATCTGTAAGAATTTCGTATTCCCACACTAAACAGTGCAAAAATTAATTGAGAATCTATTTGCAGATAATGAATGGCTAAGTTTGGAGCTATGATTCCTGTTTACAGCAGCACGCAAGGAACGCCGCTAATCTTGACTAGGTTATAATTCGACACGCACTCTCTGCTTAGTTTGAGTTCTCCGTGCAAGTAAGGTGGCAGACGCAAACATAATTACACGCTCCCTGCTGTGAACTAACATGGGTTGTGCATGGTACAGATGTGTGCTGGCCCTTGTCCAAAGCCAGATACCCCACTGAGAAGTTACATTCATTAGCAGCTCACAGCAGGAGATGCTTGCACAACATGAAGGCAGTGATTATATTGTGTTTGTTTACAGGATCATTAAGTTTTTAGTCACAGCTAAGCACTGACAAAACATTATTGTTACTTAACTGGAACTCTCACTGAATTAACCCATCAAACATATATGAGCTGGGGCCCCAGCGAGACTGTACAACTGCTAAGCTAATAATATCATCCAAGGTCATTGCTTGTTACCATGCCACTCAATCACTTTTGCTGATGATGAGGACATAATGGCTGGTTCTCTGCCACTACGGCGATGGTGCTGCAATGCCCCCTGTTGTCATCAGTGATAGGAGCAGAATTAGGCCATTCGGCCCATCAAGTCTACTCCACCATTCAATCATGGCTGATCTATCTTTCCCTCTCAACCCCATTCTCCTGCCTTCTTCCCATAACCCCTGACACCCGTACTAATCAAAAATCTATCTATCTCTGCCTTAAAAATATCCATTGACTTGGACTCCACATATTCACCACCCTCTGACTAAAGAAATTCCTCCTCATCTCCTTCCTAAAGGAACGTCCTTTATAGTAAGTGCATGTGAGAACTTATCAAGCAACTATGTTAGTAGCGTTTAAAAAACGTTTGGGTAGGAGTATGGATATGCAGGGAATGGAGGGATATGGGCTATGTACAGGTAGATAAGTGCTGGTCTTGGCATCATGTTTGGCACCAACATTGTGGGCTGAAGGGCCTGTTCAAGTGTTTAATTATCATACGTACCAGAACGGAACGATGAAATACTCACAGAACACGAACAGGTTTGTAAACACAGTATTCAATAGATTCCAGAACACCTTCTTCCCTGTTATTATCAGAATCTTCAACACACCTTCATCTGCTAAAGATGAATTCCTAACCTTCCAATCTACCTTGTTGTGGCCTCTGCACTTTTTTTTATTCTGCACTCTCACTTTTATTCGTTATTTTCTCTTTTGCACTACCTTATATACTTGTGTGTGGTATGATTGGTCTAGATCATACGGTCATAAGGAATAGGAGTAGAATTAGGCCATTCAGCCCATCAAGTCTACTCCGCCATTCAATCATGGCTGATCTATCTCTCCCTCCTAACCCCATTCTCCTGCCTTCTCCCCATAACCTCCGACATCCGTACTAATCGAGAATTTATCTATCTCTGCCTTACAAATATCCATTGACTTGGCCTCCACAGGCTACTGTGGCAAAGGATTCCACAGATTCACCACCCTTTGACTAAAAAAATGTATCCTCATCTCCTTCCTAAAAGAACATCCTTTAATTCTGCGGCTGTGCCCTCTAGTTTTAGATTCTCTCAAACAACACAAAGTTATTCATTGTATCTCGGTACACATAGCAATAACCAACCGATACTAGTACCATTTGAATGCCAGTCAGGACTAATAAGCCCATCCCAAGCACTAAAGGGAGACAAGAGACAATAGACAATAGACAATAGGTGCAGGAGTAGACCATCCGGCCCTTCGAGCCAGCACCGCCATTCAATGTGATCATGGCTGATCATCCCTAATCAGTACCCCGTTCCTGCCTTCTCCCCATATCCCCTGACTCGGGTTCACCAGGATTCTCTACATTCAATCCCCAGCCAGTTTATTTCCGCCACGCTTCAAGCTGCAGGGTCGTTACTGGGCATTCTGCTGCGGCCACTCCTCACTGCTCCAAGGTCCCAGCTGAGTTATGAGATTTTTTGATGTAGGAATCGAACAGAATCAAGAAGCAGAATTTCCCCTCAAGGAAGAAATATGTAGAAATATGTGTGCATCATGCTGGGTTTGGGGGTGGGGTGCAGTGGAACGAGAGGGGGCTGTGCGATTTATTACTTGAAATTGGAGAATTCAATGTTCACACCATTAGGCTGTAAGCTAGCTGAGCGGAATATGTGGTGGTGGGGCCTCTGTGTGCGTGAGGCCTCTGTGTGCGTGGGGCCTCTGTTTGCATATGTGCGTGTGGCCTCTGTGTGCGTGGGGCCTCTGTGTGCGTGTGGCCTCTGTGTGCGTGTGGCCTCTGTGTGCGTGTGGCCTCTGTGTGCGTGTGGCCTCTGTGTGCGTGTGTGCGTGGGGCCTCTGTGTGCGTGGGGCCTCTGTGTGCGTTTGTGCGTGGGGCCTATGTCTGCGTGTAGCCTCTGTGTGCGTGAGGCCTCTGTGTGCGTGTGTGCATGAGGCCTCTGTGTGCGTGTGGCCTCTGTGTGCGTGTGGCCTCTGTGTGCGTGGGGCCTCTGTGTGCGTGTGTGCGTGTGTGCGTGGGGCCTCTGTGTGCGTGTGTGCGTGTGTGCGTGGGGCCTCTGTGTGCGTGTGTGCGTGGGGCCTCTGTGTGCGTGTGTGCGTGGGGCCTCTTTGTGCGTGTGTGCGTGGGGCCTCTGTGTGCGTGGGGCCTCTGTGTGCGTGGGGCCTCTGTGTGCGTGGGGCCTCTGTGTGCGTGGGGCCTCTGTGTGCGTGGGGCCTCTGTGTGCGTGGGGCCTCTGTGTGCGTGGGGCCTCTGTGTGCGTGGGGCCTCTGTGTGCGTGGGGCCTCTGTGTGCGTGGGGCCTCTGTGTGCGTGGGGCCTCTGTGTGCGTGTGGCCTCTGTGTGCGTGGGGCCTCTGTGTGCGTGGGGCCTCTGTGTGCGTGGGGCCTCTGTGTGCGTGGGGCCTCTGTGTGCGTGTGTGCGTGGGGCCTCTGTGTGCGTGGGGCCTCTGTGTGCGTGGGGCCTCTGTGTGCGTGGGGCCTCTGTGTGCGTGGGGCCTCTGTGTGCGTGGGGCCTCTGTGTGCGTGGGGCCTCTGTGTGCGTGGGGCCTCTGTGTGCGTGGGGCCTCTGTGTGCGTGGGGCCTCTGTGTGCGTGGGGCCTCTGTGTGCGTGGGGCCTCTGTGTGCGTGGGGCCTCTGTGTGCGTGTGTGCGTGGGGCCTCTGTGTGCGTGAGGCCATGAAAGTCAAGGATGCCCAGGACTGAAAGGTCAGTGTGGGAATGGGAAGAGGAGTGAATACGGATAGCATTAGTGTGGGAGATCCAGCAGGCCTTGTGGACCGGTGTGCAAATGTTTGACGAAACGGTCACCTAGTCTATGGCTGGTCTCACCGATGTGAAGGAAATTGCAATCACAAGTGTCTTCTTAAGTTGCAACTTACCACATTAAAACATGGGGAGATAACCACAGTCCCAAAGCAGGTGACGGCAGTTTCTCAACTGAGGGAGATTATATCTGGAATGTAATTGTCCATGAAGATATTGCATTAAGAATAATAAAAACCTATCTGGCTAATGACGCATTTCTGCAGAGGGACTTGAGGAAGCAGGGTACAGATGATAAGATGGATTTATTGGTTGGACAGGGGCGGCAGGAGATGTGGAGCAGCCTTACATCAGATGGGCCAAACGGCCTCTTGAGCAGTAAGCCCTTTACAGTTCAATGTAACTAACCACATGAAGGTATATAGGTTTATATTCAATTCACAAACCTCCACAAATACAATTAACATGATGCTAATTTACATTTTAATTACTTTGCATGAAAACAGTGCAGTCTCTGACAGTAGAACATAATGTCAACTTCATGATGCTGTGTTGGTAGACACTTAATGAACTTAATTAGATAATAAGGGATGTTAATTATCTCAGTAATATGCAGATAAACATATTATGCAAATGATACATTAATTTTTTCAAACAAAATTCTAGGATAGGTTTGTTGATTCACTCATTGCACAGAACCAACATGCCTGTTAATGTCGGGCATGTAAACCAGCAGGATAACGCATAACAGTAGCTCCACCAACTCAAACTAACACATGGTAATATTAACTAACTCATCTGTAGCCTCCTTTTGCTCTGGTATTTTATATAGAAACATAGACATAGAAACATAGAAATTAGGTGCAGGAGTAGGCCATTCGGCCCTTCGAGCCTGCACCGCCATTCAATATGATCATGGCTGATCATCCAACTCAGTATCCCGTACCTGCCTTCTCTCCATACCCCCTGATCCCTTTAGCCACAAGGGCCACATCTAACTCCCTCTTAAATATAGCCAATGAATTGGCCTCAACTACCTTCTGTGGCAGAGAATTCCACAGATTCACCACTCTCTGTGTGAAAAATGATTTTCTCATCTCGGTCCTAAAAGACTTTCCCCTTATCCTTAAACTTCTTCTGGAGTTCCCCAACATCGGGAACAATCTTCCTGCATCTAGCCTGTCCAACCCCATAAGAATTTTGAAAGCCTCTATAAGATCCCCCCTCAATCTTCTAAATTCCAACGAGTACAAGCCGAGTCTATCCAGTCTTTCTTCACATGGAAGTCCTGCCATCCCAGGAATCAGTCTGGTGAACCTTCTGTGTACTCCCTCTATGGCAAGAATGTCTTTCCTCAGATTAGGAGACCAAAACTGTACACAATACTCCAGGTGTGGTCTCATCAAGACCCTGTACAACTGCAGTAGAACCTCCCTGCTCTTGTACTCAAATCCTTTTGCTATGAATGCTAACATACCATTCGCTTTCTTCACGTTTCACATAAAATTCACATGTTTAATCAATAATGTTTTATTATTAATGTTTAATGTTTTCTAACTGTCATTGTTTGTCATGTTGTCACTTGCGGGTGGAGCACCAAGGCAAATTCCTTGTATGTGAATACTTGGCCAATAAACTTATTCATTCATTCATTCATTCATTCATTCATTCAAAGGGAAGAGAATATAATGCTACTCCTGCTCCCTGGTAAGTGTGTTAGAATGTTTCCGTGAGACAGGTGAGACAGCGGTGAGGTGGGACAAAGCCTGGCAAAGTGATGGGTTTGGTTTAGTTAAGTTTATTTATTGTCACATGTACCGAGGTACAGTGAAAAGCTTCTGTTGCGTGCTGGCCAGACAGCGGAACAAACTCTCCAAGATGGCGTCCAAGCCGGGCGACTATTTCGTGTTGCTCACAGAAGTGGATCTGCAATCACCAATTACAATCGCTCCACTCTTTTAAACCTCTACTCCGACAGGTGGATACAGGTGAGGGGTTGGGTAGGTAGTTTCACCAAACACCTGCGCTCGGCCCACCAAGGCCTAGAGGTTATCCCGGTTGTTAACCACTTTAACCCCTTTCCCATTCCCACACTGACCTTTCTATCCTGGGCCCCCTCCATTGCCAGAGTGAGGCCACTCGCAAAATGGAGGAACAGCACCTCATCGTAGCTTACAACCCTGCAGTATGGACATTGAATTCTCCAATTTTAGCTCCCTCCTTTATCCCCTCTGTCAACACTGTATCGCCCCTTTCACTCACTACGCTGCCCCTTTTCCCTTCCTCTCACCCGCATCTTTCCACCAATATACCATCCCCTACATTTACATCTGGCACCCTTCATCTCCAGCCTTTGTCCATCACACACACACCTCACCTGTATCCACCTATCACTTGCCAGGCTAGGTCCTGCCCTCATCCCCTTGTCCAGCTCCCCCCCCCACTATAATCAGACTGAGGAAGGGGTTCAGACTTCAAACATTGCCCATACACGTCCTCCAGAGATGCTGCCTGACCGCCAAGTTATTTGTGTTGTTTGTGTAAACCAACATCTGTGGTTCCTTGTGTCTCCAAATTACACATCATCGATTTATAACTTAATCCTTTGCCCACTGTACCATCCCCTGCTGTTCTGTTGCCCATTTCAAACACTGCCTTAAATCTGGAAACAGCAGTTTATCTTGCTTTTGATTAGATTGTGGATGATCACAGTGAATGGCAGGGCTGGCTCAAAGGGCCGAATGGCCTCCTCCTGCACCAAATGTCTATATTTCATATTTATTTGCTGGTCAATAAACAGAGTACTTGATAAAATGGCAATGAGGGTAGTGGAAGTCAAAGGTATTGAACGATATCTTTTTAACCAAGTCAGGGTTGCGTCACCGAGGACAGTCAATGGCCGCAGGTTTGCTGTACAATCATTGTCACACAGCACCAAAACAGGCCGTTCGGCCCAACTCATCCATGCCGGCCAGGATGCCCCAGGTTTGGCCAATATCGCTCTAGTCTTTTCCTATCCTATGTACCTGTCCAAATGTCTTTTAAATGTTGGGATAGTCCCTGCCTCAACTACCTCCTCTGGCAGCTTGTTCCATACACCCACCACCCTCGGAGTGAAAAGGTTGTTCTTCAGGTTCCTATTAAATTACCCCCCCCCCCCCCATCCCACCTTAAAACTTTGTCCTCTGAGTCCAGACTTCTCTACTTTAGACCACATTTGCCACGATGGTGTTACTATGTATCAACTCCCATTTTAATATCTGAGATCTTTGAGAACTAATCGCACGAGTTTCGAGATAGTTATATTTGATTTTACAGTAGAGTTTGATAATTATACAAATGAATTAAAATTTCCTGCAATATAGCTAAGCACAATTCAATCATTTAAATTTAAATAAATAATTTAATTTGAATAAAATAAATAATTTAATTCCCTCTGGCAAGAATTGTAACTTTGACTGTATTGTTATAAAAGTCATGCAGCATAAGAAGCAGGCCCTTCGGCCCACTGAGTGCCTACTATCAATGGACCATGTACACTCTCGCCCTCTTTTGAACCTCTCCCACATTCTGACCAACGGCCCCCAGATTCTACCACACACCAACACACTAGGGGCAATTTACAGTGTATAATCCACCAATATGGATGACGTTGGGATGTGGGGGGAAACCAGAGCACCCGGAGGAAACCCACGCAGCAACAGGGAGAATGTGCAAACTCCACACAGACAGCACCCGAGGTCAGGACTGAACCTAGATCGCTGGGGTTGTGAATCACCAAGAAGTGATGCCAAATAACATGACCCTAACGAATTGCATCTCAACTTGCTGGATTATTCTTTATCAGAGGCAATGTACAGTTTTCTCCCTCGACTGTGAATTAAGCCTTTCTCCTTAAAACTCGAGTTTAATTATACTTGAGGTCAGTGAACAGTTGATCGTATTAACGGCAGATCGCTGAGTGGGAAACACCTGCAAACTCCCAGAAAAACCAGCAAGAAATTATTTTCTTTCACTTTTGACATTTATGTACTGTCCAATCACTAGGCTCGACTTTGCACTCTGTAATTATAAATGTTTTAACGGAGCTTTTACGTGCCTGTCCCACTTACGCAACTTTTTCAGCGACTACCGGCACCCGTCATAGGTCGTTGCAGGTCGCCGAAAATTTTAAACGTGTTGAAAATCCAGAACAAGGTACGACTCTTTGGGCGACTACTCATGGCCATACAGGCTTCATCCCGCGACATGTCGCCTGTATGGTCGTGAGTCGTCTCCTCAGTCGCCCAAAGAGTCGTAGAGTCTTCCTGGTCGCCACTGGATTTTCAACATGTTGAACATTTTCGGCGACCAGCAACGACCTATGACGGGGGCCGGCAGTCGCTGAAAAAGTCGCGAAGTGGGACAGGCCCGTCCGTCTCATTGACTATTGCTTTCTGATTAAAGCTCAGATTTATCTGAGCACTGACGCGGAAAACTTGTATTTGCCTAAAACTGTTTCCAATTGCTTTACTGCTAAAAGCATACTTCTGATGGGCGGAACTGTAGCTGTTGTACAAGGTGTTAAGGGCCTGTCCCACCAGCATGCAACTCTATGCGATTAGCGCGACCTAACGTGGTCGCTTGAGCCGTCCGGCGTCGCGGGGCCGGTCCCACTTTGATCGCCGGAGCCGTGCGGAATTGTGCGGAGTTCGTCCCGAGTTCGTCCCGACACCGCGCGGGGCTCAGAAAAAACGACTATGTCCAAAAATTCCGCGCGGCAACGGCTTGTCGGCTCGCAGTCGCCTCGACATTTACACACCGCCTCGACATCGTGCCTCCGTGAACCTATTTGTAAGTGCCTCCGTGACCCTCTATGTGTGTGGCTCCGTGGCCCTGTATGTGTGTGTGTCTCGGTGCCCCTCTCTGTGTGCCCCTCTAAGTCCTGGCGAACTTACCTTGGACTTGCTCCAAGTTCGCCTCGCTTTGCGCCGCGTTGCGCCACTCACCCAACCTCCGCGCGGCCCCTGTTGCCGGTTTGGTTGCGCTTGCCGCATGCAGGCGCATGCTGGTGGGAACGGCCCTGTACAGGGGATCACCCGACCTCCGCGCGGCCCCCGCTGCCGGTTTGATCGCATTCATCGCTTAGAGTTGCATGCTGGTGGGACAGGCCCTTTATCCTGGTTAACTCACAATAGGTGCTAAAGAGAGGTAACAGATTCTCTGTTGTGATCAAAATTAGACTGATTTATAATTGCTAATCCTACAACTATCTGGTTCTTGAACTGACCCTAATCTTACCTCAGCTGCAGACCAGTACATTCTGAGTCAGTTTATTTGGAGCTGTATTGAAGTTTGTGTTGGAGCCTTTACAATCAAAGTTGTGACAGATAATTATATATTGGTAGGAAATAACTGCAGGTGCTGGTTTAAATCAAAGATAAACACAAAATATATCACCAATCACCAATATATACCGTATAATTGAAGATTGACACAAAGTGCAGGAGTAACTCAGTGGGACAGGCAGCATCTCTGGAGAGAAGGAATGGGTAATGTTTTGGGTAATGTTTTGAATGGGTAATGTTTTGGGTCGAGACCCGGGTCAGTCTGAAGAAGGGTCTCAACCCGAAACGTCACCCATTCCATCTCTCCAGAGATGCTGCCTGTCCCGCTGAGTTACTCCTGCACTTTGTGTCAATCTTCAATTATACAGTATATATTGGTGATTGGTAGATGGATATCATGCCTTCGTGAATGAACTTTGCTGCATTTTCCAGGGATGAACATTGTAAAATTGTAACAGTTGAACATTTGGAATTTTGGATCTGTTGTATCATTACTGACTGAGTTGCTGGATGGATATCCAGGCGTTGTTTTAAATGTTTATCTAATCAAGCGGTTTTGCAGATGTTTTCAGCGTAGTGAGGAGAGAAGGCAAGGTTCTCTTGAGCAGGACCAACACAGGCAATCATCAAGAGGGGACATTGGTGGGACCAGGCTAGTTTAGGAGGGCGAAAAAAATCACTCCTCTACACCAAGTACTTGATTTTGCCATGCAATGGGACAATGACTGTTGTAACTATATGATGCATTCTAAATTAATCACATAATTGTTATAGAAAATAGATAGATAGATAGATAGAGAGACAGAGAGAAACAGAGGGTACACAAAGGGCTGGAGAAACTCAGCGGGTGCAGCAGCATCTAAGGAGTGAAGGAGATAGGCGATATTTCGGGTCGAGACCCTTCGTTCCTTAGATGCTGCTGCACCCCCTGAGTTTCTCCAGTCTTTTGTGTACCCCCGATTCTCCAGCATCTGCAGTTCCTTCTTTAACAGAGAGAAACAGAGATTGATAGAGGGAGAAAGAGATAGAGAAAGAGAGATAGAGAGAGAGAGAGAGATAGAGAGAGAGATAAGAGAGAGATAGGGAGAGGAGTGAGAGGGGGAGAGAGAGTGGGAGAGGGAGAAAGAGAGATAAACAGATAGATGGATTAATAAAATAGATAGATAAATAGGCAAAACGGTAAGCAGATGAGGATAGAGTTGCTATTTAATCATACAAATATGGAAATATACCTATAATCTTAGAGGAATGTTATGTTTGAAAGTTTGACATCACTTTGAGCTCGGCTACTGTAGTTGACAATTACAAGAACAACCTACAACTTTGGACCACTCACAACCAATCACTGGCACAAGACAACGAGGATGATGAAAATAAAAGGCTCACGGTGCAGTCATTTATCAAAGGCTTGATAGGTTGTCGGAAGCAAACATGTTCAAGGAGATCACAAGATGATGAATAATGCTTTGTCTGATCACAATTTACTTAATTACAGTCCTTTTGTTGAGGAACTAAAGCAGGAGTTGCAGAAACACTAATTTCATGCATTCGTGCATGAGTTATGTCTCAAAGCTGCATTTTCCAGATGGTAACATTTTCACTGGAAGAACTAATGATGTGGATATATTTAGAGGAAAACCAATAAAAGAGTCTTTAACCTTCAACAGTAAAAGCTTGTTCTACAAAATGTTCCATGGGATAAATTAACAAATATCAATTACACTGCTCACTGAGGTGGAATCAGCTGTAATAATCAAAATTAATTTTAAAAAATAATTAAACAGACCCTTGGGCAAATTGTCTAGGCGTTCTGCTATGACATCACAGCTTACATTTGTACCTGTGACAGGAATTTCATTGTCTAGTAATCCTCCCGATTAATTCATCCGCCTTGAATCGTACAGTTAATTCCCTGAGAATCGTTTCAAAACTTGGAAAGCTGGCTTTGTGTGAAGTTGTAGCTGCGGTACACGGCAGGCCACAAGATGCAGCGACGTCATTGTGAATATCACTCTGACAAACAACGCCACACATCACCTGCACACCACTGTCACACAGTCCCAATAAGCAATTTAATTTCGTTTAGTGCAGTGTAGAGATACAGCGCAGAAACAGGCCCTTCGGCCCACCGAGTCCGTGCCGGCCAGCGATGCCCGCACACTAACACTATTCTACACACACTACGGACAATTTTTATAAATTTATCAAGCCAATTAACCTATTAGCCTATACGTCTTGGGAATGTGGGAGGAAACCGGAGCACCCGGAGAAAACCCACGCAGTCACGGGGAGAACGTACAAACTCCGTAAAGATAGTCACAGAGAGAACGTACAAACTCCGTAAAGATAGTCACGGGGAGAACGTACAAACTCCGTAAAGACAGCACCCGTAGTCAGGATCAAACCCGGGTCTCTGGCGCTGTGAGGCAGCAACTCTACCGCTGCGCCTCCGTGCTGCCCGCAACATAAAAGAAAATCACATTTGACAACAGAATTGAACGCACTTGGGTAATGCTAAGGGTTGGAGAGGAACGTTATTTGTTGCAGGGGAACTGAGTTGGAACATTATGTTACAATACATTGATGAGGCCACACCTGGAGCATTGAGTGCAGTTTAGTCACCTTGTTATGGGATGGATGCCATTAAGGTGGAAAGAGTGCAGAGAAGATTGATGAGAATGTTGTCAAGGCCTGAGCTACAGAGAGAGATTGGGCAGAATCGGACTATTCCTTGGAGCACAGGAGGATGAAAGGTGATAATATAGAGGTGTGTAAAATCAACTGGGGAATAGATAGTCCCTTCCACAGGGTGGGGGAATCAAGAAGAGGTCATAGGTCTAAGGTGAGAGGGCAAGTATTTAATAGGAAGATGAGGTGGACCTTTTTCGCACAGAGAGTGCTGGGCATGTGGAACCAGCTGCCAGAGGAGGTAGACACAACATGCTGGAGAAACTCAGCAGGTCAGGCAGCATCGACTTTTTGGGTCGGAACCCTCTTCAGACTATCATGACCTTTTCATTCAGACTTTTTCAGACTTCAGCCAGAGGAGGTAGATGGGGCAGGTACAACAACAACATCTGAAGGATACCTGGACTGGTAAATGGGGAGAAAAATTTAAGGAATTTCCATCATTTAAGAAGAACATTTTTAGGGACCTTCCCTGGACCTCCCCATCTTAGAAGCTCAGAGGTCCACAACAGAGCCAGCCAAGCCGGTGTGATACAGTCAGTAGGAGAGAGGGAAGGTGTAAGTAGCACCTGAGAAAGAAGGGCCACACTAATAGACAGATAAAGATATGCTGGAGCAGGCTTGAAGAATAGTGCTGGCATGAACTAATTTTCCTCTCTTCAGATGCTGCCTGACTTGCTGCGTACTTCCAACATTTCCCTTCATTATTTTATATTTCCAGCAGCCATGGAGTTCTGCGGCTGCGCTGGAAATCTAGGCGGAGGATGCGAGGAAAGGGTGAAGTTTCAGCATCCAGTGTCCAGGCTGCACAAGTACTGCACAAATGCAGCATGAAACACGTGGAATCCGTTACCTTGACAGTCACATCGTCGGGTTCTCTTGAAAGACGCTTTCCCACTAAACGCACGGCTGTCGACAGGCTCTCAGAGAACCATTCCGTCTTGTTCTGCTGAAGCTGTCCTGAGATATTCTTCTTCTCCGAAGCTGAGGAACAGAATCAGATTCGGATTGAGGAGCAGCGTGCAACTGTCAGCAAATACTCTTGAATCAATGCTCAATAGATCAGTTCCATTCCGTTCAGTTCATTGCCGAGGTACAGTGAAAAGCTTTTGTTGCATGCTAACCAGTCAGCAGAAAGCCAATACATGATTACAATCGAGCCATTCACAGTGTACAGATACACGATAAAGGGAATAACTTTTAGTGCAAGATAAAGCCAGCAAAGTTCGATCAAAGTCTGATCCATTAGATTTAGATTTGGAGATGCAGCGTTGAAACAAGCCCATCGGCTCACCAAGTCCACACCGATCAACGATCACCCATTCACGCTAGTTTTATCCTACACTAAGTGTTCATGTGCAGGGATCGCTGGTCGGAGTGGACTCGGTGGGATGAAGAGGTGGTTTCTGCGCTGTATCTCTAAACTAAACTAAACTAAACGTACAGACAGAGGAGATTAGTTTGATGGTATTGTGTCCAGCACAGATATTGTGGGCTGAATGGCCTGTTCCATGTACTGTACTGTTCTATGTAGTGTGGCGTCATGCACTGACCTATATACTGAAGCCACGCCTTGGATGCCGACTCTTCCCAAAGGGGGGAGACTTCAGATATGCCAACCACCTTCTCACTGGCCCCCTGCTTCACAGAGAGGTCTATCTTGTAGTAGTCCTCCAGTGCCGGTCTTCTCTGTGTCATGAGACGATTCCACACCCAGTCAACCAGATCGAAAACTTCTCTTTGAGCTTTAAATTTCAAGCACAGAAAATGTTCGATGTGAAAACCTACTGAGGTCACTACTTCCACCAATTACAATCAAAACTGTCCCCATAGTTCATAACATTAAACTTGGCTTTATATTCAACGGAAATATACACCGTAACAATAAGACCAAGATAAATATTTCCCTGGAGTTCCTCTGGAACGTCATTGCTCAATGTTTTACGGCAGGCATGTTGTAAATCAAGTCAATGCAAGAATCGAGAATATATTAGATTGTTGAGTTTATTGTGTGTGTTCTCTACATGATGTGGGCTCTACAAAGCAACACTGGGGATAAACAAGGTTGAAGATAGATACAAAAATGCTGGAGAAACTCAGCGGGTGCGGCAGCATCTGTGGAGCGAAGGAAATAGGTAACGTTTCGGCCCAAAACGTTGCCGATATCCATCGCTCCATAGATGCTGCTGCACCCGCTGAGTTTCTCCAGCATTTTTATCTACCTTCGATTTTCCAGCATCTGCAGTTCCTTCTTAAACATAAACACGGTTGACCCAGATTCCACTCAACCTGTAGGTACCTCTGTGGCTGGACCTTCTCATGAGTCTGCTGGCAAGTTGCCAGCGGTAACAGGCTGTATGCAAAACCAACGTGGCGTGAAGGGGCCACACAACTACAACACTGGCAGAGGTGGCCACCTGCGTAGACAGAGTGTGGTCTACATTTACAGTCATACACAATGAATGGCCCAACTCCTCCACGCTCACCAAGATGCTCCATCTATACGGGTCCCTTTTGACGCAACTGACCAATGTGCCTCTGAACCTCTCCTATCCATGTACCTGTCCAAATGTCTTTTTAATGTTTTTATAGCGCTTGCCTCTAGTTCATCTGACAGCATAAGCATGTTGGGTTAGGTTAGGGTGAGCCTTGTCCACACTGTGTGACTCTATGCTGCCTGACTCGCTGAAAAGCAACAAAGCAATCACAAGTTCTAAACTCAACACCGTCATGAAACCGTATTTAATGACTCTGGATACAAATAACCATGGGTTCTGTGATACAACGTCAACACTCAATTGGAAGTCTATAGAAGCAGATACACACTATACAAGTGGGTACAATTGCAACTTTTAACGGATATTTGGATGGGAAGGATTCTGAGGGCTGTGGGCCAAATGCAGGCGTGGGACGTGTCAAGCAGCTGGCAGGAGCAAGGTGGGCCGAAGGGCCTGTTTCTATGCTGTACAACTTGATGACTCCAATTGGATCAATCAGGATCTTTGAGGAAAAGGACTGGGTATTGATGTCAAGTGTGGCCTCTGTCATTCCAATCCCACCCTTGGGAACGGCCGTTCATGGCCTCAGCGTCAGCTCCCAACGCCACCCAACCCCACCATAATGAGGAGTGCCTGACAAAAATACTGAACTATCTGGGCAAGTAAAGATGAACAATGTCCGAAGTTCAAATGTCTGATGATGACCAAACAACTGGTGCATGAAGGGCCTGTCCCACTTGGCGATATTTTCTGCAACTGTCGGCGTCATATCAGTGTCGCCAAAAGATTTTGAACATTTCAAAATTCAGCGGCGACAAAAAAATGTTGCAACACTTGAAAACACACCGCGCGTCAATACATCATCATGCCGGGAATTTTTCAGTGACCTGATACATCAGTCAATGACACCAGTAGTTGCCGAAAAAAATCGCCACGTGGGACAGGCCCTTTAGACTTAGACCTGATGAATTTGAACAGACAATTCTTACCATCATGGATATGCATCGGTTCAAAGGACCCATCATATTGCTCACGGTTTGTTGCCACCTGTACATTCCAGGATGCCTTTTTGCTGCCGGTTCCCACTCCAAAGCCATCGGGATAGCTGTAAAATGACCACAAGACATTGCACAGAGGGGTCGATGGAGCCCAGCCAATCAAACAGACTCACCAGTATACTCCATCTGCACTTCACGCTGCATGGAAAAACAGCCAACGTAATCACAGTCCCACCCCACCCTGGTCATTCACTCTGCTGAGGTACTGTGAAAGCTTTATTGTTTTGTTGTGAACTGGCTCCAGGATTTATCCAGGCTCCACATGGCTAGGTTTGACAAGGTGGCTGCGACATGCCAGCGGGTGAGGCCGGACACCAAGAGATGTCACTTGGAGTCACAGAGTGATACAGCGTGGAAACAGGCCCTTTGGCCCAACTTGCCAACATGTCCCCGCTACACTAGTCCCACCGGCCTGCGTTTGGCCCACATCCCTCACAACCTGTTCTAGCCATGTACCTGTCTAAATGTGTCTCAAACACTGCGATAGTCCCTGCCTCAACTACCTCCTCTGGCAGCCCGTTCCATAAACTCACCACCATCTGCGAGAAAAAGTGACCCCTCAGATTCATATTAAATCCTTCCCCCCCCCCCCCCCCCCCCTCACCTTAAACCTATGGCCCCTGGCCCTCGATTCCCCTTCTCTGGGCAAGAAACTGCATCTACCCGATCTACTTCAAAGCACTTTACAAAAAGATCAGGATTTGCAGCCACCCAGTCACAAGGCTCGGCACAGCTGATGATTTATCTCATCTCAAGATTAAAGTTGCCATTGATGGCTGAAAGATTTCCCCTCAGAGGGAGGGTAGCACTTACTTTCCAGTTTTAACCTGACAAAGGCAGTGGATGAGGCAAATGGTGAACGACAAACTGGAGTTGTAGGTTGCAAAAATGACATCCCATTCTTCTTGCAGGAACTTGAGCGTACACAGCAACTGCTGCAGGTCTGAAGGGGACTGCCGAGGCCTTGAGAGGCAGTAGAGGACTGCTCTGTTAAGACTGCTGTAAAGGCTGCTCACAACATGGTCCTTCTGTGAGTAAATCAGTTCCAATAACTGAGGGAATGAAGAGAAAGGAAAAGTAATCAGTGTCCAGTGTTGCATAACACTGCCCACCAGTGTTTACGAAAGAACTACAGATGCAGGAAAAATCAAAGGTGGACAAAAATGCGGGAGAAACTCAGCGGGTGAGGCAGCATCTATGGAGCAATGGAATAGGTGACATTTCGGGTCGTTTCAAGTCTGAAGAAGGGTCTCGACCCGAAACGTCACCTATTCCTTCACTCCATCGATGCTGCCTCACCCGCTGAGTTTCTCCAGCATTTTTGTCTCCCACCAGTGTTTATCTTCATTTTAATATTCTGTATGTTTTAGATATTTCAGCTTTATTTTTTAATTTTATTTTTTGTTTCAATAATTGTTAATTGGATTCATTGATTGAAAGGTACAGCATGGAAACTGGCTGTACGGGCCAGTGTGGGCGCGCCGAACATCGATCGCCGGTTCACACCAGCTCCGTGTTATCCCACCTTCGTATCCACTTCCTGTAGCGATGATTTACAGTGGGCCAATTAACCTACAACCCTGCAAGCCTTTGGGATGTGGAAGGGAACCAGAGCACCCGGAGGAAACCCTCGCGGTCACAGGGAGAACGTGCAAACTCCACACAGGCAGCGCCCAAGGTCAGGATCGAACCGGGGTCTCTGGCGCTGTGCGGCAGCGTCACTACCATCTACACCGTCTATACGTCAGAAACAGTCACAATCATTGACGGGATATGTTCATGCAGGGTGTGCTCTTGGCCACCTGTTGAAGTTATTAAAACCATTCAATGGGGCGGGAGTTAGTTTTATGTCCCCACCCGCACAGTGTGCACCCTTCCTCCACCCAGCATGTTCCCACTGCCTGAAGCTGCATGGCTACCTTCATAAGATCATAAGGAATAGGACCAGAATTAGGCCATTTGGCCCATCAAGTCTACTCCGCCATTCAATCATGGCTGATCGATTTCTCCCTCCTAACCCCATTCTCCTGCCTTCTCCCCGTAACCCCTGATACCCGTACTAACCAAGTCCAAGCTCAGTCCAGAACCTCCAGACAAGCAGAGGCCACTCATTGAAAACTACTGGTGTTTGGCAGAATCACAAAATCTGCAAAATGCAGTCACGATACAAACACCGGAAGAGAGAATATAGTGACTTGAGGTAGAACTACTTCAAACAATCTCAGGAAAGTTATTTTGATCAAATAGAGAGCAGGATTGAGGCTGAAGTGAATAATTGAAATCTCCTCTAATGTTGTACCTTACAAATCTGTCTGGTTAGGAAACGAAGGATCTGTTCAGGGTTGACATCAAACATTTTGGCGTACAACTTGTCCACAATCCTTTGGCTGAAATAGGTCATGTTGCCAAATAGAGTGACGAAGCTTCCATCAGCTGTGCCTTGTGTCTGACTCGGACCTACTAAATAATGGAGAAAATATTGGGTATCAATAATAATCCTTCACAGCATAGTTTAATGTTTATTAATTAAATGATTGATATTAATTATTATTATTTAACGTTTTATGTGTCATTCCTAACTGTCACTGTAGGTCATGTTGTCACTTGCGGGCGGAGCACCAAGACAAATTCCTTGTATGTGAATACTTGGCCAATAAACTCATTAATTCATTCATTCATTAACAATGTTACTCACACGTAAAAGATTCTTTATTCCAACACAAAATGTCTTTATAATAGTGTACGGGTCAGCTGCATTGCTTGTGTTATTGGGAGATGGGCAAAATGTCATCATGGCCACGCTCTCATCTCACTGCTGCCATCGGGAAGAAGGTAAAATAATCTGAAACCGTGACCGCCAGGTTCAAGAACAGCTTCTCCCCAGCAACTATCAGGCTCTCGAACACTGCACAACACTAACCTCAGCAACAGTGATCTTCTATGGACTGTGTCTTTGCCTGCACTACAGTCTTCAGGTTTTTGCACTATTCTGGTTACATAGTATTACCGTTATCAACGTTTATTATTTTTAATTATGATATATTATCTGTGTTATTGGGTTTGTAGACCTGAGAAGTTGCAGCAAGTAAGAATGTCATTGTTCTCTTGGTGGAACTTATGACAATTAAACACTTTCAACTCTTGTTCCAATGAAATACTTTCATCAACCATCTCAACTTTGTAAAGTAGCAGCAGGGAAATTTCATATGTCTGTGTCCACCTGAATTTGATCTCACTGTGTGCTTATTTTAGAATCAAATTCTGATTTGTTTATTATCATATGCACCAGGGTGTAATAAAATTCCTTGTTTACATGAAACTCACAGAGGCATGAGAATAACTTACTTACACAATTAACTTACAGGCAGAAGTGTAAGTAAATCACAAAGTCACTTCATTCTTAATGTAAATATTAATACATAGATATATATTTAATATTTACTATATAATAATACTGTATTATTCCTTACAGTAATAATAAATAAATACTTGAGTTGGGAATCTGTGGAATTCGCTGCCACAGAAGGCAGTGGAGGCCAATTCACAATGAATTTAAAAGAGAGTTAGATAGAGCTCCAGGGGCTAGCGGATTCAAGGGATATGGGGAGAAGGCAGGCATGGGTTACTGATTGTGGATGATCAGCCATAATCACAATGAATGGCGGTGCTGGCTCGAATGGGCGAATGGCCTCCTCCTGCACCTATTGTCTATGTTTCTATGTCTAGAGTGTAGGCATCATTAGAATTATTACAAGAGATCATATTTACAATCATGTTTGCAGTTGGACATATTTCCTGCCAATGCGTTTGTATTTGTGGACTTCATCAGTAAGGTCAGCAACATGTATTTCTGTGTTGTATTGACTGATTTGATGAGACAGCATGCACAAGAAAGCTTTTCACTGTACCTCACTTCTTGTGACAATAATAAACCTAAACCTAAGCATTTGTTGGCCATGACTAATTATCATTGAGATGACAGTGGTAAACCACCTTCTGGATCAGCTGTGTTGTCGTAGTGGAGGCTCTCCGACATCGCTGTGGGGCAGGGAGTTCTTAATGAAGGATTGTTCAACCGGAGGAAGAACAGAGGATGTACTTCCTACGGCAGCTGAGGAAGCACAATCTGCCACACGCAATGATGGTCCAATTCTACACGGCCATCGTAGAGTCTGCCCTCACCTTCTCCATCATGGTAACCAAGCACGACACCTGGAGGCTGCAGCGAATCGTCCGATCAGCAGAGAAGGTTATTGGCTGCAACCTTCCCTCCATTGATGAACTGTGCACTGCAAGGGCCAGGAAGCGAGCGGGCAAGATCATCTCTGTCCCCTCTCACCCTGGCCACAAACTCTTTGAATCACTTCCCTCAGGAAGGCGACTCCGGACTGTCAAAGCTGCCACAGCCAGACATAAAAACTGCTTTTATCCACGAGTAGTTGCTCTACTCAACAGCCAGAAATCTGCAGCCTCCCTTTGATCTGGTATTTTGTTGGTTCACATGCTTGATCAATGGTGTTTTATCATTAATGTTTTATTATTATTAATGTTTAGTGTTTTCTGAGTCATTCGTAACTGTCACTGTATGTCATGTTGTTACTTGTGGGCGGAGCATCAAGGCAAATTCCTTGTATGTGAATACTTGGCCCATAAACGTACTGGCCACAAAATGCACGAGTTGTGGTGGTTCCCATCCACCTAACTTTGTTTAGTTTAGTTTAGTCTAGAGATACAGCATGGAAACAGGCCCTTCGGCCCACCGGGTCCGCGCCGACCAGCGATCCCCGCACATTAACACTACCCCACACACACTAGGGACAATTCACAATTTTACCAAGCCAATTAACCTACAAACCTGTACGTCTTTGGAGTGTGGGAGGAAACTGAAGATCTTGTAGAAAACCCACGCAGGTCACGGGGAGAACGTACAAACTCCGTACGGACAGCACCCGTAGTCGGGATTGAACCCGGGTCTCTGGCGCTGTAAGGCAGCAACGCTACCGCTGTACCACCGTGCCGCCCAGATAGAGGAACGGCTTTGGAAAGTCTACTGGTGTGTCACTCTACGCAAGTCCCCTCGCCTCTGATTTACTCCCATGGCCTGACAGACAGACAGAAAGCAAAGGAAAGAGGTTTGATAGCTTAGGGTCTCCTCGGTGGAGTAAGGGCCAGGACTGGAGGAATACAAATATCTCGGAGGGTTGGTGGACCAGAACATGCGGCCATGGGGGGAGGGGGGGGGGGACCAGGAAATATCTCACTCAGGCCAATGGATGAACAGGGCTTGGTCTGGTTCACAAAACAGACGGCAGCGTTTGGTTATTCAATCAAAAGCTGCTAGTCAAGGAATGTCTGGGCCTTTGCCTGTGACTGACCATCTCTGCACACAGGATTGATCATTGGATAGGCCTCGGTGACGTTGCGCAGAATATCCATGATGAAGAGTAACATTGCCGTCTGGAATGACTTCCTCTGCTCTTCAGTTGCCTTTGCTGGTGAGCTCTGCAGGAAAGGAAAGTCACACATTGTAAAGGTGGAGGAATTGTATTAGGAAACAGCTTATACAAAATAACAATTGAGCCTGCAGCCAACCACCACTGCATGTCGAAATCTTTCTTGTAATACTTACAGTATGATTTCATCACTCTCATAGATTCCAAATCACTGAGAATAATTGGTGGACATCATTGCCACCCAATGTGTGGAACCCTTTTCCATGGGTCCCCTCTTTTTGCTTCAGAGTGTGTCTAGTCGTATATATCCCTCCAAACCTGGGTGGCACAGCACTAGAGTTGCTTCCTTACAGTGTCCGAGACCCAGGTTCAATTCTGACTGCTGTCTGTACGGACTTTGTACATTCCCCCATGACCACGTGGATTTTACCCGGGTGCTCCAGTTTCCTCCAACATTCCAAAGACATGCAGGTTTGGAGGTTAATTGGTTTCTATAAATTGTCCCCAATGTGACCGATAGATTTGCTTCTTCACACTAAAGTCTGAAGAAGGGTCTTGACCCAAAACGTCACCTATTCCTTCTCTCCAGAGATGCTGCCTATCCCAATAGACAATAGGTGCAGGAGTAGGCCCTTCGGCCCTTCAAACCAGCACCGCCATTCAATGTGATCGTGGCTGATCATCCACAAGAGCCCTATCTAGCTCTCTCTTGAAAGTATCCAGAGAACTGACCTCCACTGCCCTCTGAGGCAGAGAATTCCACAGACTCACAACTCTCTGTATGAAAAACTGTTTCCTCATCTCCATTCTAAAAAGCGTTACCCCTTATTCTTAAATTGTGGCCCCTGGTTCTGGACTCCCCCAACATCGGGAACATGTTTCCTGCCTCTAGCGTGTCCAAACCCTTAATAATCTTATATGTTTCAATAAGATCCCCTCTCATCCTTCTAAATTCCAAAGTGTACAAGCCCAGCCGCTCCATTCTCTCAGCATATGGCAGTCCCACAATCCCTTGTGAACCTATGCTGCACTCCCTCAATAGCAAGGGCCCGCTGAGTTACTCCAGTAGTTTGTGTCTACATCTTTATCTAAATAAAGTGCAGATACCCACCTCGACTAGGATCTCCACTGGATGCAGCAGTTTGTTTGCAGGCGTGTTCAACAAGCTGTCCAAAAGGAGAGTGTGAATGAAGTCCGTCACTTGCTTCTGGACGGGGTGGAGCTGAGTGTCGGCGTTACAGCTTGGCTTCTCCTGCACGAGCAGTCCCCAATCAGCCTGGCCCACGGGGCAAATAAAACAAAAAGGCAACTGCTTCAATATCACTGTTTGCTTTACCAGGAATAGCTTCTCCCTCACTCTCATCACATTAGGGAAACCTGCAGAATAGTGAAAGGCTTGGACAGAGTGGATGTTTCTACGAGTGAAAGAGTCTAGGACTAGAGGCCACAGCCTCAGAATCAAAGGACGTTCTTTTATGAAGGAGATGAGGAGAAATTTCTTTAGAGGGTGGTGAATCTGTGGAATTCTTTGCCACAGAAGGCTGTGGAGGCCAAGTCAGTGGATATTTTTAAGGCAGAGATAGATAGATTCTTGACCAGTACGGGTGTCAGAGGTTATGGGGAGAAGGCAGAAGAATGGGGTTAGGAGGGAGAGATAGATCAGCCATGATTGAATGGCGGAGTAGACTTGATGGGCCAAATGGCCTGATTCTACTGCTATCACATGCCCTTATGATCTGTGCTTTCCCTGCAGCAGCAGCAGCACTATAATGAACGTGAACTATAACACTGTAACGCTATATTCTACACTGTTATTTTACTCTTTGTGCTGCTAGGTAGCACTCTCAGGTTCAGTTTGAAGTCCATTTGTAATATTTAAATGGTATGTTCAAATGGAGGAAAGTACATTTGAGTGAAGTGACTAAGCTGCATAAACTCATACCGTGTGACTAGGGGGTTGGTCCACATGGAACGCAACAGCAGCCAATGCCTGGAGGATGTCTGGTGCCTTCCACAGAGGGTCATTGGAGAACATGTAGTAAGCACGGGTGAAGAACCGTATCACGCTGCCAGGGTAGGTGACGTCCCACGAGCTGTCACTTCCTGAGGGAGGCTGGGAGAACAAAACCTATTACTGTTTGAACCAGACCACTGTAAAAAACTATCGACCTCTACTGCAGTCAGCATTCTTCTACATTCAAGCTGCCGTACGGAGCAACCTGTTAATGCTTTGCACTGGTGATACTCAACAATATGTCAGGGATGGAGCAATAAATGGTGGAAACACTCTGCAGGTCGGTCAGCATCCGTGGGGCGTGAAATGGGGTTAATGTTTCGGGTAGAAATATTTCTCCTGGAGCTCCGGATTCCTCACACACTCCAAAGACGTAATTGTACATTGTCCCCAGTGTGGGGAGGATAGTGTTAGTGTGCAGGGATCGCTGGTCGGCAGACTCGGTGGCCATACGGCCCGTTTCCGAGCTGTGCCTATAAAGAAAACTAAACAACACTACACGACTTCTGGTTTCACCGAATACGAATGAAACTCATAAATGCGATGGACATCAAATTGATCTGCCCGCTGTTGTGTGGAATGTCCACATCTGGTACTCTGCTGGTTGAAGGTGATTTCCTGATTCTTTACACCCTGATATACAAAAAGCTGGAGTAACTCAGCGGGACAGGCAGCATCTCTGGAGAGAAGGAATGGGTGACGTTTCAGGTCGAGACCCTTCTTAAGGCATTCATATTAATTGTTGTTCTGATGTACCAGCTTGCCACCCGATTACTCGGGCAATGATCTTGTTAGTGCTAAAATATGACGTATGTTCCAGTAAATGCTCATTGATCTTCCATGCTGATGCATCTGGTTTCTATGTGTTCTATTGTATGCCTTCTTCAGTCAGGGACAGGGCTCAGAGTCTAAAGAAGGGTCTCGATTCAAAACGTCACCCCGTCCTTCTCTCCAGAGATGCTGCCTGTCCTGTTCAGTTAGGGGCCTGTCCCACTTTCACGACCTAATTCACGACCTCTGCTGGGTTTATCCTTGACTCATTCTCGCAGCATGGTCGTGACGAGGTCGTAAGTAGGTCGTAGCAGGCCGTGATGCTAGTCGTAGGTACTCGTGGCATCAAGTAGGTCGGGGCGTTTTTCTAGCCTGATGAAACATGTCCACGAGTAAAAAAGGTGGTGAATTAGGTCGTGAAAGTGGGACAGGCCCTTAACTCCAGCATGTTGTGTCTATCCTGGTGTAAACCAGCATCTGCAGTTCCTTCCTACACTTTACACCATCAGGTTTGAAGCATATTTGAACAAAGGAGAATTTCCTTACCAGGCTCAATATGGCTCTCACCATCCTCAGCAGAAGCAAAGCAGCTTCGATGCACAATCCATTAGGGTGTTTCATGGACTTTTCTCTTGGATTAGGTCTGACTTGTTCAAAAAGCCAAGAGATCATGGTATCGAGGTCCAGCTAGAAAATAAATCCAGGTTTAAATGCACATTCCATGGATCTGCACTGGAGATCGATCTGCTCTCGTGGCCTTGATCGACACCGCGTCATTCAGTCATAGAGGGCATCGTAACGGCCAATCTCTTTTATTAACAATAATTATGGGCATCATTAAGTTGTGAAAATCACCACAATTTTTCACATTTCGACTATTTGTCCCCGCTGTGACATGGAATAAATTTCTCAACTATCCCACAGTGTCATCGAATGACAATAGACAATAGACAATAGGTGCAGGAGTAGGCCATTCGGCCCTTCGAGCCAGCACCGCCATTCAATGTGATCATGGCTGATCATCCCCAATCAGTACCCCGTTCCTGCCTTCTCCCCGTATCCCCTGACTCCGCTATCTTTAAGAGTCCTATCCAGCTCTCTCTTGAAAGTATCCTGAGAACCGGCCTCCACCGCCCTCTGAGGCAGAGAAGACTGTGGAGGCCAAGTTAGTGAATATTTTTAAGGCAGAGATAGATAGATTCTTGATTAGTACGGGTTACAGAGGTTATGGGGAGAAGGCAGGAGAATGAGGTTAGGAGGGAGAGATAGATCAGTCATGATTGAATGGCGGAGTATGCCCGATGGGCCGAATGGCCTAATTCTACACCTATTCCTCATGAAATTATGTAAACAGATTATCGCTTGCTTACCCCTGCTGAATGTGAGACTTTCTGTGATAATTAGTTACATGGTTCCCAACATCCTTACAGTGAGTGCCCTTCAGAAGCAATGCATCAGCTGTCAAGTGGTTTAGGTAAGCTACAGATGTGAGCATCTGTCTGAAGAATGGTCTCAACCAGAAACATCACATATCCATGTTCTGCAGAGATGCTTCCTGACACAGTGAGTTACTCCAGCACTCTGTGCCTATTAACAAAGTGGCTATTATCCTTGGTGACCTTCAGACTATCCTTGATCAGACTTTGCTGGCTTTACCTGGCACGAAATATTATTCCCTTATCATGTATCTGTACATTGTAAAAGGCTTGATTGTAATCATGTATAGTCTCTCTGCTGCCTTGATAGCAGGCAACAAAAGCTTTTCACTGTACCTCGGTACATGTGACAATAAACTAAACTGCAACAGTAGACTTGCTGCCCTACAGCACCAGAGACCTGGTTTAGATCCTGACTATGAGTGGTGTCTCTACACAGTTTGTGCGATCTCCCTGGGACCGCGTGGGTTTCCTCCAGGTGCTCCGTTTTCCGCACAAACTCCAAAGACGTGCTTGTGTAAAATTGCCCTAGTGTGCAGTGTATGGGCGATAAATGGTCAGCGCAGACTAATTGGTCTGAAGGTTGTCTCCAAACTAAACAGCATGTGTGGTTCCTTGTTTCTACATTTTGAGCATGCTGTTTCGTTCCTTCGTTCGTTCTTCCTGATGACGTTGTGCGTTGGACATTTGTATCTCAGCAACGGCATCAAATACGGACATCTGAACCATCTGAAAGTGGCAACAACAACAAACATGGCAAGGTTCACTTTGTACAGTCAGCAAGACCTTACCTCCGAGTCTTCTGGCATCTCAGCAAGTGGCGACTGTAAGACCAATGCGGCCAGGATAACGTGGATCTGAGGTATGGCCATGTGCCGGTTCAGAAAGATTTGAATCATTTCCAGTCCCGCTATTAAGCACGGTGACTTGCTACAGGCAGGCGTGCAAGATTTTATATTGTCTACAACAACAAATCAAAAGCACAAAGTCATTTGGGTTTTCTGGAAAGGGTTTATATAACTGCATAATATTTTTGATCATTTCCATTGTTATTAAACTGGACATTGTACTAACAACAAAAGCATTAAATATATGGGACGCAATGGGGATTACAGTCTTACACAAAGGATGGCGGCTGTATGGAGGAGGTAGTTGAGATGTTTATGAAACATTTAGACAGGGACATGGATAGGACAGGTTTAAAGGGATATGAAACAGGCAGGTGGTACTAGTGTAGATGGGGCATATTGGTCAGCATGGGCAATTTGTCCGAAGGGCCATACGATTCTATGATTGAATGGGGGATAGACTCAATGGGCTGAATGGTCCAGTTCTGCGCCTATGTCTTATGGTAATATGGAACACTTCCTCATTGTCCAAATCAGCAGAGAATGAAACAAAATAATGTACGGAGGAAGACATTGAATGAAAGACATGATTAGAGGATGCAAGAGGCACTAAACATGATTCCCTTATCATGAATGAATGAATGAATAAGTTTATTGGCCAAGTATGCACACATGCAAGGGATTTGCCTTGGTGTAGCCTGTATCTGTACACTGTAAATGGCTCGATTATAATCATGTATTGTCTTTCCACTGACTGGATAGCGAGGAACAAAAGCTTTTCACCGTACCTCGCTACACGCGACACTAAACTAAACTGAAGGCTCTGGATTTATTAATTACCCATTAAGATATTGCACTCTGCCGTGCTGTTTCCCAGCCAGACGTTCCCTGCCATGCCGTCTCTGAACATGGCCAGTAGTGCGGGATCGTACAGGAAATTCAGCATCAGTCTGGCACTCAGGATCACCGTGGTCGGGTGGAGATGGTCTTGCATGTAGAGATAAAACCAATCAGGCCCCAGCGACGTGAACATTTTCTCCCGATCTCTGACGGAAACAACATGGGGGAAAATGAGAGCATTTCGATTGGTGGCGAGTAGTTTAAAAATGAATACATTTCCAAAGGGACAACTACCTTGCACAGAGG
Source organism: Raja brachyura (assembly GCA_963514005.1). The sequence goes on along the minus strand of OY740818.1, from coordinate 24,515,864 downwards.
GCGGGGTGATCGGCACACGAGACGTCCAGCAGCATCTTCAACAGCTGATTTCTTAACCATATTGTTCTTCCACTAACTTGATTTATTACTTCAAACGACAAGGGAAGTGAGAGAGAGGAGACTGGGTTTAGTAAGGCACATACTTTCACATACAATTCTGTGGAATAAATTAGAAAAGTCTCACCATCTATTGAAGTATCGGAAATTCTCTCCAGTGAAATAAACGTCTCATTCATAGATGCTGGAGGCAATGTGTAGGTGAGAAATAGGCCAATCCTTTAACACAGAATATTCAATATTTCAATTATGTGTCTCTATATATGCTACTATTTCATCACATAGAAACATAAAAACATAGACAATAGGTGCAGGAGTAGGCCAATCGGCCCTTTGAGCCTGCACTGCCATTCAATATGATTATGGCTGATCATCCAACTCAGTATCCTGTACCTGCTTTCTCTCCATACCTCCTGATCCCTTTACCCACAAGGGCCACATCTAACTCCCTCTTAAATATAACCAATGAACTGGCCTCAACTACCTTCTGTGGCAGAGAATTCCAGAGATTCACCACTCTCTGTGTGAAAAATGTTTTTCTCATATCGGTCCTAAAAGACTTCCCCCTTATCCTTAAAAGTGATCACAATGCGATGTTAGTCGTTTCACTGGCAACCAAAAAATAATATTACCTTGACTGGTGAGAGGAGTTGCGCTGTGGTACATCAAATAAGAAGATATAAATGACAAGCTTGTTTTGAAAGAATTATTCCTAATTGAGGGCAGCACAGCGGTGCAACTGGCACAGTACCGCCCAGCTCCAGAGCCCCGGGTTCAATCCTGCCATTGGTGTGCTGTCTGTGTGGAGTTTGCACGTTCTTCTTGTGACTATGTGGGTTTCCTCCGGGTGCTCCGGTTTCCTCCCACATCCCAAAAATTTGTGGGTTTGTAGGTTAATTTCCCCCAGCGTGTAAGGAGCAGATGAGAAAGTGCGATAACATAGAACTAGTGTGAACGGGTGATCGATGGTCGACGCGGACACGGTGGGCCGAAGGGCCTGGTTCCGTGCTGTGTCTCTAAACCAAGAAGATTTTGATCTGACCGAAATAAAACATTCATACAAAAATAACAAGAGCATAAACTCACAAAGCAAGCAATGCCCGAAACAGTACCTGAGAAAATCTGTCAGACTGAAGCAATTTTTCAGCAGATCTGCAAGGATAGTTTGTATGAGATGAACCTTGGTTCTGGTATTGTTTGGGTCATTCAAGAGAAATACGAGTCTCTGAGCCACCTGTAGCCTGTGCATCACTTCTGCATTTCTGCCTCCATCACTGAGGAGAAACAAGACACATCGTGATGTTCAAAGCGAGTTTCAGAAAATTCACCGCACCATTCGGCCATTCCTTGACACTATCCAAACCCCAGGCCATTAGTTACAAGGCAGAAAACTAGAGTAATCCTGATGGTAGGTTTTCAGGGATAAGAACAAAACACAATTAAGTAGCAAGCAAAAGGGTTTAGTTTAGAAATACAGCGCGGAAACAGGCCCTTCAGCCCATCGGGTCCGCACCGACCAGCAATCCCAGTACACTAACTATCCTACACCTGCGAGGGACATTTTTTACTTTTACCGAGCCAATTAACCTACAAACCTGCACATCTTTGGAGTGTGAGTCGAAACCGAAGACCTCGGAGAAAATCCATGCAGGTGACGAGGAGAACGTACAAACTCCGTACAGACAGCGCCCGTAGTCAGGATCGAACCCGGGTCGCTGCATTTGCTGTAAGGCAGCAACTCTACCGCTGCGTCACCAAATTATTGAGGACAAAGTCCGAGAGGTTATCTATATGGATTTCAGCAAGGCATTTGATAAGTGTACTGTGTGAAGGAACTGCAGATGTCAGATCGGTGCTGCAACTATTAATGTCTGTGGTTTAAATCGTGGATGAGAATGTAGAGGATATGAATAGAAAGTTTGGAGATGACACTAAAGTGGGTGATAGTGTGACTGCGTGGGTTTTCTCCGGGTGCCTGGGTTTCCTCCCACATTCCAAAGACATGCAGGTTTGTAGGTTAATGGGTTTCTGTAAATTGTCCCTTCTGTGAGGGATACAACTAGTGTACAGGTGATCAGTGGTCAGTGCAGACTCAGTGGGCCAAAGGGCCTGTTTCCACACTGTATTTAAGAAGGAACTGCAGATGCTGAGGAACTGCAAACTCAGCGGGTGCAGCAGCATCTATGGAGTGAGGGAAATAGGTAACGTTTCGGCCCGAAATGTTGCCTATTTCCTTCGCTGCATGGATGCTGCTGCACCCGCTGAGTTTCTCCAGCACTTTTGTTTCCGCACTGTATCTCTAAACTAAACTGTAGATAATTTGATTTAAGAACTTCCATCCACGCATATTAAATCAGTGATTCACTTGCCCAACACTGCAAAACTAAGTTTCATGCAATGACTAAAAATCAGATTAAAAATGCCCTGACCTGCTTTTGAGAAGATCCATTAAGTGTCTAAGGAGCAGAAGGTCCAGTTTTTCAGGAGCATGCGACCAAATCTGGAAACATACATATCATTCTGTTAATAAGGAGGAGCAATCTGCCCCATAGCCACAAGACTTTGTGAAGAGTTGTGGATGTAGCCCAGTCCATCACACAGACTCATCTCTCCTCCATCGACTCCATCTACACTTCACACTGCCTCAGCAAACCAGCCAACACAATCAAGGACCCTTCTCACTTCCTCTTGGACAATGAAGGAGCCGTCGTCTAGGGAACGGCCATGAGGGAGGGGGAAGAGCAATGAAGGATTCTGCGAGGAAGTGGTGGAAATAGTTATGATAACAACATTTAGACAAGTACATAACCAAGCCGGAGATGGAAGGTTATAAACTGTGTGCAGGCAGATGGGGTTAATTAAAATTGGCTTGGTTAGCACAGATATAGTGGGCCGAAGGGCCTGTTCCTGTCCTGCTCTATGTTCTATAAGAGTGTTTTTGCAGATTCCTGGTCATAAACAGAATCACTCCATGTCATTCTGGCTTCTACCTGCAAGATTCAATGACAAGACGAGCCTTAGCTGACATTATTTTCAAAGTCCATTTACCTCAAAGTCACAAAGCAGGTCCCTGAAAGCAGACTGGTTGTGTATTGTGGACGTGCCTCGGCCCAGTTCCACCGTGCCAACTATGGTCAGGACCAGCTGAAAGATCCTAGCGTTCAGCAGCCGGGCTCTCCGTTTCAGTAGCAGCGCCAACAGCTGTGTGGAATGGGCAGAGTTAAACGTGACCACATTGGCATTTGCACAACAGACAGGAGATAAAGTCACTGCACAAGTTAACTGTTACAGATCATCAGAAACTAAAGGTTAGAGCTTTACATGTACAGCCTTTCATTAAAATGACCTGATAGTCCAACTTTCATTTCTTGAACCATCTTCCTTAAGTTTAGTCTAGAGATACAGCATGGAAACAGGCCCTTCGGCCCATCGAATCCACGCAGACCAACAATCACCTGTACACTGGTTCTATCCTACAAACTATGGACAATTTATAGAAGCCAATTAACCTACAAACCAGCACATCTTTGGTAGGAGGAAACCGGAGCACCAGGAGAAAGCTCACGTGGTCACGGGGAGAACGTACAAACTCCGTACAGACAGCACCCATAGTTAGGATCGAACCCGGGTCTCTGATGCTGCTAGGCAGCAACTCTACCGCTGCGCCATCGTGCCGCACCGTTTGGAGCCACTGTCCTGCTGTGTTGTTTTAATTATATCACGGAACTTAAATGATTGGAAAATTCACATTTATTTACAACTTCTAATTGTCAGAAGGAAGCTATAGGAAGCCTTGTAATTATTTCCGTATTTTACCTCGACCTAGAACATTTAGACTTTGTAGTTAAAATAATTTAAATATTTATTTACTGCAAACTAAAAGTGTTCAAGGGCAATTTTTAAGACTGGAATATTTTGCACAGGAATAACTAGGACATTCTCACAGAAAGGTGCAACTTGTCTATTTGGATTATTTGTACACAAGACCATTCACTCAACATTAGTGCTTAGTTGAAATGTTTATTTTCATCTATAATGTCTAATTTCAAATCAATACCATGAAGAACCACATAGGAAGCCAATCAAATTGTTATCCCTGGGTTCAAGCAATTCATTGATTTTGTTCAACTTGAACTACAAAGCATTAATAAATAGAAGATTATTATTAACAGTTGATAATTGTATGTTGTGTAACTAAAGGCAATAATCTAACAAATAGCAGTATTCTTAAATTGACTGACCCAGACGACATTTTATTAGTAACATAATTTAATTCCTGACAGCTTAAGTCGGGAAACACACATTGGACTTTGGTGTACACAATGCATGTTACTATGGCACGATGGATGGGGTTCACCAGAAAAAATTGGCACCGCCTTGTTTTAAGAAATAATTCCTTAGATAGGGAAAGAGAAATCAGCAATGATTGAATATAGGCACAAAAGCTGGAGTAGCTCAGCGGGACAGGCAGCATCTCTGGAGAGAAGGAACGGGTGGCGTTTCAGGTCAAGACTTTTAACCAGGAGTGAACGACAATGGGCATGAGACATGACCTTCTCAGACAACTTCTGGTGGCAAGTGAGCTGGCAGGTTGCTGGTGGTATGTGTAGGAAGGAACTGCAGATGCTGGTTTACAATGAAGATAGACACAAAATGCTGGAGAAACTCAACGGGTCACAGATTTACTCCAACATTTGGTGTCCATGGCTAGTGGTGTCATCTGGAGCAGGAGGTAGGAAGGGGAAATTACAACTTCACAAGGATAAAGCATGTTTGCCATGGACAGCACATGACAAGAAATAGGCAAGAACACTTCAAAGCATGAGGAAAGTCACACCATGCATAAGATTGTACGCAAGTTGGGGTTCAGTTTTTAGGGAACGATTCTAATCATCTTTCTTACACTCGACTTCCATTGAGGTCATAATTATCCAATATTGGTAAAGCAAATAATCTGACATAATATTTACAAGATTACTGTCAAAAATCAACTGATTCTAATTGACCTTCAGAATGATTATGAACTTTGAATATTAATACGACTTTTAGAATTCCATAATAACGTTTAACTCGGGCAGCCAATATGAATTTAATCATTTCTAAATTGGTCATTTTACCCTGTAGCCTTTAATACGCTGCATCTCCCGTTCGCAGAGCGTACTGCCATTCAGAACGGAAATCAGAACTTTAATAGCTGCATACATTTCCCCATCATCAGACGCCATGGCAACCAGGCCTAATATCACAGCAGGACCACCGAGGAATTGTAAGCAGTTGGCAGCAGGACTGGAAATGAATGTTCTGACTCCTGAAAGATAAACCCAGGCAGTTCAGTGTTCACACATCGCGAGCTTCAAACCAGAAGTTTAAAGATAAAAGTATGCTGAGGTAAAAAAATAAACGATATAAAAACACTCGGCAGATCTGGCAGCATCGGCAGAGAAAGAAACAAAACATATTTGGATTGATTGATATAAAGATACAGCTTGTAAACAGGCCCTTCAGCCCATCAAGTCCATGTCGACCATCGATCACCCATCCACACTAGTTCTATGTTATTCCACTTTCACAGTGGGGTAGAGGTGAATCGGACAGTACCCGGGCTTATGGAAGGACCATTCAGAAGCCTGATAATAGAGGGGAAGCAGCTGTTCCTGAGTCTGGTGGTGCGCGCTTTCAAGCTTCTGTACCTTCTGCCGGACGGGAGCAGCGAGAAGAATAAATGACCGGGTTGGAACTAATTTTAATAGGGAATGAAATGAAAGGATCAGGACCTTTCTTCAGACTGAATGTAGTTGGGGCGAGGAGACAGGAGAAGAGGTGAGAGTGGGCAGCGGCTGGCAAGTGGACACAGATGAGGGAGATCTTTAATTGGGAGATGTGTGGACAAAGGCCAGAGGTGAGAAGGAGACAAGGGGACAAATGGGCGTGAGATAAGAAGTGGAATATGCTTTACGTTCCACTCCTCCTCACTCCGTATCTGACCCCTTTATTGTCTCCTTGTCACTTCTAGGGTTTGGCACCATCTCCACACATCTGCCACTCACCCCCCTGCCGCCACCACTCGTGTACCCACTCATCACTTGCCACTTTGTCCCAACACCATCTCTCTTTTCCAGCTTTCCCCCTTTACTCACCTTTATAGGGGTGGGGGCATGGTGGCGCAGCGGTAGAGTTGCTGCCTCACAGCGCCAGAGACCCGGGTTCGATCCTGACTACGGGTGCTGTCTGTACGGAGTTTGCACGTTCTCCCCGTGACCGCGTGGATTTTCTACGGGTGCTCCAACTTCCTCCAACATTCCAAAGACATACAGGCTTGTAGGTAAATTGGCTTTGGTAAAATTGTAAATTGTCCCTTGTGTGTAGGATATTGTTAGTGTGCGGGGATCGCTGGTCGGTGTGGATTCGATGGGCCGAAGGGCCTGTTTCAACATTGTATCTCTAAAGTCTTTTGTTTTCTTTTCATCTCTAACCTTTGTGCACCCATCTGCCAACCAAAATCTCATCACCTGTATCCACCTATCACTTGAAGAAGGACACAAAATGCTGGAGTAACTCAGTGGGTCGGGCAGCATCTCTGGAGAAAAGGAATAGGTGATGTTTTGGGTCGAGACCCATCTTCAGATCTTTGCTCGATCTATCTATCACTTGCCGTGCCTTGTCCCACCTCCAGTTATTTCCCAACTTTCTCCCCCTCTACTACAATCAATCTTAAGAGGGGTCCCAACCTGAAACGTCACCTGTCCATGTGCTCCAGAGACGCTGTTTGACCCGCTGAGTTACTCCAGCATTATGTGGTCTACACAAGATATGGCCAGGATGCTCGTAGATACGGAAGGGTTCAGCTGGAATTTGCTACTTTCTGACTCAGGCTAGAGTGTTACCATTGAGCCAAGTTGGCACTACAGTGCAATATAACTGGAAACATTAATATTAAGGGTGCGATAAATTCATACATGCCAGGATAAAGTATTGATGGACTTTGTTTTTTTAATTAAAGGATTTTCTCAAAAGGGAATAGAACACAGTGTAATTGCTACAATAAAATAAACCTTTTCAGAATATTTCAGCAGAAAGATCTAGAAGGTCTTGATGACTTGTTTATAACAGAATGTTGCCACAGCATGGGGTAAATAATGGTGCTGAAATTAGTCTGTGCAATTTGTCCAGGCCCTCAGCCTTTCGTAGTTCCGCTCATTACAAACTGCATCAAGGGGCTTTTCACTTGCGCTGGGCATTTGGGACCGCGCTTTGTCACCTCATTCTAAAGACAAAGGGAACAATTTCCAAGGACTAATTACAGCAATCAAATAAATAGTAAGGATTATCTTCAAAACAATTCCCTTATCAATCTCTGCAAACTCCTGGGCCCTGTGTCAATCCTTCAGCAAGTCTCATACACCGAGTTATTTGTTGAACCCCCCCACCCATTCTGACGGTGATAATGGGAGCCGCCTGCAACCAGTCACACATTAGCCACGATTTTGCCAGCAATTGACAGTTTGGAAGATATGTATCTATACAAATATTAGAAAACCACAGAAGAGTACATGGTTGGATTTCCCCAAACGTGATACAGGATATATATATAATTGGGCAATCATAAGGATTCAAATTATAACAGCAGCATTTCCTTACAAAGATTTTTTTTAAATGTTTTAAAAAGACTTGCATTTACTTAATGGCTTAAGCAGCTCAATATAGATGTTTCAAAATAGTCTAACTAATCAGGTACATATTCAAATCAGTCAGTGTAACAACAACCAGCGTGATCAGGGAAGAGGTTTAACTTTTTTTCGCCTTCCATCACAGTGGGGAATGTGGAGGAGTCACTGTGGTGGATGTTTATGTTAAAATGTGTTCTGTGTTCCGTGGCTTTTTATTTGTATGACTGACTTGGCAAATGAAATTCCTCGTATGTTGCAAAACATACTTGGTTAATGAAGTATTATTGTGATTGTGATTGTAATACCAATACTGTCTTAGCAACAGGCATAACAACCTGTGTAGGAAGGAACTGCAGATGCTGGTTTATACTGAAGATAGACACAAAATGCTGGAGTAACTCAGCGGGGTCAGGTAGCATCACTGGAGAGAAGGAATCAGTGATGTTTTGGGTCAGGACCCTTCTTCAGTCTGATTGCCCTCCAACAGATTGTTAGTTGCTCCAGATTCCAGCATCCATTGTTCCTCATGTTGGTGTAAATGTCCACATCATTGGCTGTTTGACCATCAGGTCAGCTGCACGTATGTGGTGAAGAGAAGAGACCTGATCCGAAACGTTAACTATCCATGTTCTCCACAGATAAGGTCATAAGGACATAAGGAATAGGAGCAGCATTAGGCCATTCGGCCCGTCAAGTCTACTACACCATTCAATCATGGCTGATCTATCTCTCCCTCCTAACCCCATTCCCCTGCCTTCTCCCCATAACCTCTGACACCGCTACTAATTAATGCTGCCTGACCCGCTGAGTTACTCCAGCACTGTGTGAAACGTCACCTATCCATGTTCTCCACAGATGCTGCCTGACCCGCTGAGTTACTCCAGCACTCTGTGAAACGTCACCTATCCATGTTCTCCACAGATGCTGCCTGACCCGCTGAGTTACTCCAGCACTCTGTGAAACGTCACCTATCCATGTTCTCCACAGATGCTGCCTGACCCGCTGAGTTACTCCAGCACTCTGTGAAACGTCACCTATCCATGTTCTCCACAGATGCTGCCTGACCCGCTGAGTTACTCCAGCACTCTGTGAAACGTCACCTATCCATGTTCTCCACAGATGCTGCCTGACCCGCTGAGTTACTCCAGCACTCTGTGTCTATGTTAATCATAAGAACCTGTTTTGCATTAAATAATATCTTCAGACATTTTTATACAAAGAGAAGAAGAGTGTTCATCTGGGCCGCTCATTTGTCAGATGTTTTTACAGATGCCACAACACATGGTGTAAGCTCACACACACCAGGTCCCTGTGCTCAGTGTGTGCGGGTCCACGGTCTGTGTGGAGTTTGCACGTTCTCCCTGTTACCACATCTGTACTGTGGGTTCCTCCCAAAGACATGCCGAGAAAGAAACGCAAAGCCTACAACGTAACGTCGCTGGCAGTCTCGTCCACCAGCTCAATGGGCATTGTGTGTGTCAGCTCGCAGAGAAATTCGCTGCTGCCTGCCTGCCATCAACAAAAGATGTAAAGAAAAACATATGGATTGAGGCTAATTGGCCCCTGGTGTTGGCCCCTGGTGTGTGGAGTGGATGTGAAAGGGGACAACATAGGATGAATGTGAGCGATGTTGTTTCCATGCTGTATCACTAAACTAAAGGACCCACAGCCCAGCCGATGCTGACATTCTCCGGCAGGGAGAGAGGCAGATAAAATAACCCGTCATGCGACTTGTACAAATAGTGATGAACAATATCACCATCACAATATAACATACTCATAGGACAGATAGAGTAGACAGTCAGAGCCTTTTCCCAGGATGGAACACTCAAAGATTCGTGGGTGTAGCTTTAGGTGAGAGGGTAAAGTTGGAGTTGGAGACATGTGGGGCCTGGTGCGGGCTGCCAGGAGTGGTGTCGGGCCTGGTGCGGGCTGCCAGGAGTGGTGTCGGGCCTGGTGCGGGCTGCCAGGAGTGGTGTCGGGCCTGGTGCAGGCTGCCAGGAGTGGTGTCGGGCCTGGTGCGGGCTGCCAGGAGTGGTGTCGGGCCTGGTGCGGGCTGCCAGGAGTGGTGTCGGGCCTGGTGCGGGCTGCCAGGAGTGGTGTCGGGCCTGGTGCGGGCTGCCAGGAGTGGTGTCGGGCCTGGTGCGGGCTACCAGGAGTGGTGTCGGGCCTGGTGCGGGCTACCAGGATTGGTGTCGGGCCTGGTGCGGGCTACCAGGAGTGGTGTCGGGCCTGGTGCGGGCTGCCAGGAGTGGTGTCGGGCCTGGTGCGGGCTACCAGGAGTGGTGTCGGAGGCAAATGAGACCGTGATTTTGAAGAGGCTTTTGGATTGGCAGATGGATCTGCCGTGGATGGAGAGAAACGGATTATGTTCAGCCGGTTAATAGTTGACCTGGACATCACATTGAGTACTGAGACTGTGGGCCGAAGGGCCTGTGCTGCAGTATTCTAGGTTCCAAGTTAACATCCCAGATTACTGATAAAAGTTAGTGCATTATCTGTTGTATGACTACAATACGATACGATACGATAGAGCTTTATTTATCCCAAGAGGGAAATTGATACGGCAACAGTAAAAAAAACACCAAAAAAACCACACAAAAAAACCGACAAAATACATGAAACTAACCTGTCATTACTATAATTATGTTGTTATTTTAATTTCCAGTAAAATGACTTTACGTTTCTTACCAGAGAAGCATGCTAGAGCTGCTCCGATAGTGCGGGCTGACCCAGGGAGATGGCTGGCAGTGTTTTTCACCAGAACAATGGGCATGGCGTCATCTCGCGAAGAAATTCCCAACTGCCCGCAACAAAAGGGGAAAATGAACACGCTAGCATTAGTAGCAGAAAACTGAAAGCAACTCAGTATCTCTCGAGTCCTTGATGAACAGCTATTAGGGAGACAAATTAATTTTTTTTTAAACACATGCAATGAATTACGCTGCTTATTCCAATGCTTTGAACGACAGTGGGAGCAGAGAGAAGCTCAAACTCCACCCTGGTACCACCAATCAAAATAACTTCCACATGCATTGCATCTTTACCACAACAAAAGTGTCCCTCATTAGCTCAGGGATAGTGAGTTGGTAAATCATAGAGACAATAATGGATAGATAGCATGAGATGTACACAGCTTGTCATCTGAAGGTGTGTGTGTGTCTATTATGGAACTACAGATAAGGCCAAGACCGCAAGAAATGACAGAGAGTTGTAGATGTAGCCCAGTCCATCACACACAGACCACACTCCCCACCATTGTAGATGTAACCCAGTCCCTCACACACACACCACACTCCCCACCATTGTAGATGTGGCCCAGTCCCTCACAGACCACACTCCCCACCATTGTAGATGTGGCCCAGTCCCTCACAGACCACACTCCCCAACATTGTAGATGTGGCCCAGTCCATCACACACACCACACTCCCCACCATTGTAGATGTGGCCCAGTCCCACACAGACCACACTCCCCACCATTGTAGATGTGGCCCAGTCCCACACAGACCACACTCCCCACCATTGTAGATGTGGCCCAGTCCCACACAGACCACACTCCCCACCATTGTAGATGTGGCCCAGTCCCACACAGACCACACTCCCCAACATTGTAGATGTGGCCCAGTCCCTCACACAGACCACACTCCCCACCATTGTAGATGTGGCCCAGTCCCTCACAGACCACACTCCCCACCATTGTAGATGTGGCCCAGTCCCACACAGACCACACTCCCCACCATTGTAGATGTGGCCCAGTCCCACACAGACCACACTCCCCACCATTGTAGATGTGGCCCAGTCCCACACAGACCACACTCCCCAACATTGTAGATGTGGCCCAGTCCATCACACACACCACACTCCCCACCATTGTAGATGTAGCCCAGTCGCGCACACACACCACACTCCCCACCATTGTAGATGTAGCCCAGTCCATCACACACACCACACTCCCCACCATTGTAGATGTAGCCCAGTCCCACACACACCACACTCCCCACCATTGTAGATGTAGCCCAGTCCATCACACACACCACACTCCCCACCATTGTAGATGTAGCCCAGTCCCTCACAGACCACACTCCCCACCATTGTAGATGTAGCCCAGCCCCACACAGACCACACTCCCCACCATTGTAGATGTGGCCCAGTCCATCACACACACCACACTCCCCACCATTGTAGATGTGGCCCAGTCCCACACACCACACTCCCCACCATTGTAGATGTGGCCCAGTCCCACACACACCACACTCCCCACCATTGTAGATGTAGCCCAGCCCATCACACGGACCACACTCCCCACCATTGTAGATGTAGCCCAGCCCATCACACGGACCACACTCCCCACCATTGTAGATGTGGCCCAGTCCCACACACCACACTCCCCACCATTGTAGATGTAGCCCAGTCCATCACACACACCACACTCCCCACCATTGTAGATGTAGCCCAGCCCATCACACGGACCACACTCCCCACCATTGTAGATGTAGCCCAGTCCATCACACAGACCACACTCCCCACCATTGTAGATGTAGCCCAGTCCATCACACAGACCACACTCCCCACCACTGACTCCATCTACACTTCACGCTGCCGTGTACAGCAGCCATCATCATCAAAGACCTTTGCCAGCCAGTCATTCCCTCTTTTCCCCACTCCCATCAGGAAGAAGATACAGAAGGTTGAAAGTGCGCGCCACCAGACTCGGGGAAAGGTTCATCCCCTCAGTTACCAGGTTCCAGAATGGTCCTAACTTGTCCACTAAATCAGAGAATCTACAAAACTATAAGATTTAAAATTCCAGGTATATAAATAACTACTTGGTGAACATTACACCAAGTGCTGGAGGAACTTTGTAGTCAGTCAGCTTCTTAATTTTAGTTTTAGAGGCAGCGTGGAAAGAGGCCCTTGGGCCCAGTGAGGCCGCACTGACCACCAGCCACCTGCACACTAGTGTTCTTGAGGTCCTCTGAGGGAGCGCTGTATGTATGTATCTATGTGTGTATTGTTGATCTATGTACCACTGTATGTAGCACGTTGGGACCTGCACTGATGTGAAGTGCTTTGGTCAACGAGAGTTGATTTTAAATGTGCTATAGAAATAAAATGGACTTGACTTGACTTGGCTGGTGCTATCCTACATGCTAGGGGCAATTTACAAAAGTCACAAAAGTGTGGGAGGAAACCGGAGCACCCGGAGAAAACCCGGAGAAAACCCACGCGGTCACAGGGAGAACGTGCAAACTATGTACAGACAGCACCCGTTGTCAGGATGGAACCCGGGTCTCTGGCGCTGTGAGGCAGCAACTCTACGACTGCACCCACATCTGCAGAGGCATCGTTTTGGGTCAGGAACCTCCTTCAAACTGAAGTAGGCACCCCACCCGAAAGAGTTCTTCCAGCACTATGAGTTTTGCTCATGGTTCCAGCACCTGCAGTCCCTCGCTCCATAGATGCTGCCTCACCCGCTGAGTTTCTCCAGCATTTTTGTCTACCTTTGAACCGAACTGTTGCTAGTCAGTGAACATACCTCACTTGAGATTAATCGGCTGTCCACTTCATTGAATGTCTTCCGTATATCTGTTATGGTCATCACTTCGGAAGAGATTACGTTGATCCCAAAGGATACTTTCTCCTCTGCCACAAGAATTGAAGGCACCGGTGTGCTGGTCAAATCACTCACTGCAAAATATGAAATGAGAAGTTAGATTGGGGACTGACTGAGACTGATTTATTTTGGTGGTCTGTGTGTCACCAACCTACCAGGCAAATGAACAGACTGGAAGTTCCCCAAATAGTTTGGCCCCAGCTGATAAATGACTTCAACCGTGCCTGAAGAAATAGCCTCTTCAAGTAGGTAAGTTGGGCCAAGGCGCCAGGCCAAGGACGATCTCTGCTTCCAGATCTGGGGAGTTCCAATAAGGCCGTGAACATCGACCACAGCCGAGGAATCCAAAGTAAAATGCATTCCTGGGAACGTCTGAATATACTGCATCTGTGGGGGACAAGGCACGACCACCTTATATAGTGCATAATAAATGGCAAATCTCATTGCTACAGTAAGAACCTTGTCCAATTGCTGCATGATTTTATCAGGCAACTGAACCATCCAACCAACAACCAGCGAGCAGTCCTGAACTACTGTGTAGGAAGGAACTGCAGATGCTGGTTTACACCGAAGATAGACACAGAATACAGGAGTAACTCAGCGGGACAGGCAGCATCTCTGGAGAGAAGGAAGGGTCTGAAGAAGGGTCTCGACCCAAAACATCATCCATTCCTTCTATCCTGAGATGCTGCCTGTCCCTCTGAGTTACTCTAGCATTTTGTGCCTCATCTTCAACTACTATCGATCAGGCAGTGACTAGTGGGGTACCTCAAGGTTCAGTGCTGGGACCCCAGCTATTTACAATATTTATTAATGATTTGGACGAGGGAATTGAATGCAACATCTCCAAGTTTGCGGATGACACAACGCTGGGGGGCAGTGTTAGCTGTGAGGGGATGCTAGGAGGCTGCGAGGTGACTTGGATAGGCTGGGTGAGTGGGCAAATGCATGACACATGCAGTATAATGTGGATAAATGTGAGGTTATCCACTTTGGTGGCAAAAACAGGAAAGTAAACTATTATCTGAATGGTGGCCGATTAGGAAAAGGGGAGATGCAACGAGACCTGGGTTTCATGGTACACCAGTCATTGAAAGTAGGCATGCAGGTGCAACAGGCAGTGAAGAAAGCGAATGGTATGCTAGCATTCATAGCAAAAGGATTTGAGTAAAGGAGCAGGGAGGTTCTACTGCAGTTGTACAGGGTCTTGGTGAGACCACACCTGGAATATTGTGTACAGTTTTGGTCTCCAAATCTGAGGAAAGACATCCTTGCCATAGAGGGGGTACAGAGAAGGTTCACCAGACTGATTCCTGGGATGACAGGACTTTCATATGAAGAAAGACTGGATAGACTCGGCTTGTACTCGCTAGAATTTAGAAGATTGAGGGGGGATCTTATATAAACTTATAAAATTCTTAAGGGGTTGGACAGGCTAGATGCAGGAAGATTGTTCCCGATGTTGGGGAAGTCCAGAACAAGGGGTCACAGTTTAAGGATAAGGGGGAAATCTTTTAGGACCGAGACGAGAAAAACATTTTTCACACACAGAGAGTGGTGAATCTGTGGAATTCTCTGCCACAGAAGGTAGTTGAGGCCAATTCATTGGCTATATTTAAGAGGGAGTTAGATGTGGCCCTTGTGGCTAGAGGGATCAGGGGGTATGGAGAGAAGGCAGGTACAGGATACTGAGTGGATGATCAGCCATGATCATATTGAATGGCGGTGCTGGCTTGAAGGGCTGAAAAGCCTACTCCTGCACCTATTTTCTATTGTCACAAGTCCGGTCCACAAGGTTACTGACATAAAGCATGGAAACTAGTTTAATTTAGCTTAGGGTTACACAAAAAGCTGGAGAAACTCAGCGGGTGCAGCAGCATCTAAGGAGCGAAGGAGACAGGCGACGTTTCGGGTCGAGACCCTTCTTAGCTTAGTTTAGCTTAATATTGTCACGTGTACTGAGGTTCAGTGAATAGATTTTTGTTGTGTGCTATCCAGTCAGAAACGATAATACATGATTACAAGGAAACATGAAGATAGACACAAAATACTGGAGTAACTCACCGGGACAGGCAGGAATAAGCGACGTTTTGAGTCAAGGCCCTTCTTCAGATCATTACAATCAAACCACCCAGAGTGTACACACACACAGTAAAGGGAATATCATTTAGTGCAAGATAGTCCAATAAAGTAGTGTAAGGAATGCTGCTGTGAAATAAAGATTTAAAAGAATGGAGCAATTGTAATGCGTGATCACAGCGAGGACTAAGATTGAGGATGTTGAACATTCCTGAATTGGAATTCCTGAACATCATGGCATTAAAATATTGGCATTTAAGAGACTTTGGATATGGATATGCAGGGAATAAAGGAACAGCGATTATGTGCAGGCAAATAAGACCTAGTCTTGGCATCATGTTCAACACAGACGTTATGGGCTGAAGGGCCTATTCCTGTGCTGTACTGTTCAATGTTCTATGGTCCATATGAAAAGCATCATTCATTTTAAAACAATAACGTCCTTTCAGTATTGATACACGGACGCAATGAAAAATGTACATTTGTGACATGATGTCAATTTAAAATTAAAAGCCACATGACCTACCTTAGAAGTTCCGATCACTTTCCCGTTCAGGTAGGCGATGACGGTGCTGTGTCTTCGACAATCCTTGGTCAGTGTCACAGACAAGTGGTGCCACTGACCGATGGCCAAGTACTTGGCCACATCGAACTCCACAGCGGTTAGTGCGGATGGCTGCTGGGCCTGCTCAGAATCACTCCAGTCTGAAGTGGACGTCAAGAAGAATTGTTCAGATGGTTTTAGTAACACAACGTCCAGTGCCAAGAATAAACAAATTGGCTTATTTCTCAACAGACACTGCAGATGCTGGAATTTTGAGCAAAGCACAATGTGTGGGGGGAACTCAGTGGGTCAGGCAGTGTCTGCGGAGGGACTGGACATGCGATGTTTGGGTCAAAGAAATCAGAGGAAGAGTTCCTCCTGAAAATGTTGCCTATCCAGTCCCTCCATGGATGTGACAATGATACACTAAACTAAACATTGTTCGATTTAGGACATGTGACAATAAAAAAAAAAGAATTGACTCTCTCTCCTTATGCCGACTGAGCCACTGAGTTCCTCCAGCAACTTGTGTTGGGCTTATCTCCCTTCTACGTACCATAGTATAACTCCGAAGGTAGACAAAAATGCTGGAGAAACTCAACAGGTGAGGCAGCATCTATGGAGCGAAGGAAATAGGTGATGTTTCGGGTCACCTATTCCTTCGCTCCATAGATGCTGCCTCACCCGCTGAGTTTCTCCAGCATTTTTGTCTACCTTCAATTTTTCCAGCATCTGCAGTTCTTTCTTAAACATAGTAAAACTCCGATTATCTAGCGGGCTTGGGACTTTCTCGAGATTATCCAGACTATTGTGTGTTGTTTCTGTTCATATCCAACACACCTTCAATTCATATCTTTTAAATGCAACACAAAATTATAAAAAACATTTAACAGTCGACCAGGTAAATTTAAAGGGAGGTCGGGAAGCAGGAGATTCCGCTATAAACTGTCTGCAGGGTCTCGCCCCGAAAGGTCACCTATTCCAATAAACAATAGACAATAGGTGCAGGAGGAGACCATTTGGCCCTTTGAGCCAGCACCGCCATTCAATGTGATCATGGCTGATCATCCCCAATCAGTACCCCGTTCCTGCCTTCTCCCCATATCCCCTGACTCACTATTTTTAAGAGCCCTATCTAGCTCTCTCTTGAAAGTATCCAGAGAATCGGCCTCCACTGCCCTCTGAGGCGGAGAATTCCACAGACTCACAACCCTCTGTGAGAAAAAGTGTTTCCTCGTCTCCGTTCTAAATGGCTTACTCCTTATTCTTAAACTGTGGCCCCTGGTTCTGGACGCAGGACAGCATTTTGACATACGATACGATACAGCTGTTGGCGGACTAATTTCACTACGGGGACTTTATTCATCCACATTAGTCTGCCGACACCCATAACCCACAATAAGGGACATGAAAACTAGAAATTAAAAGTAAATTGAAAGTGAAACAAAGAAAGAGAGAAGCGATTGTTGGTTGGCTGTCAACAGGCTGCATGAAGCATTAAACTAGTTCAGTGCTGAGATAGTGATGATATTCTGTACCCAAAGGTTCGAACACTTCCTCGTGAGTGGAGATGACCAGGTGCTGCTCTGGTGCAGATATGCGGATGGTCAAGCAGGTGTAGTCCCTCTCCATCTTTGATGTGTGTCGGAAGAGGGTCAGCAGTCGGACAGGATGGGCGTCAAAAGCAGAACTGAAGCTGTTAACCATGAACCACGTGGAGAATGTCAGGCCGACAGGTGGTGGGAATCCCCGCGAACCTGCGGGAGAGAAACCAAAGGCAGGACAAGAAAGCAGAAGTTAGCACAGTAGCGCAGCAGGTAGAGCTGCTGCCTCACAGCGCCAGAGACCCGGCTTCCATCCTGACTACGGGTGCTGTCTGTACGGAGTTTGCACGTTCTCCCTGCGACCGCGCAGGTTTTCTCCGGGTGCTCCGGTTTCCTCCCACACTCCAGAGACGTGCAGGTGTGTAGATTAATTTGCTAGGGTAAAATTGTAAATTGTCTCTAGTGTGTGTAGGGTAGTGCTAGTGTGCGGGGATCGCTGGTCGCCGCAGACTCGGTGGGCCGAAGGGCCTGTTTCCGTGCTGTATCTCCAAACTAAACTAAAGGTCCCCATGATAACTGGAGGGTTCGCTGCTTGCCTGGTTTGAAGCAGGTTGAAGCAGGTTGAAATAGACCAAACATACGCTCCGTACCCGAGACTGATGTGAGACAATCTCAGACAATGAGAGCTCTGGATATATGTGCAGCAGTCTGTAGTTTAATGGTACAGCATGGAAACGGGTCCTGCTTTATAAAATAAAATATACAAGCATCTGCTTACCGTTCCCAATTCCACCAACAATTGGAGAGTCCGCATTGGAACCCAATATTGTGGCCACAGTGGGCAGGAAGTAGCACCTGGCAAAAGATTCAAAGAGTTAGGTTTACCTTCCAGAACTAATTATATTTGAGACTGCATCTATGGAGCGAAGGTATAAGCAACGTTTCGGGCCGAGACCCTTCTTCAGACTGGAGGGTCTCGACCCAAAACATTGCCTATTCCTTCGCTCCATAGATGCTGCCTCACCCGCTGAGTTTCTCCAGGATTTTTGTCTACCTTCGATTTTTCCAGCAACTGCAGTTACTTCTCAAATATTTGAGACTGTTCTCGCTTCAGGCTTCTTCCCCTCTGTTATCAGTCCTTCCACAAGCTAGGGTACTGTCCAATTCACCTCTACCTCATTGCGGACATCAGACTTTGTCTATGGAACTGATGCACCATAATACTGAGTGGAAAAGTTGCCCCTGATGTCCCTCTTAAACCTCCCCCCTCTCACCTTAAGCCTGTACCCTTTAATGTTAGAATCATCTACCTCTGGAAAAAGATTGCGAGCATTTGCTGTTCCTTAAGGGCCTATCCCACTTATGCGACTTTTTCGGTGACTGCCGGCACCCGTCATAAGTCGTTACAGGTTGCCGAAAATTTTCAACATGTTGAAAATCCAGCGGCAACCAGAACAAGGTACGACTCTTTGGGCGACTACTCACGACCCATACAGGCTTCATCCTGCGACAAATATGGTCGTGAGTCGTCTCCTCAGTCGCCCAAAGAGGCGTAGCGTCTTTCTGGTTGCCGCTGGATTTTCAACATGTTAAAATGACCTGCAACGACCTATGACGGGTGCCGGCAGTCGCCGAATAAGTTGCGTAGGTGGGACAGGCCCGTTACTGTTCACTTTGTTCACTACAACACAATACAGACTGATTGCAAGAATGGCCAATGGCATCATCCAAGTGTTGGAAGTTCATGAGCTGTGCAAATACTTTCTCTCCCTCCCAGGCTGTCACTCTTAAATATTCTGCTTCCAAAATTCGACTCATCCAGTCTACTCCACCATTCAATAGATCACCCATGATTGAATGGTGGAGAGACCTGATGGGCCGAATGGCCAAATTCTACTCCTATCACTTATAACCTTATGACTTTATACAATTTTTTTCCCATTGCATTTGTACTAATCTGTTTCCCCCATATTTATTCACCCACTGTATATCACCAAAACCATTTTCCATTTTCTTTTGAATAAGATTAAACTTTAGATTTCACTGGAATTTATACATTATTCAATTTCCTACCTATATTCACTCATAAATCCTTGCTACATTGAAGGGGACCATTCAGTACATCAAGCTAATGCTAACTCACAGTGCAATCGCATTTCCTTCTCACTATTCCCTGCCATGTTCTTCTCCCCACATTCCCTGTCCATCCGTGTGAGTATATTACCCTCAATCCCAATTTTGTTCTAATTTCACACACCAATCTCTTACTGTGAGACGCTGTCAAAAGCCAGCTGAATATCTAAATATACGATATCTACCTGTCACCCCGCATCTACACTCCTCGATACACCTTCAAAGATCGCCAAGATATTACGGAAACATATTTCATTCATAAGTCAACAATTATCTTGATATCAGACTAGACTACATGTTTGTAAGTTAAGGATGGTGGTAGCTCTCTAATTTCTCTCTCCCTCCTTTCCTAAATAGTGGGGTCACATTTGCCACCCACCAACCTGTAGGTCCATTCCAGCAAGTACTGATTTTCTACCGGATGATAGCAGGACATGCATAATCTCAGTAGCGACATCTTTCAAAACTTTGGGATAGAGTAGATCAAGTCATTTGTATTTATCATTGTCCAAGCGTATTCACTTCCTGGTAGCATTTACTTACTGATGCTAATTTCTTTCATTTGCTTGTTTGAATGGACCCTTACTTCTCTAGAATTATTAATTTCCAGCTGTTATCAGGCAACTGAATCATGCTATCAACAACTGCAGAGCAGCGTTGGACAACTATCTATCTCTTTGGTGACCCTTGGACTATCGTTGATCGGACTTTACTGGCTTTATCTTGGACTAAACGCTATTCCCTTATCGTATCTATACTGTAAATGGCTCGATTGTAATCATATATTGTCTTGCTGCCTGCTGGTTAGCACACAACAAAAGCTTTTCACTGTACCCGAGTACACGTCATAAGGCCATAAGGAATTAGGCCATTCGGCCCATCAAGTCTACTCCGCCATTCAATCAAGGCTGATCTATCTCTCCCTCCTAACCCCATTCTCCTGCCTTCTCCCCTTAATCTCTGACACACGTACTAATCAAAAATCTATCTATCTCTGCCTTAAATATATCCATTGACATGGCCTCCACAGCCGTCTGTGGCAAAGAATTCCACAGATTCACATAACAATAAAATTAATTCATTGATAATGATGTCCATTAGTCAATCAAACTGATCACTCCCTGCATAGACTCAGAGTGCTGGAGTAACTCAGTGGGACAGGCAGCATCTCTGGAGAGAAGGAATGGGTGACGTTTGAGGTCGAGACCCTTCTCTATCGATGTCTCCTACCCGTGGCCAACGGTGGACATGTCAAACTCGGTGAAGGACGGTGCAGTGGTCAATCTGGCTGCATGGAAGTATCGGGACGACATCGCGGAGACCAGGCTCATGATCCGGTGCCGAGGGATGGTCATGTACTTCGGCAGGCGAGATAGACTGTAAGCCAGGAGTGGCCTGTTCCTTGCGACCAGCGAGCCTCTCCGCGTATGGCTTCCCCTCCGGCCCAGCTCTGGAATAAGGAGGGAGAAAGTTCAGGAATTCAGCACCTTGTGTTGCACTCACTACAATTAACAATGTTCCATACATCATAACCCATCTTTATGAATTACAAACAAGTCGCTGGAGAAATTAGCGTTTACGAGGCTTTTAGAACTTGGAACATAGTTCAGTTGAGTTGAGTTGAGTTTATTGTCTCACATACAAAACCTTTTTGTTGTGTGTTATTCAGTCAGCAAAATGATGATACATGATTACAATAATGCTGTCCACAGTGTACAGATACAGGTCAAGGGTGCACGGTTTAGTGCCAGATAAAGTCCAATAAAGTACAATTATAGATAGTTCGAGGGTCTAGAACGAGGTAGTTGGTGAGAAGACGGTTCAGTGGCAGAACAGTACTGAATAAAGCCTTCAGCCTGCATGTGATCCCGATCACTCCAGTAAACTGTCCCCAGTGTGTGTAGGATAGAACTAGATACAGGGATACAGGGAAACAGTAGGATACAGGGGATCGCTGGCCGACGCAGACTTCGTGCAAAAGGGTCTGTTTCCGCGCTGCATTCCTAAACTAAACTAAATTAAACTCGAAAGTCAAAAGACTAAAGGGGGAACCAACATGAGGCCAACATTTTGAACATTTTCGGCGACATGCTGCGACTATGACGGGTGCCAGCAATCGCCGATAAAATCACGTAAGTGGGACAGGCCCTTTAAGTATCATTGAGAAAGGATCATTGAATCATTGAATCCTTATATCCTGCAATGGTTTGACAACCCACCCTCTTACCAACAAATCCTTACCACTGGTGTCAATCTGGTGCCAGGACAGAGAAGGCTGATCTTTGCGTGATGAAGCGCTCATCTTGGGCTTTCCAATTCCACAGTTCAGCGGGTCACCAAGGCGCAAGAACTCTCTACAAATTATCAATCAGAACTCAGTCAAATTATGTATATATTGTTAAAGGGAACTATTTAAACTATGACTTATGATGCCACAGAGTCCAAGGTAAGACTCTCTACTTTTAAGAACTTAACCCTTGTGAAGGGCAGAAAATAGCACTGGAAAATCACGGTGACTCTTTGTACATTGGCTCATAAGCTCATATGTTCACAAGTGATAGGAGCAGAATTAGGCCATTCGGCCCATCAAGTCTACGCCATTCAATCATGGGTGATCTATCTCTCCCTCCTAACCACATACTCCTGCCTTCTCCCCATAACCTCTGACACCCGTACTCATCAAGAATCTATCTATCTCTGCCTTAAAAATATCCATTCTCTTGACCTACACAACCTTACACACATAGATACATAGACAATAGGTGCAGGAGTAGGCCATTCGGCCCTTCAAGCCAGCACCGCCATTCAATGTGATCACGGCTGATCATCCCCAATCAGTTCCCCGTTCCTGCCTTCTCCCCATATCCCGTGACTCCGTTATCTTTAACAGCTCTATCTAACTCTCTCTTGAAAACATCCAGAGAATCGTCCTCCACTGCCTTCTGAGGCAGAATTCCACAGATTCATAACTTTCTGGGTGAAAAAGTGTTTCCTCATCTCCGTTCCAAATAGCTGACCCGTTATTCTTAAACTGTGGCCCCTGGTTCTGGACTCCCCCAACATCGGAAACATGCTTCCTGCCTCTAGCGTGTCCAAGCCCTTAACAATCTTATATGTTTCAATAAGATCCCCACTCATCCTTCTAAACTCCAGCCACCCATTCTGTGGCCCCGGTGAAGTCCACTATTCCTGCACTAAAATCGTTGCATAATGATTGTGCTTGCCTATAGAATTATTTATTATGAATAGTATTTGAAACAAAGGATTTCACTGTATCAGATACGTAATCATAATATATTGAATATTTCCAACCAGATGGAGAGTTTTTACAAAGCAATTTTGAAATAGTTTTACAAACTAAATCTTGAATATTCCGCAGCGTGCATGCACGGGTGAGTTTGTGTATGCACGGGTGCATGTGAGTGCATGCGCGTGTGTCTGAGGCAACTGTATACTGAGTTAGAACAAAGATGCAGACTGTACCTGAGCACAGGTGGGTCAATGGCCTGGCATGCCAGCTTCTCAAAGATCCGAATGAGCGGAAAGTGCAGTGGGTTGGAATTATCAGCCAGAACCTCCTTGAAGCTGTTGACCAAGATCTTCAGGAGGTCAGAGCCACACATGGTCTGCCGACACCGTTCTGTTTTGACAAGTGATAGAATGTAATCACTGACTGCATACTGCAGCTCCAGGGACAGCTGGAGGGAATGGAAGAGAAAGTTGGTTTTGTTTACTGCATGAAAATTCAGAAGATTTAAACATTCAGTGTCCTATGCTGTTCATAAGTGATAGGAGCAGAATTAGGCCATTCTGCCCATCAAGTCTACTGCCATTCAATCATGGCTGATCTATCTTTCTCTCCTAGCCCCATTCTCCTGTCTTCTCCCCACAACCTCTGACAATGATATTTCTCTGAGTACCACATTTAATTATTCATATTCTTCTTCTTGCGAATGAAACATAAATAAACCAAAGGAATAGTTAGATCTCGCGCCGGGTGTTGAGCAGCCAGGTTGTTGTCTCTGTTGGCGTCAATGTCTGCCAGGCCCTGACAGAGCTCCATTTGGTGGGTGGTAGAGCGGGCACCCAGAGATGACATGGTTGGCTGTGTGTTGTTCTGCTCCACATTCACAGGCCGGGCTCTGGCGGAGGGAGGGAGTCCCCATCTCCACACGCTGGCATTGAAATGCCCAACTCCAATACCAAGCCTATTGAGTGACAGAGACGGATATACAGCGGGGCGGCACAGAGTTGCTGCCTCACAGCGCCAGGGATCCAGGTTCAATGCTGACCTCACGTTTTGTCTCTGTGGAGTCTGCACATTCTCCCCTGTGACTGTGTGGGTTTCCTCTGGGTGCTCCAGTTTGCCCCCACATGCCAAAGACATGCTGTGTAAAGTTGCCCATTGTGTGTAGGAAGTGGAGGTGATATTACATAGAACTAGTGTGAGCTGTTATGAGACAACTGGGTGGCCCTTTCACCAGCTGGAGTGTGGTCATGAATACTCTTCACGTGAGCTAGTGGCACAGTGGATCAGCACGGTGGTGCAGCGGTAGAGTTGCTGCCTCAGGCCGGCTTCAATCCTGACCACAGGTGCTGTCTGTATGGAGTTTGTACGTTCTCCCCGTCACCACCGTACAGACAGCACCTGTGGTCAGTTTTCCCCGGGTGCTCCAGTTCCCTCCTACACTCCAAAGATGTACAGGGTTGTAGGATAATTGGCGTTGTTAAAGATTGTACAGTGTCCCTAGTTTGTCGGATAGTACTAATGTACAGGGATCGCTGGTCGGTGCGGGCTAGGTGGGCCGAAGGGCCTGTTTCCGGGTTCTCTCTGTGTGAACTAAACTAAACTAAACTAAATAAAGTTACTGCTTCGGCAGAAGTAATCCCCCTTTCTTTTTCTAACCTTTCTAATTGCCGTACCACTTCACACACCGATAACCTTGCCCGTGAGTAGATATAAC
Organism: Raja brachyura; assembly: GCA_963514005.1. The sequence continues at coordinate 24,491,262 of OY740818.1, read as the reverse complement.
ACAAAACAACTTCATGAAACTCGATCAAGCTATTCAACTATTTAAGCGCTAACATTGTGGTCTTAAATCTGCCGCAGACCCTCCTGAAGTCAGGGCTTCCCAGCTGAAGAGTTTCCTTTTAGCAAACAAGATGGTTTAGACATAGTGGTTTAGTACAGCTGTCTGCAAAAAGTTACGGGCCTGTCCCACATAGGTGATTTTTTTAGGCAACTACAGGCGACTATTTTGTCGCCACATGTTCGCCGGGAGTCGTCTCCTCAGTCGCGCAAAGAGTCGCGGCGTCTTTCTGGTCGCCGCTAAATTTTCAACATAGAACCATTTTCGGCGACAGTGGGTTTGACGCCAATGAGCGTAGCTTGACTTCTCCTGACGTCGGTGCTGCTGTAGGTTGTCGCCAGGATGACGTAGGTTGTCGCCGGTTTTTCGGCGACCTGCTACAACTATGACAGTCGCCGGCAGTTGCCAGAAAAATCGGCAAGTGGGACAGGCCCATTAGGAGCAAATTTGATGGCACCAAACTAAAAGGAAAATTGGTCGACAATTAGAATTAGTATTAGACAATAATAATAAAATGGTAAATACCTGTGGGATTTCTTTGCAGTTAATATTTGGTAAGAGATGCAGCATGACACATATAGCTCCTGGATGGACTATCACGGGGTCTGCTGGAAACCTTCATAAAGGTAAGCACAAAGGTTAGAATAAAGAGTTTAGCAGCACAACAGATCCAAGATGTGGGGGAAACCAGAGGCTGGGAGTAAGAATGAATCCATGTTGCTGCTACTCTTTGCCTCCTCACTGCACCCTTTCAAACATATTCCACTTATTCTCAACTCCACAACTACACACACAGCACCAGCGATTCACGTAGGTACAAGGAACTGCAGATGCTGGCTTACAAACAAACACACAAAGTGCTGGAGTAACTCAGCGGGTCAGGCAGCATCTGTGGAGAACATGGATAGGTGACGTTTCACATCAGGACTGATTGTAGTTGGGGGGGTGGGGAGAGAATGCTGGGGGGGGGGGGCTAATACATTCTAAAGAGAATGCACCATCACCCTGCCGGGGTACGGCACAGTAGCAGAATGGCAGAGTTGTTGCCTTACAGCGTTAGATACCTGGGTTTGATCCTAACAACGGGTGCTGGAGCAAAGGAATGGGTGATGTTTCGGGTCGAGACCCTTCTTCAGGCTCAGGGGTTCTCTATCAATGTCTCCTACCCGTGGCCAACGGTGGACATGTCAAACTGGGTGAAGGACGGTGCAGTGGTCAGTCTGGCTGCATGGAAGTGTCGGCAAAACATCGCGGAGACCAGGTTCATGACCCAATCTTATGTAACATGACTAAAACGAAAGTAGATCAGAAGTAGGGAGAAGTGGAGAGGATTTAATATCAGGTGTGTGGTCCCACATTCTCTCAACTACAGACTGCACTTTGATGAACACGAGGTGCCTACCTATCTTCACCATGACCGGCAATCGGTGGCTCGGAATTCTTTTCACTGTGGTCAGATATATTTTGGTGACTTCTAGAGACAAGTTCAATGTCTCTTTGATTGCTCGATCCACTGGGATTTGGAGGATGAATTGTCCCTGAAGACCAATGAGGAGAAGACAATATGTCTTTCGCCATTCGATCCAGAAATCCAAATATCTTCACACAACTCCTCAAAGAGGGTGGAACGTCCTCGGTGGAATTGTACGCCAAGTCCAGCCACGCCTTAAACGTTCTGCAGGCACTGACGTCCAGGGGATAACATAACCCTTCCCCTCCACTGCTGAAGCACCCAAAGAGCCTGAAGTCTTCGGTCATTTTGTCAAAGTGGCCCTGGGCTCTGAAGAAGTAGCCGTTGACAGGGTCACAGTGCATGGCAACAGTGAGAGTGCAGAGGGTCATCTCGATCAGGTCCCAGATGTCGGTCAGATCCACAGAGACCCAATGGCCGGAGGGGGGGTCACACAGTGCCCCTTCCATGTCCGCCAACACTGACTGCAAGGCGTTGAATCCACCGGCCGTCCTGAAAGCACACGAAGCCTTTGCCGTTCCCAGGACATTCAACATAGACTACAGTGGAAGAAGATCAGAGTGGACGAAGGTTAACGCACTCATTTACAGTTCCCATGTAGACAAAACGTTTGGATGCTTTTATAAATCAGAGACTAGAATGATACTAAAACCTCAGCAAATAGTAATGGATAATAAAACCGTTTTAAAATAAGACCTTTACTTCAGATTTTGGAGAGACAGCTTGGAAACCAGGCCTGTGGACCACCAAGCCCGCTTTTCCTGCACCTGTGAGCAGAGGTCAATTTAACATCCCGCCATTCTCCCACCCCTCCCCCCCCCCCTCATCTTAAGGTAGCAAAGATGGACACAAAGTGCTGGAGTAACTCAGCGGGTCAGGCAGCATCTCTGGAGAAAAAGGATGGGTGGCATTTTAGATTCCTCCCTACTCATGCCCTAAACGTTATTCCCTTATCATGTATCTGTACACTGTAAATGGATCGATTGTAATCATGTGTTGTCTTTCCGCTGACTGGTTAGCGCGCAACAAAAAGCTTTTCACTGTACCTCGGTACACGTGACAATAAACTAAACTGAACTGAATTCTGAATAAGACGTTGGAACACTTCATTGATACGAAACTACATGCAAAATCAAAGCTTGAGCTTCCAGGCCAGACACCATGTCAAACTAGGATGTGTTATAAACACTGCATTATTGTCACTCGAGTGTTCATGAGTGACACAGGTTACAAAGAGAACATAAATAAGAAAAACTAAATGGAAGTAAAGCAAATAGCTTTGACATCTTCCAGGGGAGGGCTTATTGATGCAATCTTTAACATGGTTACAAGGTTAATCCCTGGTGACTTAATATTCCTTAAACCTCAATCTATAAAACACAAACTGAGTTACACATAAGCAAATTTACCTCCCATTCGGTAATTTAATATAGTGTACAATTTTCAATGTGTCATCCTCATAGTGTGGTGATATAATGACATTTATTTTGGGTTACCAGCTAAATATATATTAGCAAATCAATCTGAATTTGTGAGTAACATAATAAGAATCCTGAGGGGCGCAAATAATAAATTCAGTTCCTTATTATTTTGTGACTGCTTCACAATTTGTCTAAATTAGATGCACACACAAGATTTAGCTTAATATATCAGTTTAACCACATAAATATTCTATATGGATATAATTATGGATCACTTTAATGATGTATCCATGCAATTAATTTAATTTACTCATTCTCAAAATACAATACCGGCTGCAAACATGATCAACTATAGATGGGCAAAAAATATAGTGATGGGTGGCACGGTGGTGCAGCTGGTAGAGCTGCTGCCTCACAGCACCAGAGACCCGGGTTTGATCCTGACTTTGTGTGCTGGCTGAGTGGAGGTTGCACGCTCTCCCTGTAACCACATGGTTACTGTCCGGGTGCTCCGGTTTCCTTCCACATCCCAAAGGCGAGCAGGTTTGCAGGTTAATTGGCCTGTGTCAATTGTAAATTGCCTTGTGGACACGAAAGTGGGATAACATAGAATTAGTGTGAATGGGAATTAGTCGATGATTGGCATGGACTTGGTGGGCAGAAGGGCCTGTTTCCACGCTGTATCTTGTTTCAACCTTTCTAATCTTCCTTTTCGCTTGGGAAATTTGCTCTTAATTGGGGAATCTCACTGAAGCACAGACAACAAAAACATTTTCCTCATGCTCCACAAATTAAAAAAATAGCATTACCTGCAGAAGGTCAAATTTCAGCAAGAATTCACCCCGCGTGGCTGAGCACAGCACCCCGATGACAACGCGCATGTACTCCTCCGCATTCACAATGAAGAGCTGCTCCAAGATGGCCAGGGCATGGCTACGGTAACACTTGTCATCAAGGAAGATCTTGATGTAGGGGATCATCCCATTTTCTCGAAGAATCACTGATCCGAGAGAGAGAGAGAGAGAGAGAGAGAGAGAAGCTGATCTCAGGCAACTGAAGCATCCGACCACAACCAGAGAGCAGTGCTGAACCACTATCCCCCTCTTTGGTGACCTTCGTACTATCCTTGATCAAAGATTGCTGGCTTCACCTTGCACTAAACGCTATTCCCTTATTGAAACATAGAAACATAGAAGATAGGTGCAGGAGTAGGCCATTCGGCCCTTCGAGCCTGCACCGCCATTCAATATGATCATGGCTGATCATCCAACTCAGTATCCTGTACCTGCCTTCTCTCCATACCCCCTGATCCCATTAGTCACAAGGGCCACATCTAACCCCCTCTTAAATATAGCCAATGAACTGGCCTCAACTACCTTCTGTGGCAGATAATTCCAGAGACTCACCACTCTCTGTGTGAAAAATGTTTTACTCATCTCGGTCCTAAAGGAATTCCCCCTTATCCTTAGACTGTGACCCCTTGTTCTGGACCTCCCCAACATCGGGAACAATCCTCCTGCATCTAGCCTGTCCAACCCCTTAAGAATTTTGTAAGTTTCTATAAGATCCCCTCTCAGTCTTCTAAATTCTAGCGAGTACATGTATCTCTACGCTGCAAGTGTGTTAATTGTAATCATGTATTGTCTTTCTATCAGACAATAGACAATAGACAATAGGTGCAGGAATAGGCCATTCGGCCCTTCGATCCAGCACCGCCATTCATCCACAATCAGTACCCCGTTCCTGCCTTCTCCCCATATCCCCTGACTCCGCTATCTTGAAGAGCCCTATGTAGTCCTATTGACTGGATAGCACGCAACAAAAGCTCTTCTCTGTACCTCAGTACACGTGACAATAATAAACTCATAAACGAAACTAAGAAGATCAGACTGACTTCAGTTGTGGTGCTCAATCTTGAGGCAGAGAGTGATTACCGACATAAAGGTGGAACGTTTCAGCGGGCAGTAAGGAAAGCCAAATGAACAAAATCAGCACCTCTGCTCAACGCCAAGGATTCGAACAATTACGTCCAAGCAAATTTGGTTAGTACGGGTGTCAGGGGTTATGGGGAGAAGGCAGGAGAATGGGGTGAGGAGAGAGAGATAGATCAGTCATGATGATTGAATGGTGGAGTAGACTTGATGGGCCGAATGACCTCATTCTGCTCCTAGAACTGATGAAGCATAGACAAAACAATTCAGTAAAAGTGAGATAAAGCATGAAAGGACCTGCTGGCTTTCCGATGGGCAGCGTGGCTCCAACTCCTGGGGCTTACCAATGTTTGTCGCGGAGCCTTGCAGCATAACCGCCACAACCTTTAACATCAAACTTAAGGCCTCTTTCTGGTGTGGACGTTCATCTGAAGGTCCTCTCTTCCCTGAAGTTGGGACAGGAAATAAATACGTGAAATAAATTAAAAAGAGCAAATACGAATCCTTGGCTATTCAATAAAACGAATTAAAAGAACATTAATTCTGGTGATGGAGGTGTGTACTGAGGTTCGATGGATTTCTGGACCTTTCATTATGTAGACTCCTTTATCTCTGCTCACCCAACAGATCCATCCAAATGGCAAAACACCAGGATGAGAGATAAATACATCTTTCTCCCCTATTTTTTACATTCATTGCCCCAGAGGGCGGTGGAGGCCAAGTCAATGGATATGTTTAAGGCGGAGATTGACAGATTCTTGATTAGGACGGGTGTCGGGGGTTATGGGGAGAGGGCAGGAGAATGTGGTTGAGAGGGAAAGATAGATCAGCCATGATTAAATCACGGAGTAGTTGATGGGCCGAATGGCCTAATTCTGCTCCTTTAACTTATGAACATGAAATACTAGTATTATTTTTTAGTATTATTATTTTTGATCAATTCTGGAGACACAACAACAATCTTGCCCTGCAGATATCCATCTTATAGTAAGGGATGTGGGGAGAAGGCAGGAACGGGTTATTGATTGGGGACGATCAGCCATGGACACAATGAATGGTGGTGCTGGCTCGAAGGGCCAAATGGCCTCCTCCTTCACCTATTTTCTATGTTTCTATGTTTCTATTGAGGGATATGGGCCAAATGCAGGAGAATGCATACACGGACATCTTGGTCAGCTTGGACGATACCATACATAGATACTATCAGTTCAAATGCTATCCATTGTGTTTGCCTTTCAACTGATTGTTTTTACGTAATATATATGTATCGTGCAAATCAAAGCTTTTTATTGTGCCTCAGTAAATGTGCCAGTAATAAATCTAAAGCTAAAGTTTGGCCAAAGGGCCTGTGTCTGTGCTGTGTGACTATGATTCTAAGTATCTGAAGAGAAAATTCATTGCCTACCAAAATCAAGTACGGGAAGCTAATGGATGCAAACCTAGAACTGAGATCGGATTTGCAACCAACCTCACTGGCGCTGAGATTGAAACAACCAGGTCCTTTTAACAACCTAATTACTAATAATGTCCAATAGCAAGATGAGGCTTTGGTTAATTTAGAGACACAGCGTGGAAACAGGCCCTTCGGCCCACCGAGTCCATGCAGACCAATCATCACCCCATACACTAGTTCTATCCTATCTGCTAGGGAACAATTTACAGAAGCCAATTAACCTACAAACCCGTATGAAGATCTCGGGGGAAACCCGCAGGGTGACGAGGAGAACTCGCAAACTCCACACAGACAGCACCCAAGGTCAGGATTGAACGCGGGTCTCTGGCGCTGTAGGGCAGCAACTCTACCGCTGCGCCACCGTGCCGTATTGTGAAACTAATGTCCAACATGGGGGTCTGAGTGTTGGGGCCGTGATGTTATGGAGGTGGGAGGTCGGGTCCATGCTCACCTGCTTTCCTCAGCATCTTTGCGTGCCGTTGAAGCTGTGTGAGGAGCATCTCCAGCAGACGGGTTTCCCGGAACACGATGGAGAGGAGAGCGTCATACTTGGAAATGTCCAGGACACATTCCAGAGCCAGCAAGGCACACACCGGAGAGAGGTTGTCTCGAATGACAGCCTGAACTCTTGAAAAGACGTCATGGGGTATGTAGGACAGGTCAAACACAACAAAACGCAGCATTTGAAAGTACTGAGTCTGCACGGCCTCTGACTTGAGGTATATCACCTCAGCAAACTGAAAGAATACTTGCTGCGTCCATTCCAGCAGGAAGAAGTTGGCTTTGTTCCAGATCCAGATCTTTCGGATTCGGTCCAGGATGATTGATGAGACGTGGGAACAATTCGAATTTAGAAACACGGTTTGCAAAACTTTGAAAGCCTGGAGGTTTTTCACTGTTGTACCTACAGGTTGAAACAGAAGGGATAGGTTAGAGTCATGGAGAGTCGTTGAGTCATACAGTGTGGAAACAGGCCCTTCGGCCCTACTTGCCCACACCGACCAACACTAGTCCCACCAGCCTGTGCTTGGCCCATATCCCTATAAACCTATCCTGTTATTGTACCTGTCCAAATGTCACATAAACTTTTAATTGTCTAATTGTTTCTTAAACATTGCGATAGTACCTGCCTCAACTACCTCCTCCAGCAACTCGTTCCATATACCCACCCCCTTTTCTGGAAAAAAGTGAACCCTCAGGTTCCTATTAAATCTTTCCCCCCTCACCTTAAACCTATGCCCTGTGGTTCTCCATTACCCTACTCTGGGCAAGAGACTGCATTTTCCCAGTCTATTTCTCTCATGATTTTGTACACCTCTATGAGATCATCCCTCATTCTCCTGCGCTCCAAGGAATAAAGTCCTAGCCTGCTCAACCTCTCCCTGTAGCTCAGGCCCTCGAGTCCTGGGAACACCACAGATTGTCAAAACTATAAACAGAGAATGTAGGGACATCCTGAGGCCAAGGAAAATCAAGAAGTTCCATAGAAACATAGACAATAGGTGCAGAAGTAGGCCATTCAGCCCATTGACCCAGCACTGCCATTCAATATGATCATGGCCAATCATCTAAAATCAGTACCCCATTCCTGCTTTCTCCCCATATCATTTGATTTTGTTAACCCCCAAGAGCTAAATCCAACTCTCTCATGAATACATCCAGTGAATCGGCCTCCACTGCCTTCTGTGGCAGAGAATTCTATAGAATCACAACTCTCTGGGTGAAAATGTTTTTCCACATCTCAGTCCTAAATGGCCTACCCCTTATTCTTAAACTGTGAGTGGCCCCTGGTTCTGGACCCCCCCCCCCAAACATGGGGAACATATTTTCTTGCCTCTAGCCTGTCCAATCCCTTAAGAATTTTAGATGTCAAGAGTCGTAAAGTTCCATTCAATGAGTAACACTCACGACAGCTACCAAACTGAAAGTGATATTGCAATTACCTGACTTTGGTGGTTGTTGAAACTGAAATCCTGGGAACTGGGAGCCTGTAACCGAGGGCATCACCTTTAGTTCCTTCTCTCCATAGGTCGTGAGTGAACTCAAAAAGTCAACTAGTTCTTCCAAAGACTTCGCTTCTTCCTTTTCTAGTTCTTTATCAAACCTGAAGAGGGAAGGAGGTTTAAGTGGTAAAGAGATGCAGCACAAAAACAGACCCTTAAATCTGCGGTGACCAGGAAACATCCGTTTATCCCCAATCCTTCCCCACCCTCACCACATTCCCATCAACAACCATCCAGATTCCTCCGCACTCCACACTCCGGGGGCAATTAACCTACAAACTGCAAGTCTTCGGAACGTGAGCAGGAACCGGAGCACCCGGAGCAAAATGCCACGCGGTCACAGGGAGAGCGTTCAAACTCCACACAGACAGCATCGGAGGTCAGGATCGAACCTGGGTTTTGGGACCTACGTGGTAGCGGCTTTGCTAGTTGCCATTGTGTTACCTCTAGTTTAATTGAGGACTGACAATTATTTCAATATACAAAAATGAACCGAGAAGTAGTAAAAAATATTTTGGATCGGGTCTATCGGTGAGGGGCAGCGGGTAGAGCTGCTGTCTCACCGCCCCACAGACCCAGGTTCAATCCTGACCTAGGTTACTGTCTGTGTGGAGTTTGCACGTTCTCTCTGTGACCGCGTAGGTCTTCTCCAGGTTGTCCGGTTTTCTCCCACATTCCAAACACGTGCAGGTTTGTAGCTGAATTGGCTTCTGTAGGGTGGAAGTAGTGTGAATGGTTGATTGTTGGTCAGCACGGACTCAGTGGGCTGAAGGGCCTGCTTCCTCACTGTATCTCTAAACTAACCTAAACTATGCCAAGAAAGGATGATGGGTACAAAATCCATCGTCACATCTGAAAGGTTTCTGAATGAGCGCAACGAGATGTGACTCAAAAGACAACAGACTGAGAACAGGGAAGTGAGAACATGTTAAGTCGCCCCATTTTATGCATAGTTTATGTGTAGGAAGGAACTGCAGATGCTGGTTTAAACCAAAGATAGACACAAAAAGCTGGAGTAACTCAGCGGCTCAGGCAGCATCTTTGGGGAAAAGGAATGGGTGACGTTTCGGGTCGAGACACTTCTTCAGTTTATTGTATTATTGATTATTGGATCATTATTGGATCATTATTTGTTTTGTTAATGAGCCTGCAAAACTACAACAAGGAAGGATTTTATTGTTCCTGGTACATATTTATTCTGCTTCTTGCGTATGGCGTGCACAGCTTAAAGTTGTAAGACAACTTGTTCTATTTGGTCTTATTTGATTGTGCACGCCGGGTTGATTGCATTCGTCGAAACCGGGCGGACTACGTGAAGGTTGCAATCTCCCACCCAAGAAGAAGAAGACATATCCATGTCCTCCACAGATGCTGCCTGACCCTCTGAGCCACTCCAGCACTTTGTGTTCCATGAGAGACTCCAGCGCCTGAAGTTACTTGCGTTTCCATTTAAAGTAGAGCTCTGATTTCATGTTCAAAAGTGATAGGAGCTGAATTAGGCCATTCGGCCCATCAAGTCTACTCTGCCATTCAATCGCAGGGGGCTTTAACATCGTGAGCTCCAGTCACCTCGACTGCTGGACCACAGGGGGAAGAACAAAGAGGAGGGAAGAGATAAGACTTTTGCCTTCCATCACAGTGAGGAGTTGTTGGAGATTCACTGTCATGGATGTCCGTGTAAATTGTGTTAAGTGTGGGTCTTGTTTTTTTTTTGTAATGTCATGAAACATGAAATTAAATTGATGAGTGGAAAGGATTGGGAATGCGCAAAGATTGGGGGGGGGGGGGGTTGGGAAGGGGGGGAGGAGGGGTTCTCCTTAACCCCATTCTCCTCCCTTCTCCCCATAACCCCTGACACCCGTACTAATCAATGGCACCCGTACTAATCAATGGCACCCATACTAATTTTTCATGGCAACCCCTCTCCGAGCTTCGAGAGATGACTGTACTTGCCCAAGCAGCAGCATAGTCAGCAGTTCATATCCCTCATTCTTTTCAAAGTCAGCGAGCAACTCTCCAGAAACCCGATAGGAATCGTTCACAAAACAGAAGACATTGACTGCTGCTTGAGCTGCCACATAGACGGAGGATCTGCCTGCCATCGCCGATAAACTTTCAATGCAGCACTTCATATAGCCGTTGTCTGTAAACAAATATATAGAACATTGAACATAAACATAGTACGGTACAACAAGAACAGGCCCTTCGGCCCACAATGTCTGAGCTAAACATGACACCAAGACCAACTCTCGTCTGCCTGCACGCAAACCATATCCTTCCATTCCATGCCAAGGGGTTTCTGAAACATCACTATCGTATCTGCCTCCACCACTACCCCTGGCAGCGTGTTCCAGATACTCGCCACTCTGTGTAACAATCCTGCCCCACACACCTCCTATAAACTTTGCCTCTCTCCTCTTAAAGCTATGCTGTCGAGTATTCATTTTTTATATGCTGGGAAAAAGGTTCTGGCTGTCTACCCTATCTATGCCTCTCATAATTTTATATACTTCTCTCCTCAACCCAGGTCTCCCCTCAACCCCTTGCATTCCACAACAAGCAATCCAAACTCACCCAGCCACTCCTGCTAGATAACAGTTAGATATAACAGATGCACAATTATACTTTAGGATAGTGGCGCAACGGTAGAGTTGCTGCCTCACAGCGCCAGAGACCTGGGTTCCATCCTGACCACAGGTGCTGTCTGTGAGGAGTTTGCACGTTCTCTCTGTGGCCAACATGGATTTTCTCCGGGTGCTCCAGTTTCCCGCCACATCCCAAAGACATGGGAGTTTCCTAGTGTGCAGGATAGAATGAGTGCACGATCGATCACTGGTCAACACTGACTCGATGGGCTGAAGGGCCTGTTTCCATGCTGTATCTCTGAATTAAACTAAACTTTAGAACTGCAATTTTTATCTGTGGAATAAATTCTGGAGAAAAAGTGCAGAAGAAGGGAAGATACCCACCATGGAGGTATCTGACGGTGTTTTCTGTGGGGGTCTTTGAGACAGCTCGTAACACATGAGCAGTGTACTTTCTCCAGGAAGAACACAGGTCCCATTGGGAGACCACCTTTACAATGAGATGTCCAAGATCTCCATTCTGTATCATTGCCTCCACAGCCGACATCTGTGTGCACAGGTTTACCATCACCTGAGGACAGAGACCAGTCCAACAGTTAGTAGAAATATTGATGTAAAATATATTAAACAATATATTTAATATTTAACCCGGCCCCGTAGCAGAAGCGTCCACATCGCGGGGCTGGGAACTGGACGTATCCAGAGCTAATTCTGCTACCACAATCATCGATTGCAACAAGTGACGGCTCACACTGATCGTCGCCGGAAACTTGCGTCTGTTTCAGGACGGACGATGACAGCGATGTCAACATTTGTAACAAGACGGACACGAAAGAAGAAGAATTTTTAACCTCTGCTGATTATTTAGTTTTTAATTATTAGCTTATTAAATTAAAATTGATTGGACACAAAACAGAAGTGTTGGGGTTGCAGGGGGGGGGAGGGGTTGGAGGGGCGGGGGGGATATACATTGATGGAGGCATCATTTCTAGAGAGCAGTGTTTTTTAATTATTGCACCAGTTCAGCGTATCGCCACCTTGACAAAGTCTAAAACAATATATTCAATATTTTAGAATGTTAGGTTTTATGCTTCTTAATTTTAAATTATCAGTTTAATTACAAAGAGATTTATGGGCCAAACGCAGGCAGGTTTGACCAGTGTAGATATGGTATGTTGGTCTGTGTGGGCAAGTTGAGCCGAAGGGCCTGTTTCCACACTGTATCACTCCATCTAAGTGTCCGAATGCCTCGATCGGGAAACTTGACCAGCATGGAGGAGTTGGGCTGAAGGGCATGATTCTTCACTGTGTAGCCTGCTAATACTGCACAGTATTAGTTTGAGCACTTTATCTAAGCCATCCTTTAAACTCCTACAGCAGTAATTTACCAATCAGTTCATGTTGAACACCTTCCATGACTTAGTTCAGAATTTCATGGGCTGATTTTCCAGAGTTGCAATCAATCAGAACTCTGTGAGGGCCGTTTCCTGCTCCTTCATCACACACACACACACACACAACATAATTGATTCAAGTAATAAGGTAAAAACAGGCCATCATTTAATTGCATGAAACACAAAGTTGTGGAAGAACTCAATAGGTCAGGCAGCATCTGCGGAAGGTATGGACAGATGACGTCTCTCCGTCAGTCTGGAATAATCGGTGTGTGGGATTGAGGATTATAATCTGATGGAAAGGTGTATATTTCTTCAATGATTTTGAAGTGATCTCTTAGAATAAAGAAAATATATCTGTTTGTCTACAGATGCAGCCGGACCGGCTGAGTTCCTCCAGTACTTTCCTCAAGCCTCCATCATCTGTGTCTCGAAGCATCAACTTACATGGGTTATGGTTTCTTGGAAAACCGTACTCTTGTCTTGGGCTTTCTCGTCCCTTATCTCAGCATCGCTTTCAGGTGAAAGAGTAAAGAAGAGGTGTATGCATTTTAGAAGAACTAAGGGCAGTCCCGTATTCACCATGTTCTTCAGTGTTTCCTGGAAGCGAGGTAGAAAATAGGACCAGTTTATTTTGTATACAACCATGGGTAAAGATAACAACATTACATTATTCAGCAAGTACAGCTCCTGAGAGCTATTGTGGGCTTTTTGTCCAGAAAGTAGACCATAAAATTACAATACATTGGAGCAGAATCAGGCCATTCAGCCCATCGAATCTGCTATTCCATTCGATCATGTCTGATCAATTTTTCCCTCTCAACCTCATTCTCCTGCCTTCTCCCCCTAACCTTTGACACCCTTACTAATAAAAAAAAATCGAAAACCAAATACCCTTTGACTTGGCCTCCACAGACGTCTGTGGCAATGAATTCCGGATAGACCACCCTCTGGCTAAAGAAATTTCACCTTATCTCTATTCTAAAGGCACATCCTTTTATTCTGAGGCTGTGCCCTCTTTCCTAGTCTTTCCACATCCACGATCTGGGCATAAACATAGATACATATAAATAAACAGAACTTTGTGATGCTCCCTGTCTCCAGAAGAGGCACTGATTCAGTGGTCAGAATCTCTCTGCCTATATAGCAAGGGAAATAGAGAACCATCTTTTCTATTTAAACCTAAGATTATACTTTGATAGAATTTGGTTTCAAAATGGCATTTATAATGCTGCTGGTGACCACTTTGTTCATTATTGTGTTCCCCTCTCCCCAGCTGCCAATAGTTCAGATCTAAAGCATCATGAAAGGCCTGATGCATTCAATGACTCTGATCAGAGCCACAATCGCTGGATGATCGATCACTATTTCTCACTTTCTCCAATTATACTTCAAATTCTATCATATCTCACATCATCACTGTGCAACTCTTGATGATGAGTTAACTTCCGATGTCGGGGGAGTCCAGAACCAGGGGCCACAGTTTAAGAATAAGGAGTAAGCCATTTAGAATGGTGATGAGGAAACACTTTTTCTCACAGAGAGTTGTGAGTCTGTGGAATTCTCTACCTCAGAGGGCGGTGGAGGTCGGTTCTCTGGATGCTTTCAACAGAGAGCTAGATAGGGCTCTTAAAGTCAGGGGATATGGGGAGAAGGCAGGAACGGGGTACTGATTGTGGATGATCAGCCACGATCACATTGAATGGCGGTACTGGCTCGAAGGGCCAAATGGCCTACTCCTGCACCTGTTGTCTATTGTTATAAATGATGGAAGTCAGAAATATAAATTGAAAATTCTGCTTCAATATTTACAGATTAAGATTACACTTCATTACAATATTTTGTTGGTCTATTTCTACTAGAACTAGTGCACGGGGGGTTGTTGGTCGGGGTGGACCCGGTGGGCCGGGGGGCCTGTTTGCACGATGTATCTCCAAAACGAAATCTCCTACAGCCCGGCTCCCTCTGCACATGCCATGTTCCAAGCGAAGGCCGGCATGCAGATTCCTCCATGCGCTGCTTTAGTTGAACAGGCGGCCCCAGCATCTGAGCACTTGTGTTTAACAAACATGAGCTTCCAGCACCTCCTGCTGACTGGCAACATGTCTTACATTCCAACAAAACAGATGGCACATTTCTAGCAGGAGCAAAAAGCCACGAGGGTCAAACCTGCAGCCAGAAATGCCACTCATTGGACAATGAAGATTATTCCATTGTGTTAAACGTAACAACCAGCCACGCAGGAACAGTATCCATGGTTCTGCCACACATTTGGTCCAACTTCACCCTCTGAAGTTATTTTATTTTATGACATGGATTTCTTAATTTTGCAAACGGATGTGGTGTGACATCATCCCACTCTTTGGGGTGGAAGACTGCAACCTTCACGTGATCTGTGCACAAACGGAAGATCAAATAGAACAAGTTGTCCAACAACTTTAGGCTGTGCACGCCACACGAAAGAAGAAGAAGATCCCACTCTTGGAAACATCCGCTGTGGTGTGATTCACTAGTTTAGTTTAGAGATACAGCACGGAAACAGACCCTTCGGCCCACCGAGTCCACGCAGACCAGCGATTCCCGCACACATACACTATCCTACACACATCAGGGACAAGGTTAGTTTAACTTCATGTTCAGCACAGACATTGTGGGCCGAAGGGTCTGTCCTTGTGCTGTACTGTTCTACATTGTATGATTTTAGAGAAGAACCAAACAAATTTGAGCAGCCGCCTGATTATTCCTACTTCTGTTTTTGTGTCCTTGTGCTTATGATCTGAGGGTGAAAACATTGGCTCAGGTTCATGTTTGGTTGAGGTTTAGATTCATTATTGCCACATGCACCAAGCTTATTTGGCATGCTATCCAATCAGATATGAAAATGTACATAAATACAATCAAGTCAAACTCCCGTACAACAGGTAGAGCAAAGGGGAAGATACAGAGTGCAGAATATAGTTCTCAGCATTGGAGCGCATTCGTTGCCGAGACAAAGTCCAATGTCCGCAATGGGGTAGAGGTGAATCGGACAGTACCCTAGCTTATGGAAGGACCGTTCAGAAGCCTGATAACAGAGGGGAAGCAGCTGTTCCTGAGTCTGGTGGTGCGCGCTTTCAAGCTTCTGTACCTTCTGCCGGACGGGAGCGGGGAGAAGAAGGAATAACCGAGGTGGGACAGGGACAAGTCTTTGATTGTGTCGGCTGCTTTTCCCAGGCAGCGTGAATTGTAGATGGAGCCAATGGATGGGAAGTTAGCATTCAAGGAGTTTAGCACTCGCACAAAACTGCATTGATGAGGTTAATGTAGGTTTATGGCCACCTCTGGTGTTGAACATTACTCCAGAGTTCTCTGATTGAATATTAGCAAAACCACAGCTGAACATTTGAAAGGCCATATTGTTAGTTTAAGGAGAGACACAAAGTGCTGGAGTAACTCAGCATGTCAGGCAGCATCGCCAGAGAACATGGACAGGCGACGTTTCGGGTTGGGATTGCCAGTTTAAGGCTTGAGTTTCCCCATTCTGCAAACAATGACCTGTTGTCCTCCAGTGAACTACGTCATCGGGCAAAACCAAATAAACTATTGGATATATATGGGAGAAATACATGGCATCTAGGAGATGCAGATGCTAGAATCTTGAGCAAAGCACAAAGTGCTGGAGGAACTGAACGGATCAGGCAGCATCTGTGGAGAGAATGGACAGGCACACTCAAGTCGGGACCCCAATTGCCCATTGACATTCTAATCCAACAGGAACAGTCTAAAATGTATTTCTAAACTTATTTCCCTGTATTATGTATGGATTGAATAAGCTTACGGTTGTCAGTTCACTCTTCCACTTACTGCGTCCACTGTTGATAAAAGGTGTATTGTTCGCAGCAACTTCCACCCCTCACTGTTGCCATCGTCTTGTTTCCATTGCAGATATGCCTCGACCGTGACAGCTGCCTCATCTGTCGCAAGAACTTCATGAACTCAATTTTATTCAGAATTTTAATTTTATTAAGTAAGATACCACTTGAATGAACACCTTCTAAATTCAGAATACTTTGTAAACAACTTATTAAAGAGGAAGGAGAGACTTAATGAATTTCCTTGTCTTAACGAGGAATCTCACACAAACCAATCAGTGCTGCAAGGAAAGTAACATGCAACAAATGTTGGAATATTGAGTGAATCGGGGGAATGCAAAGACCATGGAGATCACGAACATAGATTCTTGAAGCTAGGAAGACAATTATGTGCAGTAGATAAAAGGCATGAGGCATGAATAAACCTTGGGCAGATTTATTGATTGAACGATACAGCGTGGAAACTGTCCCTTTGGCCCAACGAGTCCACGTTGACCATCGATCTCCCATTCACGCTAGTTCCAAGTCATCCCGCTTTCTCATCCACTCCCTACATACCATGAGAAATTTACAGAGGGGCAATTAATCTACGAGCCCACACGTTTTTGGGATGAGGGGGGAAACCGGAGCACCCAGAGGAAACCCACATGGTCACAGGGAGAACATACATACTCCACACAGAAAGCAACTGAGAGGATGGATCCCTGGACTCTAGTGGTTCTGCCAACTGCACCACTGTGCTAAGTACCGGGTGTCTATTTGAAGTGCCGAGACATTCAGGACTGTGGACCTGTTACTACAAGTCAAGATTAGTCTAGTGTGATCTCTGCTGACTTGCACGCACACGAGCGGCCGAATGGCCTCTTTCCATGTCAAAACCTTTCTATGATCCTCTGATTCATACGGTGTACTTAATTGACATCAAATATCCTCATTCCCTTCACAAGAGCAATCCTCACACAACAATTTATACCATGAAAGGTAAAAACATATTCAGGCAGGTGTCCTGAAACTTGGTCAAAGATGACAATTTTGAAGGAGTAAATGAAACGGAGAGAACTGCAGATGCTGGCTTATACCAAAGATGGACACAAAGTGCTGGAGTAACTCAGTGGGCTGTGGAGGAAAGGATGCTTGGGGATGGAATTCCAGAGTTATAGGTGGAGATATCTAAAAGCACGCCTGCTTGCATCTTACCCCATGGGTGAACAAAGCATTGACAATTGTCCCTGACAAACACAACACATAAATAATCCACGAATCAGTGAAACCTAAACAACTACAAGCGTATTCATCATTCGTGTTACCTCCGGTTCTTTCAGCAAGCTTCTCGTTGATAGTTTGCGCCATCATTCTGGAGGCTTCGGTGGAGAACGGGAGGATGCTTGGGAACCTCAACATCCAATTATTCGAGACATTGTCAAAAATCTGCGGCATCAAATAAAGTGCAAAGGATTATGTAATATCTCAGTGAGTGAGCTCAACACTGTGTCCTTCAACAGAGCAATCAAACTCTACCATGGTTAGTGCGTTCCCGGGAATAGTCTGCGCTTTGTCAGATAATGGTCACCACACAAAAGCTGCAGATTCCGGAATCTTGAGCAAAGAACAAAGTGCTGGAAGAAACTCAGTGGGTTCGGCAGCATCTGCGGAGGGAAGCCGACATTTTGGGTTGTATCTGAGGAAGACTCCATCTGTCCAATCCCTCCACAGATGCTGCCTGACCTGCTGAGTTCCTCCAGTACTTTGTTCATTATTGTGTTCCCCTCTCCCCAGCTGCCAATAGTTCAGATCTAAAGCATCATGAAAGACCTGATGCATTCAATGACTCTGATCAGAGCCCCAATCGCTGGCTGATCGATCACTATTTCTCACCTTCTCCAATTATACTTCAAATTCTATCACATCTCACATCATCACTGTGCAACTCTTGATGATGAGTTAACTTCCGATGTTGGGGGAGTCCAGAACCAGGGGCCACAGTTTAAGAATAATGGGGAAGTCATTTAGAACGGAGATGAGCAAACACTTTTTCACCCAGAGAGTTGTGAGTCTGTGGAATTCGCTGCCTCAGAGGGCGGTGGGGGCCGGTTCTCTAGATACTTTCAAGAGAGAGCTAGATAGGGCTCTTAAAGATAGCGGAGTCAGGGGATATGGGGAGAAGGCAGGAACGGGGTACTGATTGGGGATGATCAGCCATGATCACATAGAATGGCGGTGCTGGCTCGAAGGGCCGAATGGCCTACTCCTGCACCTATTGTCTATTGTCTAACTTCCCTTCTGGCTCCCATTACAGGGTGTGAGTTTGTCCATTGAGTGCCAACTCATTATCCTTGGCTGCCAAGTTGCCCTCCTCTATTGTGCTGCTCTGCTGTACTGTAAATAACTATTACTTATTTAGTGGCACCAAATGTGGGCAAATGGAACCGGCTTGGATGGGGCATCTTGGATGGCATGGGATTGATGGGCTGAAGGGTCTGTTTCCATGCTGTAGGATTCTATGACTAAAAATATCCTTTTATGTTAGCCCTCAATCCCAACCGGGCATGTGTTTGGAAAGAGAACGCACGGCCAATCACGTACCTGGAGGAAGAGAGACATGAGGTTGTTCCATGACTTCTGCTTCTCTTCATGTGTAAGAGCTGGGAGTGAGTGCAGGTAATCAGAGATTTGCCTTTCCAGAGTCTCCATTGCTTTGATGTCCATTTGATCCATGGTTTCCAGATGCTGCTTCGGTCTTTCCTTATCCCTCTCCATCTGATGTAACAAAATAAGGTGTTTGCGTAGGAAAGAACTGCAGATGCCGGTTTAGACACAGGTAGACACAGAATGCTGGAGTAACTCAGTGGGTCAGGCAGCATCTCTGGAGAGAAGGACTAGGTGACGTTTCAGGTCGAGACCCTTCTTCAGACTGAAGAAAGTGTTTGTCAGGTAATTGGTTAAGTTGAAAACAAGGGTAAGCATAGTAAGTTGAGAGAGGTAGAAAGGAAAATAAGGCAGGAAAAGCCAAACTAGTAGAACAAAATGGGAGCCAATATGACACGAGCCAACAGGGCCGGCCATATCAAGCCCTGTCTATTTTTCACTTCATGAATTCTGTGTTTCATTTTCCGCTGGCTGTTACTACATGACGTGAAGGAACTGACAACGGTGTCCTTCAGGTTAGGAAGCTGTTGCAATGTAAGTTGGCAAGAGATGATCTATTGGGAAACCACATCCTCTAAGTGCAGTGTGGATAGCAGGCCAATTCCCCAGATGTTCACCAGCTTACGCAGGGAGACCATGCATCCGGTGGCGTGAGTTTAGTTTTGGTTGCCCTGCTGTAGGAAATATGTCATTATGCACAAATTAACCCAGTAAAGATTTACGAGGACGTTGCCAGGACACGAGGGCCTGAGCTACAGGGAGAGGTTGGGCAAGCTAGGACTTTATTCCTTGGAGCACAGGAGGGTGACGGCTGATCTTATAGAGGTGTACAAAATCATGAGGGTGAAAGCACAGAATCATGCTCCTACACAGAGTAGGGGAATTAAGATCCCGAGGACATAGGTTTAAGGTGAGAGGCGAAAAGATTTAATAGGAACATGAGGGGCAACTTTTTTTACTCAGAGTTGGTGAGTATATACAACGAGCTGCCAGAGGAGGTAGTTGAGGCAGATCAAATAACATTTAAAAGACATTTGGCCAGAGACATAGATATGGAATGTTTAGATGGATATGCAGGCATATGGGACTAGCTCAGATGGGGCATCTTGGACAGCATGGACAAGTTGGGCCGAATGGCCTGTTTCAGTTTCGTATGACTATGATTGAGAAATGGGAAAGGCCTCATGTGGTCCACATACTCTACAAGCAGTGACAGCCAGTCCGATGCATCATATTCACAAACTACCGTGCTTTAGTGCTTCTATAAGCAGCTGCCTCCACACCATTCATCACAAGCCCAGCAACTTGGACCTATCTTCCACACTTAATCCGAATCCAACACAGACAATCTGATCCCATCAGCTTCAGTTGGAGGCATAAACAAGCGGATAGTTTGTCCAATATTGAAACTCCATTCACTTTCTGGACAGCGACTGGAAAACTCCGTTAAGGAGTTACAACAGCAAGAACAGTATCAGAACTTATGTGTAGGAAGGAACTGCAGATGCTAGTTTACACCGAAGATAGACATAAAATGCTGGAGTAACTCAGCGGGACAGGCAGCAACTGTGGAGAGAAGGAATGGGTGACGTTTCGCATCGAGACCCTTCTTCAGGGTTCTGAGAATAATGTACTGTTTTAGTTCCTTTTACCCCTCTGAAGTGAGCACTTCTGCATGTTTTAGAACATAGCATAGTTTAGGTTAGTTTAGAGATACACCCTGTAGAAACAGGCCCTTCTGGAGAGAAGGAGGTGCTGCCTGTCCCGCTGAGTTACACCAGCATTTTGTGTCTATCTTCAGTATTCAGTATCAGAACTTACTTGTCGCTGATGCCAGTCGATTCAAATTCCACTTGAGTGAGCAGTGTTTAGATGCGTGGTCCTCCACACGCCAGCTTCATCTCCCCATCAAATCACGGTCTTCATCTCCCCATCAAATCACGGAGAAGTCTGTGTAATCCGTTGAAGCACAAGAACACTGCTCTCATCCCCTTCACCACCAAGGCACACTCACATCACATGGCTGACAAAAGGAGAAGCAAATTAAATGTGGGCTGTCCTTCCTGAATAAATCAGAAAACTTTGCAGAAGTTGTGTGAGCAATAATCACATTCTAATTGTGCCCTCCCCATTCTCCATTGTAGGCTTAATGGCAGTAAGCGTTTTAGCCCCAGGCAGGAATTTGCAGTAACCAGATTAACAAGTACACAAAACTAAAAACATGGCAAGCAAAAGTATCTGTGACCTGTGGATGCTTGATGGTGATCTTTCTGGTGACTGGACGGCTCGCAAGAAATAAGGCTTTTCACTGTACCTCGGTACACGTGGCAATAAACTGAATGCATCTGAACTAAGTTAGGATGCCTGCTATAATAAATGAGAGGTTTTAATTGAACACAATATTAGTTGTTGTAATCAGGAATCCATTACCTGAGAGCAGATTCAATAGTGCAAAGTGAAACTAAGAACCCAGTAAGGTGCAGTACAGGGTGATCAGTGCTGGGAACTGGGCCAAAGTGGGCCATTCTTTCAAAAAACACAATGCCCAGGCACGATGGGACAAATACACCCTTCTAGAACATAGAACATTTGTCAGAGAAACAGTCCCTTTGGCTCAAGATGTTTGTGCCACCCATGAAGCCAATTTAAATTGTACAAGGCCTATATCATAAGTTATAGCTGCAGAATTAGGCTATTCGGCCCATCAAGTCTACACCACCGTTCAATCATGGCTGATCTATCTTTCCCTCTCAATCCCATTCTCCTGGGGTTGCCGTTTCCAATTGTAACTAAAGTCCTCCAGTCTTGCTTGCATCCAGGTGAATCCTCTCTGCATTGCGGAGTTATATTGCAGACAGCAGGGCAGCAAAGCTGAAGTGAATAACTTTCCCATTTAACATTAAAAGTGGGAGGGAGATTGAATTGTGTACCAGTGCAAAAGTGCCCATCAGCGTTGGAATTGGATGAAGAGGGGAAACACTATGTAAGGGGCATTTAAGGTGAGTGAGGTAACGTGGGTGGAAGGGCCTGTTTACACACTGTACCTCTAAAACTAAAGGAGTAAGGAGTATCAGTGTGGACATCATTATCATATTTCAGCTGGTATTGAAAAAAATACAAAATAGTAGTCTTAGAAGTTTTAATTTGGGGCAAGGCCACTTTTATTTGGAATAGGAAGTAATTTAGAACAAGTGGAGCGGAACCTGTGACTTGAAGGTCAATCAGTCTTGGAGGACAGGGACACAATGGGGAAGAAAGAGTTCAACTACTCAGTGGAAAACAGGAGCTCAAATAACTGTGGTTAGTTTATTTTAAGCAACTTTGCAGATAATGCAGTTGTGCAAAATGCACGTGACCTAGATAAATGATTTCACAAATACCACAAATGGGAGATCATTCTGCAGAAAACCTGGATGAGTTGGAAGATGCAGGGATGAATTCTAAACCAAGATTACGAAACCAAACAATGTGCAATTACAATAATGAGAAACTACTTTCAATTTAAAATCATGACCGCCCAGGTTCAAGAACAATGTCTTCCCAACAACCATCAGCCTCTCGTACACCACACAACACTAACCTCAACTGTGAACCAGACATTTGGTTGCACAAAGGACTTCAAGTTTTTTGCATCAGTAATGCACTGTTGGCGTTATTAATTATCGATTTTTATTTATTATATATTATAGAAACATAGAAAAATTGGTGCAGGAGTAGGCCATTCGGCCCTTCGAGCCAGCACTGCCATTCAATATGATCATGGCTGATCATCCAAAATCAGTGTCCCGTCCTTGCTTTTTGCACAAGGAACTGCAGATGCTGGAATCCTGAGTAAAACTCAAAGTGCTGGAGTAACTGAGAGAATCAGGCAGCATCTGTGGAGCATCGCCACTTTGTATTTTGCCGATGTGATCGTCCCCGAGAGAGAATTAGTCCCAAAGGAATCACTCAGAAAAAATATACACCGGTTTACATCTGACTTACAATTCATCTGCTCCTCCAAAGCAGCCCCTAGTTTCACTTCTGTTTCCGGGATATATTTTTGCAACCATCACCTTATTTTGGCAACAACACGTAGGAGGAACTAAAGAGCTTTGTACCTTTTTAAATTCCCCATGGATCCAATCAATTTGCACCAAAGGTTGCACAAAGGGATTACAACCGATGTGTTTCCGCATCATCAGGCAATTCTTTTACATCCTATCCACCTCATTCCACAGAAGAGGCAGGCTGACTAATTGTATGTCACCCACTGACATGATCCTGTCAAGCAGCCCTGGCCAGTTGAACCCTAGGTTAGGTTTCAATCTTTATAGATACAGCATGGAAACAGGCCCTTAAACCCGCCAAGTCCACACTGACCATCGAGTTCTGTGCTATTCCACTCACTCATCCATTCACTGCACATGAAGGGCAATTTACAGAGGACCAATTAACCGACGAACCCGCACGCCTTTGGGATGCGAGAGGAAACTGGAGCACCCGGAGGAAACCCACGTGATCACAGGGAGAACGTGTGAACTCCACACAGACAGCACCCGAGGAGAGGATCGAACCAAGGTCTCTGGTACTGTGTGACAGCAACTCTACCAGCTGTGCCCATGTGCTGCCCGTACCGTGTTTGGAGTAGTGCCACCCATTATGTAGATATAGAGCAGCGAGAACTCATTGAGAGTATTGCAGATCAGCTCCACCTTAGCTTTCTGATCCTCATATTGTTTAGAGTGTCATCATCTTTCCCAATTTCACCATCTCCTTTTAAACAATCATTCATGTTTAATGCCTGATTGATGCATGACACTTGCGAATAAAAAGGCTCAGTTCTATCATCGTTTTTCTATCTATCTATCTATTTATTTATTATATATTATAGAAACATAGAAAAATAGGTGCAGGAGTAGGCCATTCAGCCCTTCAAGCCAGCACTGGTAATTGCTAATCTATTTATTTATCTATCTATATATTACTAAAACTCTCGTCTTGTTTCTATCTATCTATCTATCTATCTATCTATCTATCTATCTATCTATCTATCTATCTATCTATCTATCTATCTATCTATCTATCTATCTATCTATCCATGTTATTTCATGTGATCCTGAAATTACACCAAAACGATACACGTTAGCGCTTATATTTTTGCACCACCTTACTCACCATTCTCCTGTGGTTATCTGTTCAGATTGATGTTATATTTTACAAGTTATTCATAGTTTTTGACTTTAGAAATTCAAGTTTAAGACAAATTTAGCAGCGAAAATCCTTGCTGGCCCAGCTTGCGAAAAAGTTGCAATCGAGGAACACTCAGTCCCTTCAGCAACTTTTTAGCTGAACAGGAAGTTGCAATTGCATTCTTTTTTAAAGTCCTCGATGCAAGAGGAGGGGGTTGGCAGTGTTGGGGGATACGCCCCTGCACAGTTGGGGGCTATGGGTGAGTGGTGGAATATGGGGAGACACAAAATGCTGGCGTAACTCAGCGGGACAGGCAGCATCTCTGGAGAGAAGGGATGGGTGAGATATTAAAAAATCACAAACGCTTTAGAGACAAAGTCAGGCAAAGAAGTTTTTATTAAGATAATATTCTGCAGAATAGGTGCCTCTCCTTTGCTGTCCCCTAGAGGCACCCCGAGGGTCGGGATGTATTCTATCTTTATACATTTCATTACATTATAGCCACCCTCTTTTCTCACCATTTTGCCTCTTTTTAATTATAACATAAAGCCCACATTCCCACGAGAAAGTCCAGGAACGTCTCGGAACATCTCCTGACGTCAAAGGCTTATACTGAAGTTTCTATCTGTTTGTTACTTTTTATCTAGAATTTCTCTCTGTTCTATATATCGTTACTTTCTATTCTACTAGCAGTCTGGTTTCTGCCGACACCTTATTTCTTTCTAAGCTATATTTTTCTATCCCTAGTTTAAATCAACCATGTCTGTTAACCCTTTGCTCACAAATGGGTGACGTTTCGGGTCGAGACCCATCTTCACACTCCTTGGGATGAAAGACCCCTTTGAAAACTGAACAACTCTATAAGCCATGATCATAATGAATGGCTGTGCAGGCTGGAAGGGCCGAATGGTCTCCTCCTGCACCTATTTTCTATGTTTCTATAACTTGAGTCACCATCTGGAGCATGGTCTGTCCATCCCCTCCACAGATGCTGCCTGACCCGCTGAGTTACTCCAGCACTTTGTGTTTTGCTCCAGACTCCAGCATCTGCAAGGTGAGGTTGTCATTGTTGTGTGTGTGTGGGGCTTGTGACTGTGACAGAGAGACGCTGCTGGCTCCAGCCTCTAGTCTAGTCTAGTCTCTAGTCTAGTCTAGTCTCTGGTCTAGTCTGTGGCCCGGGATTAGTTTCCATTCTCCGCCCGACCGAGCGCTGATTATCGCGGACACTGTGCGGCAAACACGGGTTTGCGGATCATCCGCTCCTTGCAGCGGCTGCGGGGGAGAGTGAGGGGGGGAGAGACAGACAGGGACAGACAGGTAGAGGTGTTGCCCGGTGCAATGCAGCCACCCCCCCACCTGCAGCCACCCCCCGGCCCGGGAGCCGCCGGTCTGGCCCAGGCGCTGCGGAGCGGAGACTCGCGTCAGTGCGGCCGCTGTCTCCAGCGGGACCCCAGCCTGCTGCATGCCCGAGGTAGGTGCCGGGCCCCCGGCCGGCCCCGCTCCCCTACACCCCCTCCCCATGGCTGCACCCCCCCCCCCCTAAACTGCCCCGCCCGAGCAGTCCCGTCCCTGGCCCCAGGGGGATCGCTATCTTGCCAAAGTCCCATCCCCACCCCCCCTCTCCCCATCCTGTCCCTCCCCCCCCCCCCACTGTGTGTGGCCCCCACTCTCTTCCCCCCCCTCCTCTCCCCCCCCCCCCTCCTCTCCCCCCCCCTCCTCTCCCCCCCCCCTCCTCTCCCCCCCCCTCCTCTCCCCCCCCCTCCTCTCCCCCCCCCCTCCTCTCCCCCCCCTCCTCTCCCCCCCCTCCTCTCCCCCCCTCCTCTCCCCCCCTCCTCTCCCCCCCCTCCTCTTCCCCCCCCTCCTCTTCCCCCCCCTCCTCTTCCCCCCCCCCTCCTCTTCCCCCCCCCCTCTTCCCCCCCTCCTCTTCCCCCCCCCCTCTCCCCCCCCTCCTCTCCCCCCCCCTCCTCTCCCCCCCCCTCCTCTCCCCCCCCTCCTCTCCCCCCCCCTCCTCTTCCCCCCCTCCTCTCCCCCCCCCTCCTCTCCCCCCCCCTCCTCTCCCCCCCCCCCATTAGCCTGACC
Source organism: Raja brachyura (assembly GCA_963514005.1). The sequence continues at coordinate 24,465,199 of OY740818.1, read as the reverse complement.
CACTGAGTTACTCCAGCACACTATGTCCATCTCTCTCTAGCATATGGTTTCTACCAGACTGACCTTTACCTGTCCCCATTTCTAGTTGGGAAACGTCAACAATCGATGAATGAGCTGACCTTGACTCTGCTCTTTGGCCTCTCGCTCCTTGTAATTGGTTGGGGGTCAGTTTCTGTTCAGTGATACAGCACGGAAACAGACCCTTCGGCCCACCGAGTCCGCACCAACCAATGATCCCCGCACACGGACACTACCCTACACACACTAGGGACAATTTTACACCAAGCCAATTAACCTACAAACCTGTACATCTTTGGAGTGTGGGAGGAATCCGAAGATCTGGGGAAAACCCACGCAAGTCACGGGGAGAACGTACAAACTCCGTACAGACAGCACCCGTAGTCAGGATTGAACCTGGTTCTCTGGCGCTGTGAGGCTCAAGTCAGTTGGTCACTCACTGTCGGAGCTGAGGAACTGGTTGAGCTGTGGCCAAGAGTTTGCTGCTTCCCGCTCTGTGTACTCATTGTTCTTTATGTTGTCTCCCCAAGGTTGGAATGGTTTCACACCACTGCACCACGCGGCACTATGTGGCCACATGGACTTGGCCTATCTACTGCTGGACCTTGGGGCCGACACCAACCTCCCGAACGATGCTGGAGAGACACCCTTTCACTTTGCCTGCAGGTGAGTCAGCAAACTCCCAAATTGCTGTAGTAACTCAGCGAGTCAGGCAGCCTCACTGGACCACATGGACAGGCGATGTTGAAACAAAGAACTGCAGATGCTGGTTTATACTAAAGTTAGAGTAGACACAAAGTGCTGGAGTAACTCAACTGCTCAGGCAACAGGTGATGTTTCCGGTTAGGACCCTTCTGAAAGATCCCCTCTAAAACGTCACCTATCCATGTTCTCCACAGATGCTGCCTGACCCACTGAGTTACTCCAGCACTCTGTGAAACGTCACCTATCCATGTTCTCCACAGATGCTGCCTGACCCGCTGAGTTACTCCAGCACTCTGTGAAACGTCACCTATCCACGTTCTCCACAGATGCTGCCTGACCCGCTGAGTTACTCCAGCACTTTGTAGGCCTATCCAAAATCCCACTGTCGTATCTGGCTCCACCACCACCTCAGGCACGCACCACCCTCTGTGTAAAAAAAATAAAAACATTCTTGCTCCACACATCTCTTTTAACTCTGCCCTCTCACCGTAAAGCTACGCCCCATAGTTTAGTTTAGTCCGGAGATACAGTGTGGAAACTGCCCTTCAGTCCACCGAATCTGCGCCAACCAGCGACCCCCCCATACACTAGGGACAAAGTACAATTTTACACGGGCCCACTAACTTGGAATGTTGGAGGAAACTCACGTGGTCACAGGGAGAACGTACAACCTCTGAGTTGGACAGAAGAGTGTGTTCAAGAGTGAAGTCATGAGTTTAATGGTTATATATATGCACCCACAATGGAAGAATGAATTGTGAGCAGGCCTGTAACACAACACGTACAGATTATATGTAAGCAACAACATCCAATAAATTAATAACTGCAAAACTACTGTAAAAAAATGTCCTCACTGCAAACAAAGCCTGTTTCTGTGCCGTATGAAACTATGGTGTCGACCCCCCCCCTCTTTCCCAGGGCCTGGCGTCCCACAATAAACCATTTACACTGAAGATAGACGCAAAACGCTGGAGTGACTGAGCGGGACAGGCAGCATCTCTGGAGAGAAGGAATGGGTGACGTTTCGGGTCTGAAGAAGGGTCTCTCCAGCATTTTGTGTCTTATGTGATTCTTAAAGAAAGTGTTGTAAATTCCCCCACCCCCCCCCATCTCTTTGTGTGACAAAATGCCTCCCAACATCACCATTGATGAGTCAAAACGTTATTAATAGGCTTTTGTTCTCTCCATCCCAGCAGAACCAGTCTATCTGCGCTGATCCCAAATGTGTCTTCCATTATATGTGTGATTAACGGCAGTGTCTTTCCTTGCTTAACTACTGCAGACGTGGGGATGTCTACATAATGGACCGGATGGTGAAGAATGGAGCAGATGTTATGTTGCTGGATCGTCAAGGCAAGACAGCGTTGCACCAGGCAGTGTCTGGTGGCTGCATGTACGTGAGCATTGGGGCAGTGTGGTATGGTTTGCATGGTCTAACTTGGCTTGTTGCAACGTCCCTTGGAAGCAAAGTGCTCCATGACTCGGGCCAGCTTGTCATTCTGCTGCCTCTTATCTCCAGAGCCGCCATCCGCTACCTGGAGGAGATGGGTCACTTCAGCTTCCTCGACTTGGACAAGTTCCTGCAAACTCCTCTGCACATCGCCACATCAATCGGCAACGAAGATGTTGTGAAATATTTGCTGAGAGGAATGGTGAGTGACCTTTTGATAAGAGGAGGGTTCGTCAACACAGGACACCCAAGCTCGAGGTCTAGCTAGAGCTAGAAGTCCCCCCCCCAGAGCCAGCACATCCTTCCTCAGATATGAGGCGCAAGATTTCTCACAATACTCCAAATACACTCCGACCAGCGGCTGTGACCTGAAGCCTGAGCGTTACATCGCTGTTTTTGATTTCCGGTCCGCGTAATAAATGTTGTCTTGTTCCTTGTGTCGGCACGGCACCAACATTATGTGTTTGTTTACAGAGGTGCAGTGCGGCCGAGATTGACACCTGGGGAATGACTCCCTTGCACGTGGCAGCTCACACAGGTTCGGTGGCCATCTGCTGGCTGCTACTGGCCAAGACTGGGACCTCCAACCTACAGCTGCAAAATAAAGACGGACTCACCCCGCTGGAGTTGGCCAAGCGAGGGAAAACACACAGGTTCACCTGCAGTTTTGGTTTATATTAGTTGTTTAATGTAGAGCTAATCGGACTTGAGGTTTCAATCCCTGTGGTAAGTCAGCCCTCGATATTGGCGTGGTTAAAGGTAGGGTAGGTACGACATCGGGGTCTTCAGGTGGGCATCCTCCTTCTTTGACGTTTCATTGATAAAGCCCACAGCATCTCCAGAGGGCTCAACGGTGTTACCTGGCATCCCAGGTGTACACCCCCCTCAATTCCATACCCCCCCTGTCTTCATCTTGCAGCCCAATTGTTGTCTTTCCTTTCGATCCAAAACCAATTGCTGCTTTTTTTCTGCTGAATTTGACAATTGCTTGATTGCTTGTTTGAGGGAGCGACCCCTCACCCCATTTTCTTCAATAGACTGGTCGTAGATGTAGGAACAAATCCCCTGCATCCCACTTCGACAGGGAAAATCTTGGTCTTCCAGCCATACTGGGCAGCTTCAGTTGCCAGTTCAGAGTACGTGGTCTTGTTCCCTCTCTAAAGCTTCTTCAACACCATCTTCGCATGGAACTGTCAATTCCCCAACGCATGCCAACTCACCTGTTGTGGACCACAGGACCATGTCTGGCCAGAGTGTTGTAGCCACAATGTCTGGGGGAAACACAAGGTTCTTTTAGAAATAGGTGCAGGAGTAGGCCATTCGGCCCTTCGAGCCTGCACTTCCATTCAATATGATCATGGCTGATCATCCAAAATCAGAACCCCTTTCCTGCTTTCTCCCCATGGTCTTTGATTCAATTAGCTCTAACAGCTAAATCTAACTCTCTTGAAAACATCCAGTGAATCGGCCTCCACTGCCCCCTGTGGCAGAGAATTCCACAGATTCAGAACTCCCTGGGTGAAAAAGTTTTTCCTGGGGTGCATGGGGTATGTCAGCTCCTATTCCTAGAATCATAGAAATGAGAAACTCCCTCACAACTGTTATTGATACTGTTCCCTGGTTATTATCTGTTTCTTACAGACACCAGGAAGTTGCAAAGATTTTGACTGAATATAATATGAAAGCACAGAATGGGAAGCCCAAAGAGCCAATTGGTAATTGATTTAAGCCTTTATTGACAGGTTTGGTTTTAGTCTTTACTAAAAGATTCAATTGGTAAATTGTTTTAAGACTTTAGTAACAGATGCAGAAATACTTTGTTTATTGGAAGTTAGCTGCTTTGTAAAATATATCTATTTTTTATGTAGTCAATGATCGCTGCCAATCAGCAAGGCAGCATTTCAAGTTGAAGATGGACTCTGATTCTCATTGGTATTGATATATTCTCATCACTTTCTTTGCGTGTTAGCCACTCAAACCAGACCGTACATGAGGATATCAGAGGGTTAGGGGAAGAACGGGTTAGAGAGGGGAAGATAGATCAGCCATGATTGAATGGCGGAGTAGACTTGATGGACCGAATGACCTTATTCTGCACCGAGAACTTATGAGCTTATGAAGTATGATTTCAACCGAGCCTTACACAAGCACAACATGTAGAGAAAAGTGAAAAAAACAGCCATGTGAAGAATAGTGTTACAGTTGTTGAAAGTGCAGGAGAAAGGTACAAAGGGTTGGGTTGGAAGGTCAGAACTACATCCTTAACTTGTGAGAGGTCCATTCAATTGTCTGAAAACAATAGGCAAGAGGTTGTTCCTGAATCTGGAGGTACGTGCCTTCAAGCTTTTGTACCGTTTGCCCAGTAATAGATGCGGGAAGAGGGAGTGACCAGGGTCTTCTTCTTGCGTATGGCGTGCACAGCCTAAAGTTGGAGGACAACTTGTTCTATTTGATCTTATTTGATTGTGCACGCTAGGTTGATTGCATTCGTTGAAACAGGGCGGACCATGTGAAGGTTGCAATCTCCCACCCCAGTGACCAGGGTGAAAATGGTGCTTCATTATGTTGACTGCTCTCCAGACACAGCGTGGTGTAGATGGAGTCAATGGGCGGGGGTGGGGGCGGGGGGGAGGCTGGCTTGTGTGATGGACTGTGTGCCTTGCACAACTATTCATCATAAAAGCAAGAGTAACAGCATAAGATATAATCGGAATCATTCTGGAACTTGTCTGGCCCAGAAACATAAAAAAATAGGTGCAGGAGGAGGCCATTCGGGCAGCCGAGCCAGCACCGCCATTTACTTTGATCATGGCTGATCGTCCCCAATCAATAACCCGTGCCTGCCTTCTCCCCATATCCCTTGACTCCACTAGCCCCTGGTGCTCTATCTAACTCTCTCTTAAATCCATCCAGTGACTTGGCCTCCACTGCCCTCTGTGGCATGGAATTCCACAAATTCACAACTCTCTGGGTGAAAAAGTTTTTTCTCACCTCAGTCTTAAATGGCCTCCCCTTTATTCTAAGACTGTGACCCCTGGTTCTGGACTCGCCCAACATTGGGAACATTTTTCCTGCATCTAGCTTGTCCTATACAATCTTATACAAACATCTTATACAAATGACTTGTGTGAGGAATCATAGAACATAGAACAGTACAGTGCAGAACAGGCCCTTCGGCCCACAATGCCTGTGCTATCATGATGCCAACTGTCATCTACTACACATAATCCATAAAGGCTCTTTGTATTTTTAGGTCTGTACTATGGCACCTTGTTTTACCCTGCGATTCTGAGCTCGATCATATTCGTTATCGCCAGCCACCTCGGGGAATATGGGGGTATTTTCAGTGCAGTTGCTTTTGCTGTTCTCATCAGGTTCACCTTCTTCCAGTACCACCGGATGTCCCATTACTCCAGGTAAGGTGATTCCCACCAGCGTCTACTGATATCACTACTCTTCCCGCCAGCTATCACAGCCTTCCTTCCTCTGAGTCTACACAACACAGCGGGGAATCAAGAATTGGAGGGCAAAGGGTTAAACTGAGAGGGGAAAGATTTGATAGGAACCTGAAGGGCAACATTTTCACTCAGAGGGTGGTGGGTGTATGGAACAAGCTGCTAGAGGAAGTAGTTGCAGCAGGGACTGTAATAATATTTAAAAGATATTTGGACAGGTACATGGATAGGAAAGGTTTAGAATGATATGGGCCAAATAGGACTAGCTGAGATGAGGTGTCTTGTTGGCATGGTTAAGTTGGGTGAAGGGCCTGTTTTCATGCTACAACTAAATCGGACTAGCTGAGATGGGACATCATGGATGAGTTGGGCCGAAGGGCCTCTTTTCCTGCCCTACGACCCGATGACAAGTCAAGGTTGGGAAACACTGAACAGACCTTTGTGACGAACAATGCATGATTTCCTAATGAATCACTTTTTTTACGTGAACTGTGTGTAAGGTGCAAATATAAAATAATTCTTCACTATTCCCCTCATTATTTTATATAACTATAAAATCAGCTTCCTGCACTGCAAGGAATAAGTCCTAACCTCTCCGTACACTGCACAACAGTCGTTGCCTCATTTTGGTTGTAAGAGTAGATGCAATGATATTGCTGTTGTACCTAACAGGGTTCTTGGATTAGCACTGGACAGAACACAAAGTGCTGGAGTAACTCGGCGGGTCAGGCAGCATCTGTGGAGAACTTGAATAAGACATAAGAGTGGAATTAGGCCATTGGGCCCATCAAGTCTACTCCTCCATTCAATCGGGGCTGAGCAATTTTACCCTCTCAACCCATTCTCCTGCCTTCTCCACGTTGACTTTGACACCCATACTATTCAAAAACCTATCAATCTCCGCTTTAAATAGACAATAGGTGCAGGAGTAGGCCATTCGGCACTTTGAGCCAGCACCACCATTCATTGTGATCATGGCTGATCATCCCCAATCAGTACCCCGTTCCTGCCTTCTCCCCATATCCCTTGACTCCGCTATCTTTAAGAGCCCTATCTAGCTCTCTCTTGAAAGTATCCAGAGAGAACTGGCCTCCACTGCCCTCTGAGGCAGAAAATTCCACACTCACAACTCTGTGTGAAAAAGTGTTTCCTCATCTTCGTTCTAAATGGCTTACCCCTTATTCTTAAACTGTGGCCCCTGGTTCTGGACTCCCCAAACATCGGGAACATGTTTCCTGCCTCTAGCATGTCCAAACCCTTAACAATCGTATATGTTTCAATAAGATAATACCCATTGACTTGGCCTCCACAGCCGTCTGTGGCAATGAATTCCATAGATTCACCACCCTCTAACGATGTCTTGGGTCAGGACCTTTAACACTGGTCAGCCAGTTGAACATTAAACCACTCTGCTTTGTCGTCCTCAGGTGGCCCAACCCCGTGTACCTTGGCTCCTTTTCTGCAGGAATCCTTCATTCTTTGTACTGTTTCTACAGCAAGATCCTGCCAGATATCCTTTACCTGCACTGTTGTATTTAACAAACATTAAGGTGCTGATCAACAATAGATACACATGGACGATTATTCCGACCAATATTGAATGGCTCTGTGGTAGAGAATCCAAAAGAAAATATTCCTTTCCACGGAAGCTTCCACCTTCTCTACAAAATACGCAAACATGCTCCAGAGCCAACAGATTATCACTGATGCCAGGATGCTTTCAATTAGATTTGTGTAAATGGTCCGATGTTTCCCCATGGCCCTATACAGTTTTTTGAACATTACTATTGGGTGGTACGGTGGCGCAGCAGTAAAGGTTCTGCCTCTCAGCGCCGGAGAACCAGGTTCGATCCTGACCTTGGCTGCTGTCTGTGTGGTGTTTGCACGTTCTTCCTGTGACCGTGCAAGTTTCCTCCCACATCCTAAAGATGTGTGGGTTTGTAGGGTAATTGACCTCTGTAAATTGCCCTTATTGTGTAGGGAGTGGATGAGAAAGTGGGGTAACTTGGTCGTCGTTTACTAGGCCGAAGAGCCTGTTTCCACTCTGCACCTCTAACCCAATCTAAAAACATTGAACTGCTCTGACTGTCCTTTTAGATGGTTCGTCTCCAATGACGACCATTCACTGTCAAAGGAAACGTTCCCTCGTCTTCAGGTTCTGTTTCGTTTTATCCACCCAGTGTAGGTGGGACATGTTGGTCGGCATGGGCAAGTTGGGTCGAAGGGCCTGTTTCCACACCGCCTGACTCTATGATTGTGAACAACCCATCAAATCTCCCTTAGTCTAGCTCTTTGGACTTTCCTTCTCCCATTCTCGATGATACCTACCTGGGCTTGCGGCCTATAGTTAAAGGGAGAAGGTGGGCGGGCTGGGACTTTTGCCTTCGGAGCCCAGGAGGCTGAGGGGTGACATTACTGAGATGTAAAAGATAACGAGGGGCATAGATAAGGTGAATGCTCATAGTCTTTTTGCCCAGAAGTGAGGATTCTAAAACTAAAGGGCAGAGGATTCAGTTGAGAGTGGAGAGATTTAACCAGTAGCTCAAAGGCAACTTTTTCACTCGGAGGGAAGTCCCTAACTGGAATGAGGAAGCGGGTACAATTACATGACGTGTTCATGCATTGGGAAAGGAAGGGTTTAGAGGGCTATGGGCCAAATGCAGGCAAATGGGACTAGTCTAGACTGCCAATTTGGTTAGCATGCACAGGGTGGGCTGAAGGGCCTGTTTCAATACTGCGCGGATCTGTGACGGAGCCTTGGATCATGTCCTTGCCTGATGCTGTACAGTGGGGCTGCATATTCCCTATAATTCCAATTGGAGGGATACAATTCCTCTGCAACTCTGTAATCTTCCTTTTCAGTTATTTTCTGTAGATAATATGGTCACACAACGACTCCCACTCAGAGAATGAGTAATGTCTTGAGTGTGAGCTACGGGATACGCGTTCACATCAACACTAGTGTCTTAATGAGGTGGATATTGAAGACAATTGGCAGCTGAGTACACAGAGGGTGATATTTCTCCTTGACTACTGCACCTCTCTGGCCAGCGAAGCTGCTTCTGTGCTTCATGACGCTGCTGGCTACTATTTTGTTCTGGATGTTCATGAAACTGCTGACCAAGGACCCTGGCAATCTGCACAAGTCTGACTTTGGGACCAAGAGTTTGACCGTCACTCACCTGATAGCAACCAAGCAGAATCCATCTTGTTTCTGCATCTACTGTGAGGTACGGGCCGGTGCTGTGCAGGCAGCTTGTTCGTGCGCTGTTAGAAAAACACCAGGTATGTTTGGAGAGAAGGAATGGGTGACCCTTCGAGACCCTTCTTCAGAACGTAACCCATTCCTTCTATCCGGAGATGCTGCCTGTCCCGCTGTGTTACTCCAGCATTTTATGTCTATCTTTGGATTAAACCAGCATCTGCAGTTCCTTAATAGTCAGTTTTATTCATCACATACACCCGAATGTGCAGTGAAATGAATTTGCCAGCAGCGATAGAATTAAAAAAGAACACACAATACACAATAAGATTTGACACCAACATCCACCACAACATTCTTCACTGATGGAAGGCACAGAGTTCAGTCATCCCTCCTTGTTCACCCGTGGTCGGGGACATAAAACCCTCCGCAGTCGCCGCTACCCAGTTTACCTTCCTACACAATTTAGTTTAAGAAGGAACTACAGATGCTAGTTTGATTTCACCAGAAGTGTGCAATTTGGGCATACGAAAGCTGATCCAGCCCACACAGAGGGTGGTGGGTCTCTGGAACATTGCAGAATGCATTGACCTTGTATATGTTGTTAACCCTGAACCTGCCCCATTATATAATACAGTCTGAAGAAGGGTCTCGACCCGAAACGTCGCCTATCTCCTTCGCTCCTTAGATGCTGCTGCACCCGCTGAGTTTCTCCAGCTTTTTGTGTAACCCCCCATACAATACTAACATTTGTCCATCATTTTAGCATCTTCAACTTATTAGAGTTAAGCCATTTAATTTGTGCAGATACGTTAATAACATCTGAAAGAAACTCGGACAGGTGCATGGATAGGAAAGGTTTATTGGGATATGGGCTGAACGCGGGCAGGTTGGACTACTGTATATGGGGCATGTTGGTCAGTGTGGGCAAGTTTGGCCGAAGGGCCTATTTACATACTGTGTGACTGGTCAGCATGGACAAGTTGGATCAAAGGGCCTGTTTCTGCTGCATGACTATATGCCCTCTCAGGCCGTAAACAACATTAAACATGGAAAGAAAGGGAAAAAACCCAGAAAAATGCATCTGCAGAGAGAAAAACACACAGTGCCGTAGGAACTCAGAGGGTCAGGGAGCATCTGTGGAGGGAATAGATAGGTGATGTTTCAGGTTTGGGACCCTACCATGCCCTCCACAGATGCTGCCTGACCCGTTGAGTTTCTCCAGCACTTTATGCTTTGCTCAATATTCCAGCATCTGCAGTGCCTTGTGTGTCGAGCCAATAAAGAACACAGCAAGTAACAGTCCAACAAGTGTATTAGCATAAAGGTAAGCAGCAAGTGGTCACCACTGTGGCTACATCCCGACTAACGGCTAGTGGCTGAAAACCAGAGTAACAAATGGTGACTCTAAGGTAAGACCCGGACTGGATTATGGATCCGAGTGGTGTATAACATATGTGTGTTAGTATTGGGTAGAGCAGGTCTACATTGTGTCTTCATGTTCTCATTCCTTCAAATGATTAGTTGCAAGAACGTTGGGCGTTGCAAACAGTGTTTGACTGGGCAAGATGATTGTAGATTATGCAGATACATGTCTAGTGGCTAACAATACGATGGAATATGCAGTCTCATGGATACTTTTATGATTTGGAGAATGGTGTGTTAGGAATCTATCTTATTTAACTTTATCCCAAATTATTTATTTAGATTGTTCAGCCAGAAGGAACGAAGCACTGCAGACTCTGCAACAGTTGCATGGAAAACTTTGATCACCACTGCCTCTTCCTCATGAAGTGTGTGGCAAAGAATAACCAGAGACTCTTCATTCTGTTCCTGCTGGAGATCATCGTCTCCCACTTGACCTTCATATCGTCGGCTCTGTATGCCGTCCACCTTCAGTATGACCTGAACCTTGAGGTGTTCCTCAAGGTTGTTGGTGGCCAGCCTTGGGTGATGGGCTTGGCCCTGATGAACATGGCCACCGTGCTGTGGGAGGCTGTGGTGCTGAAGGCCCAGCTGGTGGCCATCTCAACCAACTCCGCCACCACCCGCAAGGACAGAGTAAGCGTCGCGGACTTCACCTGGAGCCACTTTGTGAAAAGCATTGCGGTGTTTCTCATCTTTGGCCAGAGGATCCAAAACAGCCACAGAAATCTCTCAAACCACCTTTAAACAGCAGAACTGACAAGAGTTAGAACCCCCGCCAATATTAAGTTGCTGAGAAGGGGGAGAGGTGACAAGAACAGAATGGTAGTCAGTGATAGGATGGAGAATAAGACAGAAAGTGGAAACGCAAGCTGATGCAATAGTAAAATAGACATATGTTATGCTTGCCTTCATCAATGGGCGCATTGAGTATAAGAGTCAGGAAATGATGCAGCTTTATAAGACTTTGGTTAGGCTGTATTTGATGTATTAGAGTCATTAAGTGATACAGTGTGGAAACTGGCCCAGGAAACAGTTTGGATCCTGGGATTGGATGCACGTATAGGCCAGGTGTTGCTTTAATGGGAAGGTGCTGTGGGAAGGTGGGGGTGATGTTGGTGTGGATGCGAGAGTGACCCAGAGCTTCAGGGAGGGAACAGTCCCTTTAGAGTTCTGCGGGGGGAGGGGGTTAAGTGTGTCTCTTCAGGCTGGCGAGGTGTAACTAGAGGAGTTTCCTCAAGGTTAGTTCTTTCACACAATTATATGGTGGCATCGACCCGTCTGCGGGATATTACGGTGCAGCTTTGACGTGGTCCTGACGTGGAGAGGGGAATATTTCAGCTGTGTTTTATCTCCTGATGTGGCTGACTAGGCCTGTCCCTGGCAGGCAGGCAGACCCTCCCACAGCGTCTACAGGTGAACATGTCTGTGGCCGTTGGATCGGGGAGTGTTTTGCTGTTGCCTTTGATCATTTTGTGGTGTCTTGGACCATGCTATTGTGGTGCTTCTTACCCACCTGGAGGTCCATTCTCCACCTCCTCACCCACAGCTTCCCAATGGTCAGAGCCAATGTTAACATTTGTTATGTCTCTTGTTTTTGTATGCTTGTAGCATTTACTGTATTGGTGACGTGGAAGAAGCGCAGTGCAAGTGTCTAAGTATGTTTTGATGACACAAGTAGGTGTGAGGGCGCACTATGGTAGTGACATTCGGACTCTGCATGGGTTGAGTGAGGGGGACATGCAGTTTATTGCAGGTTAGTGTGAGATGTACCTAACTAGGAGGTTCCGAGACTAATATCTAACCTAAGAGATTGCAAATGTGAGAAGTACAGAGATTCTTGAGCGGCCAACAAAAGTCAAAATTCAGGGGTATCAAGTAATTAGTGAATGGCATAATAACCTTTATTGCAAGTATTTTGAAAATGGAGAACCATTGTTGCAATTGTAGATGGGTCGGTGAGGCCACATTGGATGGTTTACGGCCCTTATTTAAGGAAGGCCATGCAGGGAAAAATGACACAAAGTGTCGGAGTCTCTCAGTGGGAAAGAAACTCCAGATTTAAGAACCTGCCCCAACAACGGAGAGATATCAGACCACATGTAGCGAAACATATCTGAGGCTATCATTGTAATTTAATATAAACCGTCCATGATACTCTGCTTCACTGCCTCCATTGTTTTTATTATGATTTGTTTTTCTGTGTCACTCCTTGATATCTATGTTGCTTAAGGGCCTGTCCCACTTGCCGATTATCTTCGGCGACTGCCAGCATCATTGAGTGATGTATCAGGTCACCAAAAAAATCGTGGCGTGACGACGTATGACATGCGGTGTTTTTCAACATTTTTCGCTGGATTTGGAAATGTTCAAAATCTTTTTTTTCAATTTTATTTATTAGAAATAATGTACATTACAGTAGTACAAGCCAAAATAACATAATACATTTTGTGTACCACTTCTTGTTTTAAACTTTAAGAAGAAGAAAAATAGAGAACGTTAGATAAGATAGTAAGTGCGTGAAAAAGTGATAAGGAAGAACCCATAGAAACGTAGAACAAGAGAAAGAATGTTTTAAAAAACTTTCGAAAAGGAAAGAGAAAAATAGAAAAAATAAAATATAAGAAAGTGAAATAAGATAAAAGGGATGTACCTACTCCGTATCTTTACACACCCCTCACCAGGTCCTGAAACCACTTATTTTCAAAGTTGTGTCGTACCCTATGCTTGTAATAAGCCGATAAATGGAGACCAAACTGTTTCGGAAATGGTCTGATTTGCCGGCTAGGACGAATCCCATATCTTCGTTCAAAATATTTTGCCGACACTGATATGACGCCGGCAGTCGCCGAAACAATCGGCAAGTGGGACAGGCCCTTTACTGACAATGAATGCGCGCAGATGGGGGGACGCAACACCAGCCCTTGTACATCTTTGATAAATAGCAACCAGGCCAGATAAGCTTATGGGGTTTATTATGGTTATACATACTGCGCTCTAGTGAACAGCTTATTTTGCATGCTATCCAATAAAAGATAATACTGATTCCAATAAATCCCACATCAGAGATATTGGTAACAAGGATGGACACCATGGATTTGAGTTTTAAAATAAACACTCAACAAACAGGAAATGAAGAGTAGGAAAAGAAGGAATTTTCTCGTGATGGCAGGTTTTGATATGGAATTCTGGATGGATCTGGTGCTGTCATATTGTCTGGCAACAGAACCATCAAATTTTTACTGCAGTTTTACAGGATTTGGGCATTAATGCCGAAAAATACATAATTATTAATCTATTATGTTATTCATTATGTAATACTAGATAACCAGAATGTAATTGTGCAAAACTGAAGGACATTGAGCATCTTATACCAAGTCGAGAGAGTTAGATACAGATCTTCAAGATAACCGTGTAGGGGGATATGGGGAGAAGGCAGGAACGGGGTACTGATTATGGATGATCAGCCATGGTCACATTGAATGGCGGTGCTGGCTTGAAGGGCCGAATGGCCTAATCCTGCACCTATTCTGAGAGGAAACTCAGAACTGCAGATACTAGATCCTCGAGTGAAACACAAAGTGCTGGACTAACTCAACAAGTTAGGCTGCATCTGTGCAGGAAATGGATCAGCGATGTTTTGTGTCAGTATCCATCAGTACGGGAGCACCTTCAGGCTGCGTGCTCAGCGCCCTGCTCTACTCACTCTATACTCATGACTGTGTAGCCGGACAGTGCAAACTTCATCTTCAAGTTCGCCGACGACACAACTGTTGGACGAATTACAGGTGGTGATGAGTATAGAAATGAGATTGACCGATTGACCAAATGATGCCAGCACAGCAACCTGGCTTTCAATATCAGTAAAATCAATTACCCGATTGTGGACTTTGGAATAAGAAGGATGAGGACCCACAATCCTGTTTATATCAATGGGATCCAGCTGGAGAGAGTCAAAAATTCCTGGGTGTGCATATTTCTGAAGATCTTTCCTGGACCCAGCACATTGATGCAATTATAAAGAAAACACATCAATATCTTTACTTCCTGAGAAGATTACAGAGATTCGGTAGGTCAGAGAGGATTCTCTTCAACTTCTACAGGTGTACAGTAGAGGGCATCGTGACCTGGTTCGGCAGCTTGAACGTCCAGGAGTGAAGAAGACTGCAAAAAGGTGTGAACACTGCCCAGTCCATCACCAGCTCTGACCTCCCCACCATCTAAGGGATTTATCTCTTAGTCTTTGTCTGAAGAAGGGTTTCGGCCCGAAACGTCGCCCATCTACTTCGCTCCTTAGATGCTGCTGCACCCGCTGAGTTTCTCCAGCCTTTTGTGTACCAAGGGATTTATCAGAGTCGCTGCCTCAAAAAGGCAGCCAGCATCATCAGAGACCCACACCATCCTGGCCACACACTCATTTAACCCCTGCCATCGGGAAGAAGGTACAGGAGCCTGAAAACTGTAACGTCCAGGTTCAGGAACAGCTTCTTCCCTACAACCATTAGGCTATTAAACACGACAACCTCAAATAAGCTGTGAACTACAACAGACTATTATAGTAGTTATTATTGCACTATTATTGTTTGTTTTTTATATGTGCGTATGCACACATTGAACTTTTTTTATTTTCTCATTTATCATCTTGTTTACAGAGTTCTATGATTACATATTCTGTTGTGCTGCTGCAAGTCAGAATTCCATTGTTCTATCTGGGACATAGGACAGTAAAACACTCCCGACTCTGTCCCTAAAACTTGCAGCTTTGTATTTGAAGGGAGTATTGCATCCTGCAAGGCATTGCTTCCCTCTGGTGGCCTCTTGCATATTTGCACAGACATCTTTCAAACACAAAGATAGACACAGAGTGCTGGAGTTACTCAGCGGGGTCAGGCAGTATCTCTGGAGAACATGGATCGGTGACATTTCAAGTGACTTCATAAAAAAATGTGGGAATGAGAGCCTACTTACAAAAACAGTCCATGTCTTGCCCAGAGGCTCTGGATGAACCAGAGTCTGCTGAAGGTGAAATATGTGGTGTTTAGAGCTGTACAAGTGCCGGCATGACCTCCTTAATGCCACCTCAACGCAGAGACAATTCCGGACAATGCCAGAATCAGGCTGATCAGAGAATCGGGGGGGGAGGGGGGGATTGGTCGGGTGGGTAATGTGATGGGGAGGGTGGTCGAGCAGGGGGTCGGGGTGCCAGTGCATCATGGGTCAGTGACTCTGGGTGGGCAGAGGGACCAGACCGTCCCCAACTCTGCTGGAGCTGTTCGGATTATGGCCCCATGTGCGTGTCCGCTGCCCAGAGCCACAGCCCCGCTCCACCCAGCCCCGTGTGTGGGTGCGCTGCCGACCCACAGAATGTGACAGTGCGGCCACACGGGGGGAGACGAGGCAGAGAGTGGCCGTGGCCGAACAGCGCTGACCCCGGGGGGGGGGGGGGGGGTTAAGTGGGGGCTGTCCCGAGGGATGCACGCCTTCGGCCGCTTACACCTTGGTCAGGGTTCAGAGCAAAGATACGTGAGCATTTGGTTCAGAGAGCTGTCACCCGCCACAATTATTCACAGTGCAAACATTGACCATTTCGGCAGTTTTAACAGGTAAGAAAGTACACGTTCCTTGTGTTAACAGTGTATGCTGGAGGCTGCTATGTCCTCCAGAAGGATGGAGCTGCTCCGTGCATTTTTGCTCCTAATGTTGAGTTAGGTTGTACCGCGACCACCTCAGTTTATTCAGCACCAGATGTTATGGAACCAAATATAGGCACAAAAAGCTGGAGTAAAGCTCCTCTCTCCATAGATGCTGCCTGTCCCACTGAGTTACTCCAGCTATTTGTGTCTACCTTCAGTTGAAACCTTAACCAGCCTCTGCAGTCCCTTCCTGCTCAGTTTAGTTTAGAAGCAACTCCAGATGTTAGTTTAAACCAAATTAATATGGAGGTTTCACGGCAGTCGGGTCACGACCCATGACCCGTACTGTTGCTACGCAACGCCAACTGGAGTACACGCGATGAACTGCAGGTAAACACTGCCCATTGTTTCCAGCGTAGTGGGCCCGTTAAAACCCGCCGAAATTGTCAATTTTTGCGCTGTAAATAATTATAGCAATCGGGATAAGCGTGAGAGACATTTATCCTACTTCAGAATTCCAAAAGTGAGGAGAAATGACGGTAGATAGAAGCGAGAGTTGAAGGGACAACAGCCGCCAGAGTGCTTGGCGAACATTGGCCATTTGCTCACTGCATTTCATCAACTGAGGCATTATTTGTGGGTTTTTTAAATTCCTTTGGCATCTAAAAAGTTTCAGAAATGATAAATCAGGCTGTACAAAGTTTAAATCGCCCATGGTTCTCAAATGGGTTTTTACATATAAAAAGAAAACGCCTCTGAAGCAAAATTTACAGCCAGATTTATCACTTCTGAGACTTTTTAGATACCAAAGGAATCAAGAAAAACCACAAATAATGCCTTACTGTTGATGAAATGCAGTGAGCAAACGCGATCATTCCCAATATTTTCAATTCCGAGATCTGCACGGCCAATGTCCACCAAGCACTTTAGCTGTTGTTGTCCCTTCAGCTCTCGCTTCTCTTTAACCTTAATTTCCCTTCACGTTTGGAATTCTGAAGTTGGGTTCATGTCTCTCACGCTTACCCCGACCTCCACAATTTTTTACAGCGCAAAAATTCAACATTTTGGCCGTTTTTAACAGGTAGGAAAGTACGCGTTTCTAGCATTAATAACAAATACTGGAAGCTGTGATGTCCTCCAGATGGATTGAGCGGCTCCGTGTGTCAAGCCCTATGACCCTGTGACCTTACGTGAAACCCCTATAAGGGGTTGGTCATTTAGGACTGAGATGAGGAAAAACGTCTTCACCCAGAGAGTTGTGAATCTGTGGAATATTCTGCCACAGAAGGCAGTGTATGCTGGAGGCTGCCGTGTCCTCCAGAAGGATGGAGCTGCTCCCTGCCAGCATCTTTGCTCCTCATGTAGAGTGAGGCGGTACCGCGACTTCCTGCCGTCAAGTGGGACCGGCTGCCCTTCTCCCGTAAAGCGCGGCGCGGGGTGATGGCGCTGCTGCTGTGGCCGCTGCTGCTGCTGCTGGCGGCGGCGGGGGCTGCGGGACAGGCCGAGGCTGAGGCCGAGGCCCAGGGAGAGGGAGAGGCCGGGGCCGGCGTGTTCCAGCCCGCGTCCGCGCTCACACAGTTCCGGTTCGGGGCGGCGGCGGCGGCGGCGGCGGCGGCCGAGGGGGCGGTGACCGGGGCCCGGGAAGAGGCCCAGCGAGAGGCCGGGGCCCAGCGTGAGGGAGCGGGGCCTGGGTCCGGGGCAGAGGCCCAGCCCCCGTGTCAGGGCCCCGGCCCCGGGCTGGACATGCTGCAGCCCCCGTGTCAGAGCCCCGGGCCTGGGGTAGACGTGCTGGAGCGGGAGGGCCCCGGGCCTGGGTCTGGAGTAGAGGCACAGCCCCCGTGTAAGGGCCCCGGGCCTGGGGTACAGGCCCAGAGTGAGGGCCCCGGGCCTGGGGTAGAGGCCCATAATGAGGGCCCCGGGCCTGGGGTACAGGCCCAGAGTGAGGGCCCCGGGCCTGGGGTACAGGCCCAGAGTGAGGGCCCCGGGCCTGGGGTAGAGGCCCATAGTGAGGACCCCGGGCCTGGGGTAGAGGCCCATAGTGAGGGCCCCGGGCCTGGGGTACAGGCCCAGAGTGAGGGCCCCGGGCCTGGGGTACAGGCCCAGAGTGAGGGCCCCGGGCCTGGGGTAGAGGCCCATAGTGAGGGCCCCGGGCCTGGGGTAGAGGCCCATAGTGAGGGCCCCGGGCCTGGGGTACAGGCCCATAGTGAGGGCCCCGGGCCTGGGGTAGAGGCCCAGAGTGAGGGCCCCGGGCCTGGGGTAGAGGCCCAGAGTGAGGGCCCCGGGCCTGGGGTACAGGCCCATAGTGAGGGCCCCGGGCCTGGGGTACAGGCCCATAGTGAGGGCCCCGGGCCTGGGGTAGAGGCCCAGAGTGAGGGCCCCGGGCCTGGGGTACAGGCCCAGAGTGAGGGCCCCGGGCCTGGGGTGGAGGCCCAGAGTGAGGGCCCCGGCCTGGCCGAGCTGGAGGCCCCGCTGCTGCTGTGGTGGAGCGGCCAGCTGTTCCCGCACCTTCCCCGCCGCACGCAGCGCATCGAGTGCCGGGCCGGGCCGTGTGTGTCGAGCCGCCGCCGCCGCCACCGGGGCCGAGCCACCGCCATCATTGTGTACGGCACCGAGCTCCGCGCCTACGAGGCGCCTCTGCCTCGGGCCTCCCGCCAGGCCTGGGCTCTCTTCCACGAGGAGTCGCCCATGAACAACTACCTGCTGGCCCACGCCGCCGCCATCCGCCTCTTCAACTACACGGCCACCTTCCGCAGGCACTCCGACTACCCGCTGTCCCTGCAGTGGCTGCCCGGCCTGCCCTACCTCCGCCACCCGCCACCGCTCTCCCTCAGCCACAAGCAGCAGGCCCGCAGCCGCGGCCTTGCCCCCGTCCTCTACATGCAGTCACATTGTCAAGTGGCCGCCGACCGCGACCGCTATGTCCAGCAGCTCATGCAGCATCTACAGGTAAGCTCACCTCAGTTTGTTCAGCTCCTAAAGGTAAAACATAGAAATTAGGTGCAGGAGTAGGCCATTCGGCCCTTCGAGCCTGCACCTCCATTCAATATGATCATGGCTGATCATCCAATTCAGTATCCCGTACCTGCCTTCTATCCATACCCTCTGATCCCCTTAGCCACAAGGGCCACATCTAGCTCCCTCTTAAATATAGCCAATGAACTGGCCTCAACTATCTGTGGCAGAGAGTTCCAGGGACACACCACTGTGTGTGAAAAAATTCCTTCTCATGTCGGTCCTAAAGGATTTCCCCCTTATCCTTAAGCTGTGACCCCTTGTCCTGGACTCCCCCCAACATCGGGGACATGTTACGGGTCGGGACCATTCTTCAGACTTAATCGGGAAAGTTGTGTTTTTCAAGTTGTGAGAATCAATTTGCTGCCTTCTACAGAGGTTGAGAAGTAAATAGCCCTTGCAGCCAATATCACCATAGGCTCACCTCAGTTGATTCAGCTCCTACAGGTAGGCTCACCTCAGTTGTGTAAGCTCCTACAGGTAGGCTCACCTCAGTTGTGTCAGCTCCTACAGGTATGCTCACCTCAGTTTGTTCAGCTCCTACAGGTAGGCTCACCTCAGTTTGTTCAGCTCCTACAGGTAAACTCACCTCAGTTTGTTCAGCTCCTACAGGTAAGCTCACCTCAGTTTGTTCAGCTCCTACAGGTAGGTTCACCTCAGTTTGTTCAGCTCCTACAGGTAGGCTCACCTCAGTTTGTTCAGCTCCTACAGGTAGGCTCACCTCAGTTGTGTCAGCTCCTACAGGTATGCTCACCTCAGTTTGTTCAGCTCCTACAGGTAGGCTCACCTCGGTTTGTTCACCTCCTACAGGTAGGCTCACCTCAGTTGTGCCAGCTCCTACAGGTATGCTAACCTCAGTTTGTTCAGCTCCTACAGGTAGGCTCACCTCAGTTTGTTCAGCTCCTACAGGTAGGCTCATCTCAGTTTGTTCAGCTCCTACAGGTAGGCTCACCTCAGTTGTGTCAGCTCCTACAGGTAGGCTCACCTCAGTTGATTCACCACATCCACAAAAATCCACATTATAGCCACAAAAAGCTGGAGTAAAGCTCCTCTCTCCATAGATGCTGCCTGTCCCGCTGAGTTACTCCAGCTATTTGTGTCTACCTTTGGTTGAAACCTTAACCAGCCTCTGCAGTCCCTTCCTACTCAGTTTAGGAAGCAACTCCAGATGTTAATTTAACCCAAATTAATAAGGGGTAGGCCATTTAGGACTGAGATGAGGACAAACTTCACCCAGAGAGTTGTGAATCTGTGCAATTCTCTGCCATAGAAGGCAGTGGTGGCCAATTCTCTGAATGTTTTCAAGAGAGAGCTAGATTTAGCTCTTAGGGCTAAAGGAATCAAGGGATATGGGGGAAAAAGCAGGAACCGGGTACTGATTCCGGATGATCAGTCATGATCGTATTGAATGGTTGTGCTGGCTCGAAGGGCCGAATAGCCTGCTCGTGCACCTATTTTCCATGTTTCTAAAATGTTGAAATCCAATCCAGTATATTTACAAAGTGGGGACAGTATATTTACAAAGAGGAGTGAACAAATGCCTTAGATTTGTACAAAATACAGCTCTAAGTGTTACAGCAGAGGGCAGTGTAGGTCCATGGGAATGCAGAAAGCAGGAACACTGTCACAGAATTGAGCCAATTCTGGAACAGATACAGTCTGCTGCTGATGCCCAGCATTGTACTGGAAATATTGCTCACATTAATGTTGCTGAAGAAACTATTAATGTTGTCAAGAGTTTCCTTTGAACTTCAAATTCCTTTACTGATTTACTTACACAACCCTAATCTTACTTCAACCCACGCACCCCTGTTCCTGCCTTTACAAGACAACATTCAGCCCAACCCCTGCACCATTCTGGACTTGTTTTATTTCTAATTGTTGTTTTGCAATAATGTCCTGTTTGTATGCACAATCTTCTTTCTTGAAGAAGTTTATGTATAATTTATGTTAGTGTATTTGTCTGTAGTTGCGTTGGTACCTCATCGTACCTCATTGCCTTCGTCCACCTAACGCGTGCTAGGCTTTTTCCGTCCCCCACCTCTCTTCCAAATTTCTCCCTTTTACTACAGCCAGTCTGAGTAGAGTGTTGGACACAGCCATGTCCGTCACAGACTCATCAATGCCTTCCATCCAGACCATCTTCACGGAGCATTGCATGAAGAAGGTGCCAACATTGTCAAAAACACCTATCCTTCTGCACTCTTCTACCTTCTTGGAGAAGAAACGGAAGCTTGAAAGCCCGGATGTCTGAAAATAAAAAATAACGTACATGGGTGGGACAGGTTTAGAGGGATATGGGCCAAATGCAGGCAGTTGGGACTAGTGTAGATGGGACATGTTGGTCAAGATGGGCTGAAGGGCCTGTTTCCATGCTCTATGACTCTACAACCCCTTTGGCTATCAGACTCCTGAACCAATCACCTCTTTCGCACCCTCTTGCCGAGATGTTGCCATATAATCTTAACTCAACCTCATTCATTTATTCAGTTGTTACACTTTAGTATGATCATCTTCAGATTGCACGACAATATTTGCACCATTCTGCTGCTTTAGATTCATTGTTGTATTTATCTATCATTAACATATACAGTTTCCTTGGTGAACTTCATGTGAACAAGGAATTTCATTGCACCCTGGTATATGTGATAATAAACTCTGAATCTGAACTATTTCTTCATGAACCCCTTGTTTCCAACTTCCCAGACAGCCAGAGTTGTTATCCCTGATGCCCTCGACAATATTTGACCCTCGCTCAGTAGCCCTGATGGTTATCATGTTCTTGTTTGTGGGAGCTAGTTGTGTACAAATTGGCTGTCCCATTTTCTACCTCTTTTCTGATTGCTGTGTTAGGAACATGAATGGGTTAAAATCTAAAGAAACATTTTGACATTAACAGTCATTTTGTTTGCAGCATTATAAAGGACTACGGTCAATTGTTTCAAATTAGCTGTGGCTTCTGCTCAAATGGTGAGCAAATGGAGTCCTGTAATGCAGCTGAGTTGATTGCTATGTATATGCTGCTATGTGGTGGCTCCTTATAAGCCATCATTTAAATTGCTGCTTGTCCTTAAATTGCAGCTTGTCCTCGAATTGCCTCAATCTCTCATCTAAAATAAAAATAAAATAAGCAGTATTCTTTTTATCCTGTCCTGCCATTAACATTTTCTTAAAATCTGCCTTTGGCCAGGTAACGCAACTGGCTGTTCTTAAGCTTCTACCACGACAGACTTTGAGCAGTGTTTAATTTTATGTCCTTCTCTCTCTCTCACCTCCAGATTGACTCCTATGGCCAGTGCCTGCAGAACAAAGAGCTGCCCAATCTCCGGCTGGTGGACACTCTGACAGCGACTACAGAAGATCCAGAGTTCATGGAATTCATCAGCAAGTACAAGTTTCATCTTGCCATGGAGAATGCGATCTGTGATGACTACATGACTGAGAAACTGTGGCGGCCCATGCACTTGGGAGTGGTGCCGATATACCGCGGTTCCCCTGTGGTGCAGGACTGGTTGCCCAATTCCCACTCTGTAATTCTGATCGACGACTTCCAATCTCCTAAAGACCTGGCAGACTATATCAATTACCTGGATCAGAATGACCAGGAGTACATGAAGTATCTGGAGTATAAAAAGCCAGGTGGCATCACCAACACTGCACTGGTGGAGAGTTTGGAGAAGCGGGAGTGGGGCGTGAATGACTTTAACAAGCCCAACTATTTGAACGGATTTGAATGCTATGTTTGCGATCAGGAGAACAAGCGTCTGCGAGCAGAGAAGGCTCACCAGGAGCAACCTGATAAATTCCCACCACCAGCCCCCAAGATGGCTGCCTATAATCACTTGGGATGCCCCGTCCCAGAGCCTGGGTATGGAAGCTTCGATGACATCCCTGACGACGACAGGTACGTCACCGGCAGTCTATCAGGTTTAGTTTAGTTTATTGTCATG
The DNA here is from genome assembly GCA_963514005.1 of Raja brachyura. The sequence continues at coordinate 24,442,349 of OY740818.1, read as the reverse complement.
CGTACTGAGGTACGATGAAAAGCTTTTGTTGCCTGCTAACCAGCCAGCGGACAGACTATACATGATTACAATCGAGCCACTCACAGTGTACAGATACAGGATAAAGGGAATAACGTTTAATGCAAGATAAAGTCCAGTAATGTCTCATTAAAGATATGAAGAAAGAACTGCAAATGCTGGTTTCAATCGAAGATAGACACAAAATGCTGGGGTAACTCAGGCACAGGCAGCATCTCTAGAGACAAGGAATGGATGACGTTTTAGGTCGAGACCCTTCTTCAGACTGAAGGACGTTTTGGGTTGAGACCCTTCTGACTGGTTAAAGATAGTCTGAGGGTCTCCAATGAGGTAGATGGGAGCTCACGACTGCTCTCTAGTTAATAGATTGTCCCGTTGCAAGTTAACAGCTGGGAAGAAACTGTTCCTGAATCAGGATGTGTGCGTTTTCAGAGCTCTGTACCTCCTGTCTGATGGGAGGGGGGGGGAATGTCCTTGATTATGCTTGTGGCCTTGCCGAGGCAACGTGAGGTGTAAATAGAGTCAATGCAAGTAGTTTATTATTGCCATGTGTACCAAGGTACAGTAAAAATATTTTGTCTGCATGTTATATAGTCAAAGTGAAGACATGGCATGAATAAAGTCAAGTCGTCCACAGTGCACAGATGTACATGTGGCCCAAGAGCATGCGGCTAATGCTACATTTGAAAATCGCAACTTCTTTCCACTGTGTAGCATGTCATTTTGTATCTACATCTTTGTGAGCAGTAACCCGTTGTGGAGTTTGTATGCTGCTACATACCAGGTGTGAGACAGCCACAGTGCATCATCCGATTTTATTGAGTAATTAGATTCTGTATTCGGAGAGAGTTCAATGTGGAAAATAAACAGGCTCAGAAACTGGGTCACATTGCACCATTTTTCTACTATGTGGCCCACAAAAATAGCAAAATGACTTGCAGGAAGTCTGCATAGCCGTCCGACTGAAAATGTAAAGATTATTGCGTTGAGCAAAGCCCATCACACATAGGCTAAAACCTGGTCAGAGTCTCCTTGCCACGATTGAATTGCCCTGAAGGTAGATACAAAATGCTGGAGTAACTCAGCGGGACACGCAGCATCTTTGGAGTCGAGACCTTGAGTTGCCCTGAGACAGTCCAAACAAGGGAAGGGGTGTCATCCCAGATCAGAGATATCATTGACGATAACTGAACATTGATCTTGACGGGGGTGAGGCTGGTCTTTGATTATGCTGTGGCCTTGCTGAGGTAGCGTGAAGTGTCAATGGAGGTTGGTTTGTGTCATGGTCCGGGCTACAATCGGTTTCTTGCGGTCTTGGATGGAGCTGTTCCCAGACCATGCTGTGATGCATCCTGATACAATGCATTCTACAGTGCACTTATACAAGTTGGTCAGGGTTATTGATGACCAATAGCTCCTTTTTGATGCGTTAGTGATTGCAATTTGTCACTGGTACATCAAAGGTGGACATTTTCATTTTCGAGTCAAGGGCAAACTCGGCAGAGGTCGTGAATTGGGTCGTGAAAGTGGGACAGGCCCTTTAGGTGAATAACCCAGGAATGTTTCACTGCTAGACAACCACCTTCAATGGTGTACTGAACTAAAGTGCAGAATAACCAAAGAACTTCATAAAGTATTCCATGTTTTTCACATGCTTGATTAAAGTAATACCCAAACTGTGCAAAAGTAGCTTGGAAATGCGGGGAAGAAAGGAATTGATCGATTCTGTGTGTCAGAATTGTGGCCAGCTACTGTTTAGGGTTTCAACTAAAGGTCACTAAATTGGAAACTAGCCCAGAACTGTTGAAATGCCATAAGTGGAACATTTGGGTTGAATAATGGTCAAAGATGGAATTGGCAGACTGCAAGTAACTGAGTTCTCCGATGATCCATCGGCAGATGGCAGATTTATAGTATAGTTGAAGAGGATGAAGGGTTACAGTAAAGTGTCCGCAAGATCAATGCTCAGTTGTCATCAGTGTAACCTTCAGAAACCTAGTTGTAGGCCCCGAGTGTAGGAAAACACCAACGTTTTAACGCAGAGCCTGTTTATGTTATATCAAGAAGATGTAAGAATTAAGCTTGAAAGTGTATTGATTTTGGCCAGAAGGGATGAATGAGGGGTAAGGGTTGAATAGGTCTGAAATGCTGTATTTGATAATTGATAGCGATACACTGAGCAGAGTATGTTTTGCTGCAGGCTGTCCAATCTATTCAACCTTTGTATTTGCTCTCTGCCTCTGACGTACTGTTTGTGATTATTTTACTTGGAGATGTGTGTGACTGAGCTACCTTTACACATCCTATTTATTTTGCAAAGCATCATATAAATCCAAGTCTTGGGTTGCAAGTCAGAATGTAGGGGGTTAATTTAAAAAATGCCAAGATATATATAAAAGGAAGATGAAGTGCTGGTAGATTTTTCCATTATCAATAAAGTAGCTAATGCTATGACTGTAAAATTATGTAAGTCATGGAGCTGTACAGCATAGAAACAGGCCCTTCGGCTCACTGAGTCTTCTTCAGACTGATGTGGGGGTGGGGGGGGGGGGGAGGGCAGGAAGAAGAAAGGAAGAGGCAGAGACAGCGGACTGTGGGAGAGCTGGGAAGGGGAGGGGAAGGAGGGAGAAAACAAGGACTACCTGAAATTGTAGAAGTCAATGTTCATACCGCTGGGGTGTAAACTACCCAAGCGAAATATGAGGCGCTGCTCCTCCAATTTGCGGTGAGACTCACTCTGGCCATGGAGGAGGCACATGACAGAAAGGTCGGATTCAGAATGGGAGGGGGAGTTGAAGTGCTGAGCCAACATTTCTCCAGCATTTTTATCTCCCTTCGATTTTTCCAGCATCTGCAGTTCTTTCTTAAACATTTAATAATGTTGGAATGCTGTAGAATTAATTGTGTGTAGAAAGCTTTTTCTTTTGATTAAACGTTTGTGATTTCTTCATTAAAATGTATGGTCAAACGAGGTTATCTGTATTTCCAGGCTTACAGCTGGTAATTTTGGAATTCTGATCCCCGACATTCAGACTCCCATGGATCGACCCAACATTTAAGCCAGCCACTTTCCATTTCTTTAAAATGGCCATTAAATAAATTGTTCTTTCCGTCTAATAATATCAAGTACATTCCTTGTGCTTAATATTTCCTTTCTCTGTTCAATTTCTGAAGCCTCTCTTTTATCATGATTCAAGGATACATTAACTTTGCCTTTCTCCAAACAAAATTGGGTGGCTGTAGATTGTTTTCTAAAAGAGATTTAACAGAATTAAAGTCAGAACTAATTTCCATCTCTCTTTGTGCTGCCATTGTGCAGATTATACTGTAAGCAGAGACAACAATCTAGCTGCTCAACACCCAGCTGGAAATCTAACTCTTCCTTTGGTTTATGTTTCATTTGCAAGAAGAAGAAGAAGACTGTAGGTACATCAAATGTTTGAGTGAATGAATTGAAAGATACAGCATGGATACAGGCCCTTTGGCCCACCAAATCCATGCTGACTATTGATCATGTGTGCAAATGAGTTCTATGTTGTCCCACTTTCACATCCACTCCATACATTCTAGGGGCAATCTGTACAAGCCAATTAACCTACAAACCTGCATGTGGACACTGGGAGAATGTGAAAACTCCACACAGACAGCACCCAAGGCCAGAATCAAACCTGGGTCTCTGGCACTGAGGCAGCAGCTCTGCCAGCTATGCTACTGTGCAGAATATAACTAGGCAGCTAGGCTATGAAGCTTGAAGACAAGATATGGGTAGTGATATTCTGCAAGGATTGTTGATGGGACCATTGTCATTTTCCATTTATTGTGAATAACACTAAATTGAAGGGGTAGATAATTTTGAGGAAGTCCAATAAGGTACAGGAAGATATTTATCACTTGCCGAATTGATGGCTAATTGGCAAATAAAATGTGATAACCTGGGTATGAGGTTATACGTTTTCAACAAGACTATAGAATATATACATGAATATAGAAAATCCATGAGACAGGTCTTGAGCCAGACATTGGTGGACTCACTAATGGAAGTGAGAAGCTCAAAATCATTAAACTGGAAGCTGCATAAACACACAGGGGAAGGAAATAGACAGAATACCTTTTGGGTTAGATGGACAAGAGTTAGCTTGTAGGAAACATAAACACTAACATAAAATAGATGGGCAGAATGGCCTGTAACCATGCTGCACATTCGGTGTACTACATTGTCCAAACCTCTTCCTGTCTATTTTTCAACTATACCACTCATAGTGACTTACTCCGATTAAGATGCTAATTAACTAAATTGTCTTCACTGGTGCAATTAAATTAAATCATACCTTCAGCTTTCATTAGAGGTCCCTAAAGGGTGCTTCTTTCAACGGAAATGAATTCTGTGACATACGCCGTAGAATGGTGACTGAGTCACAGCGTCTTTGAAAGATGGATGTCACATGCTGTAATATAATTAGGAAACAAAGCTAGATTATTCAAGGACGTTGTTTAGATTTTTCATAATGCACTACCCTTGCATTCATCTCAATAAAAGCAAAACATTTCACCTTTTTTGATTATCCATTCTCAAAGTTATGAATCAGTTTTCCAGTTGGTCTCTCTGGAGATGATTTACTACTCCGACAGAGCAGGTGTCATGTATTTTAAGTGATATCAAAATATCACTTCTACAAAACAAAAAATGGGGGCATTAAATCATCTCAGAATGGGCAAGTGTTGCTTAGATATCCCCACCAACATTCGTGAAGGTCATTTGGACTATTGAGTCGACGCCATTTCTCAAACCATTTCCATTAATCTCTCCCCCCATCTCCAACCGCTGATTATTCCACCGTTATACACTTGGGAAAATGCACAGTTAACCAACCAGCATGACTTTGGCATGTGAGGGGAAACCAGAGTACCTGGGGGAAATCACAGAGAACAAAGGGTATCCGTGAACAAGATTGAACCTGGCTTAGTAGAAACAAGGAATTGCAGATGCTGGTTTACAAACATGACACAGTGCTGGAGTAACTAAGCAGGTCAGGCAGCATCTTCGGAGAACATGGACAGGTGACCTTCCACGTTCTCCAGAGGCACTGATTGACTAGCTGAGTTATTCCATCAGTTTGTGTCGTTTATTGAACCTAGGTTGTTGGATCTGTGCAGAAGCAGCATTGACTGTGCCGGGGTGGGAGATTGCAACCTTCACGTGGTCCACCCTGTTTAGACGAATGTAATCAACCTGGCGTGCACAATCAAATAGATCAAATACAACAAGTTGTCCTACAACTTTAGGCTGTGCACACCATACGCAAGAAGAAGACGATTAATTGTGCCAGTGTTAGGAGATGTGCTCCAGCATAAACAAGTAGAGTGATGCATCACAGAAACAGGCCCTTCAGAACAAATCATCTGTGCCGACCAAGATGCCCCATCTAAGCTGCTCCCACTTGCCTGCATTTGGTCTATGTCCCACTGAACCTAGTGTGAAGTATTGCACGACAGGATTAAGAATGAGAATAGGAACTAAGAAACCTTCCATCGGTGTCACTCCTTTTAGTATAGCAAAGTACTCCAAGATGCCTCGTAGGAGCACGGTTTGACATTAAACCATGCAAGGAGATATTTAGATGTGAAACTAAAAGCTTGTCAAATTAATAGATTACAAGAAGCTTTTTAAAGCAGGTGCGGGAAGAATGCACCATAGGACTTGGCAGCTGAAGACATGACCATTAATGAAGGAGCAATTATAATCAAGGCTGAACACATCCAATGGGTAAGATGTAAAAGGAGCAGAGGGAAAGTGCCCAGATATACAGTTTGCTCAGCTAACTCTAAATAGGGCTGCAGTCTGAAGAAGGGTTTCGAACTAAAGCTTTGCCATTCATGCATGTTCTTGGTGGATGCTGCCTGACCCGTTGAGTTACTCAAGCATTTAGTGTCTTTCCTTGGTAAACCAGCATCTGCAGTAGGTTTACTACTAACAGGGCTATTCACATTTAAAAAACGTAAGCAAAACTTTGGTGTCAGAAATCGGAAAGGTAAAGGAAAAGACAATTGAGAGCACCAACACTAATGACTTCTTCCCACTTTTGATAGATGTTTTTCTGTCTACCATCCCCGTCATAAATGCTGATTGGTGTCACCGAAGCTTGGTTAAACTGCAACTGGTGACAGAATGCAAGATATACAAACATTGGCCTCTTCAGGGACTGCAGTCAAAGTATGTCATTTATCTTTTAGTTGAAGGTTTGTCCCATGTTTTTTCAGTCAAGGTGAACTCTTTAGTGAGCACTGCAATAATGCTGAATGGATCAGTAGAACAATCATGTTTCTTTTGGGAATATCGATCTTGTTTGCACTTTGTCACTATCTCTTGTGGCATTTACAATTAAAGCATTTCTTACACAGAGTTGCAATTGATTCCTATCTTGATGGTGGGTGTTTACAACTTATTCCAACTTCCCACCACTGTCATGGTGAAATGGTCCAAACAGGGAACAAAACGTCATTTATCTGATGATTGTAATTGAAGTCAGGAGCAGGCTGAAATCTCAAGAAAGTTAGTGTGAGAATGTTATCAGTTAATATTCAAAACTGTCCTTTGACGAGGAATCATTGGAGAGAAGTGATTTTGAGTTGATGACCTTTCATTGATTTTTGCAGACATATTGCTAAATGTGTTTTCACCTGATGTCCACTTGATGGTCATCTCTTACTCACCCTGGCCACAAACTCTTTGAATCACTTCCCTCAGGAAGGCGACTCCGGACTGTCAAAGCCTCCACAGTCAGACATAAAAACAGCTTTTTTTCCACGAGTAGTAGCTCTACTCAATAACCAAAAATCTGTAGCCTCCTTTTGCTCTGGTATTTTATTTAATTCACATGTTTAATCAATAATGTTTTATTATTAATGTTTTATGTATCATTCTAACTGTCACTGTATGTCATGTTGTCACTTGCGGGCGGAGCACCAAGGCAAATTCCTTGTATGTGAATACTTGGCCAATAGACTTATTCATGGTAGGAATGGCTGTAGTGAGCAAAGGGCCAGTTTCTGTGCTGTGTGACTATGATGTGACCTGGTGGGACTGAATGCCTTGCCCTCTATCTTAGAGGGTAGTTGAGAATCAACAAAAAACCTTTGGATCTAGAGAAAAAAAACGGGTGTTTTTTTTCCGTGGAGAAAAGGGTCTCGACCCGAAACGTCATCCATTCCTTCTCTCCAGATATGCTGCCTGTCCCGCTGAGTTACTCCAGCTTTTTGTGTCTTATCAAGGAACCACAGAGCTGGTTTACCGAAAAAAGACACAAAATGTCAGAGTAACTCAGTGGCTCCGGCAGCATCAGTCTGAAGAAGGATCCTATCCATGTTCTCCGGAGATGCTATCTGACCAGCTGAGTTACTCCAGCACTCTGTCTTTTCTCAGTAATCGTTTCATGTAATCATTACCAATTTTACACATTTCTAAATTTATTTCATTCAGTTTAAATTGCTCAGATGATATTATAATATTCATATGCTTATCACTGGAACTGTATTTCAGATCTCTCTAACATAGCCACTGTGGTTACTACCATGCCTTTCAATGCTGTAGGTGGTGTAGACATGAGCACATGAGCAGTAGGGATGAAATGGTGGGTTGAGGCCGCATTTAATAGGTGATGTTCACCTATTCCTTTGTTCCATAGATGCTGCCTCACCCGCTGAGTTTCTCCAGCATTTTTGTCTACCCTACCTTCGATTTTTCCAGCATCTGCAGTTCTTTCTTAAACAAATGGTGGGTTGGGTCTGTTATGATATGTGGCTTTTTTTTGGACAAAAGCCTTGTGGCGTAGAATAGCTTGCTGCTTACACAGAACCCTACGCACAGGAACAGGCCCTTCAGCCCACAATGTATGTGCTAAGCATGGTAACCCAATCTGCTCTGCCTGCACGTGATCCATAGCTCTCCATTTCCTTCATATCCATGTGCCTATCTAAAAACCTCTTCAATGCCATTATTAGTATCTGCCTCCACCACCACTATCCCAGGCACTTACCATCCTCTGTGTAAAATAAAACTTGCCCTGCAAGGCCTCTCATAATTCTATATACTTCTATCACTACTCCCCTCAACCTTAGACATTGTGCAGTCAGTGGGAGGTGCAGGGAGATGGGTGGAAGGATAAGGACATGAGTAATTGGAACTAATCACTGTTCTTGTGGGAGATGTGTCTTTGCAACAAGACCATTATCATTGCACAATACGGCTTTTTGAAGTAATTGATCACAATGTCATACTTGTTTACAAAAAAGCAATCCTTGTCCAAGTTTGAAACTAATGGACATTTTCATTAAATGTAATAAAGCGGGTGATTCACATTTCTAAATCTCAAATCTCTAACGCCCACTTCAGTAAGTTGCTGGTTAGCATTCGAATCTTCTCTGGAGATATAAGTGTACAATTCATTGTTTAATCATCGAAGAATCTAAGTGGCTTTAAATTTATCCCATTATATCGATATTAGCTTTATTATTATTATTGCTAATTAAGTCATGACTTAATTCCCACACTGACCTTTCGGTCCTGGGCCCCCTCCATTGCCAGAGTGAGCACACACGCAAACTGGAGGAACAGCACCTCATATTCCGCTTGGGTGGCTTATAACCTAACGGCATGATCATTGAATTATACAACTGTAGGCAACCAACCTACAAAGCACCCCCACCCCCCACCCCCCCAACCGCTCCCCTGTGGCCCACCTGGATTGGCACCAATCCTTCTTTCACGCCCTCTCCTTTCACCTATATTTCCTCCTCTGGCTTCACAAGAGAGGTGGAATGTGCACCATGAGCCCAGTGGAGCCTGGGTGTGGGGGTAGGGTTAGTCAGATTAGGTGCATGTTCAGGTTTTTATCGGGTCAGTGCGAGTTCTTCACACTTCATTCATGCTGGAGTGATTTGCTAAATAACAGCATGGAATAAGCAACATTGCAACATGAACTACATTTGGATTAGCCTTTAATTTGGGTCAGATATCTAATGTATAATAACAGAACAGGAGAATTAAGGGCAATGCAGGACAAGTTTGGGGAAGGTTTTCTTATCACAAAGAATGGACGCAAGGGAGGGTAATGGGATCAATAGATACCGGAATTGCTGAGTCAGGGAGTCATGGATCATACGTCATGGAAACAGGCTCCTTTGCCCACTGTATCCACACCCACCATTAAACACTTATATACCCTGATCTTTAATTATCCTCCAAATCCTGCAACTTAAGGGCAATTTACAGCAGCCAATTTACGTACTGACCAGTATGTCATTGTGATGTGGGGCAAACCAGAGCGTCAAGGGAACCCACAGAGTCACGGGGAACTTGTCATCTCCAAACTCTAGAGTTAATAGTATTTATTTATCATATGTACCTACAATGGAACAATGAAATTCTTACTTTCAGCAGCTTAACAAACTTTGTAAATACAATACACAAAAATAATATATCTTTTTTAATCAATAACCACAGTTTAGAGCAATAAAAAGTCCACAGTGCAACCAAAGACATTTCATAGAAGTCCAAAGTTGCTGAGGTTAGTATTATGTAGTGTTCCACAACCTGGTTGATGGGAAGAAGCTGTTCTTGAACCTGGAACTCACTGTTTTCAGGCTTCTGCACTTTCTTCCCAATTGTAACAAGGAGATGAGAACGTGGCCAATGCCAGAATTGCTGGAGGTCTAAGGTTAGTAGACCTAAGGTAGTTGTTCAATTAGCTCTACAGATGTGCCGTTCCTCAATGTTTAGTTGAACGTTGGATGTTCACTTTATAACTTGCAATTGCTTTTGCGGGATCGATAATTCTTGTTCATCCTCTCCCATTTACTGGCGAATTGCTAATATTGTTTACATTTTTGTTTTTTTTGGAACAGTTGGAAACAAATGTGGCAGCAAGATTACTGGCAAGGTGCCGACCAAGCGGAAGCATTGGCTACCATGATTCTCCGCAATGAATCCGACGCCAGTAAACTGTGGGATTACGTCCATCAATTGATGATGAAGAGGAGCAAACACTAACGCTGGGATTAAAGCTATTTGCAAATCCTACTTAAAAATCATGTCGGCAAAGGACATACAGTACCAATCATGTGTGACTGGACGATCATGTTGACTTATATATAGATTTATTTTCATTGAGAACAATTTCTTACAATTTTATATATTTCCAAAAAGCATCTCGTATTCATTCTGTTCATAATTGTACAAACGTAGGCAGCTTTTTATACATTTACGTGTTTCGTCATCTATTTTGTAATATGGAAGTCAGATCAGAGGTCAGATTCTGTGCAATTTTAACGTATCCTCACTCGCACTGAATTCTGTTCTGCCAGCTGCTCTGTGAAGTAAGGACCTTTGGCAAGGACCACGTGTAGTCTCAGACAAACCAGGTTAAGAAATCTAATGGCTAGATAAACCAAAACGCACATATATTATGTAATCCTCATAAAAACACAAAGTGCTGGAGTAGTTCAGTGCATGAGCCAGCATCGCTGGAGAACTTGGACAGGCGACGTTTTGGATCTGAATAAATGTTTCGATCAGGACCTTTCTGACTCAAAACGTCACCTATCCATGTTCTCCAAAGATGCTTACTGACCCGCTGAGTTAATCCAGCACTATATGTTCATGTTCTCCAGAGTTGCTGCCTGACCCGCTGAGTTACTCCAGCACTTTGTGTCCTTTTTTTGTGCTGAGGATAAACCTGCGGCATCCCAGAGAAAACAATCTTGAAATGCACTGCTTAATCATTCATCTCAACCAAGGTAAATAATATATCTGTGTAGGAACTGCAGATGCTGGTTTACTCCAAAGATAGACACAAAATGCTGGAGTAACTCAGCGGGACAGGTAGCATCCCTGGATAGAAGGAATGGGTGACGTCTCGGGTCGAGGCCCTTCTTCAGACTAAGAATCAGGGGAGAGGGAGCAATGGAAGGGTAAGGTGTGAAAACGAGGCATCAAAGGGGATGAAGCTCAAGGAAAATGTAGAATAAATCATTGTTAGCTGGCGGGAGATGACAACGAAGCATACAAAGATAAGAATTTATTCGGGAGGACAGTCATATTGGTGGGAGAACTAGGATGGGGGAGGGATGGAGAGAGAGTGAAAGTAAGGGTTACTTGAAGTTAGAGAAGTCAATATTCATACCACAGGGTTCTAAGCCGCCCAATAATATATCTGGCTCATACACTCTCATTTAGAAGTAAGGCCTGGGAGGAGATTATAAAATATATGCACAAAGATAGTTTGCAGGAATGGCATCTGTCTCAGTACTTCAGGGACTACCTTTGCTGAGGATTCATTAAGTGTAACTTGTAGTTGCTGCCTCTGTCTTTTCAAGGTTACTTGTTCATTTATCTTTTGGTCAGGGGAGGTTCAGTGCCTCAAGTTTCCTTGCCTGCTTCCCAGTGACTGACAGCGGTGATGTTGAAGCAGGGTTAATTGATGCCTGAGGGAGACTAAAGCTCTGCTGCAAAACTGTCAGGAGCTCAATTACCTTAACGTTTACAGTCTGTGCCAAAGCCTCACCCAGCTCCTATGCAGCACCAATCGTACACTTGAGGTATGGTTTTTATTAACCACATAAATCACAAAGGTACATCGTTGATTTTAGCTATTTTTGACAAAAATGCAAGTCTTTTATCCTGGACTAGCAGGGAAAGCATCTGGAGGATAGCAGACCGGATCATTTAAGATGCAATGTTATATTCGATGTAGGAAGTATTTAAATCACTAAACGTACCCCTGCCTGACTTGTGCACGGGGATGAGGTTTACAGCAGATGAGTAACTTGGCATCTATGCAATAGTGTTATTTCTTTTGTAGTCAGTACAGTTGAGCTCAAAACACCACGTAGGATTATTTTAGAGGATATCAGTCCCTTGATGGAGTCTTTCCATGGTCAAAGTGGCAGTCTGACCTTTCATTGTTTGAAATTTGCACAACATTTCTAAATTCTACAAAGGGAAAATATAGCTTCTCAAATCCACATGAAGAAATCTGTACATTCACTGTTCTCCTTTGCTTCCTAAGCGTTGGTTGTCTGGGATGTAGCCATTGATTGCAGCATGGATCTGAGTTGCCATCCAGGAGCTTTAACAAAAGGGTCAATATAGCAGTGCCAATTTTCTGTACTTCTTCCAACATCTGGACGAACGCCACTCATTCTTTGTGCCTTCAGTGCAATTCGGAAATGTTCATGATTACATTGGTTTAAAACAGATGCAGGAGGATTCTTTAAAATTGTCTCTTTGCTCCTTTGTCATTGTCGGCATTGGTTATTTTTTGAGTATCATGTGCTTTTCAACTTTAGGAGGATAAAATGGGAGATGTGGAGGTTTGTTTTGTGCTTTCCTGCACATTAGTCGGGCTCAGCTGACTCCAGAGAGTGCTGTTTACACAATCTGCTGCTGAAAACCAAAAAGGAGTTTATTGTTACATGTGGCTTTAGTATTTATCATTATATTGTAGGGGCTGGTTACCCAATCCAAACCTGACGGAACTTGATTATGTGTGTGCTACTTGGTTTGCCTGCACATTCCGATTTTATAAAACAGTATTTGTGTCATGCCAAGCCGTGCCAGCCCGGTTCTGTGTTTTATCCAGGTCAGGATGATTTCCTCAGTATTACTGCACACATTCCCTACTCTTAATCAATGTCTGGTAAATCCACAGTGCTAGGGCTGAGTGTGACTCAACATTGTTCTTTTCGTAATGCACATCTCCAATAACTCCAATATGTTTAGTGCAGGAGATTCAAATTGTTGCTCATCTAGAACCTTGCTCGATAGACTGCAATGTTAATACGTGCAAGTGTTACCAGTTCTCAGGTGAATTGGGAATCTATGTGAGATGGGGTGGACAAATTCCATTAACAGGTTGAGTCCTAAAGGTATGGAATAGCCACAACAGGAAGTCTTTTGGCCTCCTGTGCTGGATCTTTGAAATAATGTAACGAATCGATTTATTAATTTCTCCATTGCCCTGGAGTTTCAGATGTGATTTTAATTATAATAAATCTCGATATTTTGGGGATCGGTCACCATGAGACGTTATAACAAACCTGAAATAAAACAAAACAAAATTCTTACCAGGTTTGGTAGTTTCTGCAAGAGAAACAGAGTTGACATTTCAGATCCTACGACTTCATCAGTTTTATTTTTACTCCTAACCCAGTCGTGTTAAGGATCCTTAACTGCCATCTCAGAGTTGGAACAATTATGGGTAGCTTGTGACGTCCACATCCTGTAAACAAATAAGTAAATAAAGTGATTTTTGCCTTTATGTAATAGGAACATTCTTCAGATAATCAGCCTGTTATCCTCTATTTAAGTCCAGCTAATTTCAAACTGACACTGGATAGCTGTTAAATGAAGTGAAACCACCAATGATTCATGAATTGCCAACTTCACATCAAAGAGCTGCCTTTGGAAAAAAATAATTCTTCCACAGTTGTGAAATTCCTTTTTTTGTGTGCCCGGATTTATAAACTTAAACTAGGATGTAAGGCCCACCAAATCTGTGTGGCCCAACTGTTCTTGCAGAAGTAGATGAAAGATGTAACCATTCTCATTAAGTATTCTGCAGTTTGCATGATTTTACTTATTTTTTTCAAATGCAATACAAATATTATTGGAGACTTTTTGCACCGATATAAATAAAGCAGTATTATTAGGAGAAATCAGAAGGACCACAATGTTTTGACATTAGTCTGGTTAATTTATTTTGTATTTTTGTCTGTCCTATTTTTCACTTGACTTCTCTTTACATTTGGTTATAACTTGCTTGTTCTGAACTTGTGGGAAGCATCATCAAAATCAGGATCTCATTCCCAGTGGCCTGAGGACTCAGTATTATTTCTGTCACATTATATCAGCTGCAAGAGAGTTGTTATTTCCCAAATGCAGATAATGCTGAATACAAGATCAATAAAAATGATAATTCAAAAAAATGAGTTCATTGCATGTTATTGTAGTAGATTATGTTGTTCTTCAGATTCATTGCTATCAGTTAGAATGATAATATTCTCAACTATTTCCCCAGCTTATTCCTCCTGAATTTTGAATACGTTATCCTATACAGCCACCTTCTGGGTAAATTCCAACCATAAGATTACCATAGTAAAACTGGGCAGGAATTCTTGGGAAATATTGTTCAATTGAGGAACACGTTACCAAGTTGAGTGGTTAAGGCAAATTGTACAAACAGATTTATATAGATGTCATTTAAATTTAGACGGCTGGGGTAGTGCAGCTAAGATGCTGCCTCACAGCGCCAGAGACCTGGGTTTGATCCTGACTACTGGTGCTGTCTGTACGGAGTTTGTACGTTCTCCATGTGACCTCATGAGTTTTATTCGGGTGCTCCAGTTTCTTCCCACACTCCAAAGACGTCCAGGTTTGTAGCCTAATTGGCTCTGGTAAAATTGTAAATTATTCCTATTGTGTAGAATAGTGCGAGTGTACGGGTGATGGCTAGTCGGCGCGGACTCAGTGGGCCGAAGGGCCTGTTTCCACACTATCTCTAAAGTCTAAAGAAGGGAGAATAGGATCGATTATGTCAACAGGATTGAACAAATTAGGAATGAAAAAGGTGCATTTGGATTTTCCCCACATGTTCTGTGCTTTAGAAGTGTACAGACATTTCTGTGCTTCAGAAAAAAGCTATTCTACTCAGATTATTGTACTCTATAAATTAGCGGTTTCAAACTGTGCGTCAATACTTTTCCTTCAACTTTAAACAATATCAATTGAAAACCCAGCTGGCCTATTGTCAGCGATTAATATAGATGAAAGTAGTTGGCGTAGAGGAACATTTCAAAGGAAAATAAAGATCCTGTCTCACTTCCCGAGTTACTCACGAATTCCCCTGAGTTTTCCCCTTCATTCAAACTCAGAGAATGTCCGTAGGAGTCCGTAGATATATGGTAGCGGCTCGTTATGCCAGCCATAGGTACTTGGGGCATCAGGTAAGTTGGGACATTTTTTCCAGCGTGACATAAAAGTCCACGAGTTAAAAAATATTCGGGAGGAGGAGTTCGTAGATCACAAAAATCTTGATTTTTTTTAAGGTCCTTTCAACTCGGCAGAGGACTCGGGAAAGTGGGACAGGCCCTTAAGTCTCGCAAAAAATGGAGCCTTTCAAAACCTAATTTAACTATTAACGAGTTTGCCACTGTTAGCTGCCCTGAAGGTGAAGTGCCTGTTTCCATATCGTATCTTGCAATCAAAAAAAGATAGTATGAGAAATGTTGACCCCTGAAACTATCAGGTGGTCAATAAAAAATAAGTCTCCAATGGCTTTAACGGAAGGAAATCAGTTCTTTGTGACTCTTGACCCACAATAATGAAGTTGGAAAGTCAACTATCCTCTGAGATAGAGTGGTTCACCAACCATGACAAGGCAATATATGTTGGCCTTCCCAGCAATGCCCACACGCCTCAGTGTTATAACTCCTGCACCAAGGTGAAGTGTAAAATGGACCCATGTCAACGGTCTGTGTACTCTTCTCCTGCACCTTTGGCATGCGACCTAAGGTTCCACGATCGGCTTGGGAAGCAGAACATGGTGATCTCGGTGCACGGAGGTGGAGGGGCGGCTGCTGGAGGCGACGTACGGAAGGTGAGTTTGCGGTGGCCGCGGGGAAGGACGGTGGTGCTGGCGCTGGTCCACCCCTACTTCACCCATCCTGTGCCGACACGACACCTGGCCGACACTACACCTGGCCTTAACATGAGGTAATAAGCAACTGCAGATCTCCGTGGGGCAAGATTGGACTTTGAAATGGCTTTGAAGTAGTAAGAAGGTGACAGAACATGACAACTCTCTGTGTGGTGTTCTAGTTGAGGATCTATTGTAGTAATTCATTGTACAGAGGACAGCGGTAGAGTTCTTGACTATGGGTGCTGTTTGTACGTTCTGCCCATCACCTGCATGGGTTTGCTCCACACACTCCAGTTTCCTCCCACACTCCAACAAAACATGTAGGTTAATTGGCTTGGTATAATTGTAAATTGTCCTTAGTGTGTGTAGGGTAGTGTTAGTGTGCGGGGATCGCTGGACCAAAGGGTCCATTCCCGTGCTGTATCTCTAAACTAAAACTGGTGGAGTATGATTTGAGTGGATTCCATGCAGCACAAGTATTTCACTCTATCTTTGCACAAGTGCCAATAAGTAAACCAACCCAACATTGTTTCTTTTGGAAGAGATAAAATTGGAACTGAAATGGTAAAGATAAAACATAATGCTTTCAACGTTCAAAGAGTTGGACATAATCAATAGTGTTAGCTCTAATTTGGGATTCAAAAATTGCACTCAAATGGAGTGCTGAGTGTTTTAGTTCAGATATGAATCAAACGTGTGAAGAAACAGCTGAAACTGTTGAGGAAAGTTGCTTTAATTAGCCAACTAATTTAAGATACATGGTTGGAATCCATTTAAAAGTGCCTCAGTTAGGTCATGTTACTTGGTTAGAATTCCTGCCAACTTGTAACTGAGCCATACAATTTAATGTCCTACGGATTGAAATATATTTATTGAGTTAAAGGCAATCTCTCTCCCCCTCCCCCTCCCCCTCTCCCTCTCCCTCTCCCGTAATTTAATAGGGTGGCACGGTGGGGCAGGTGCCTTACAGCGCCGGAGACCCGGGTTCTATCCTGACTACGGGTGCAGTTTGTACACACTCCCGTGACCTGCATAGGTTTTCTCCAGTGCTGTGGTTTCCTCCCACATTCCAAAGACGTGCAGGTTTGTAGATTAATTGGATTCTGTAAATTGTCTTGTACCCTCAGAATGGTCACACTGTTTTAGCAACACTTCCCCATCTGTCTGAAATACTTCAAAGTCTCTAAGTGCATCAAAGTCTCTACATTCAACTTGATGCGATTTGAAAATAATTGGTCTTGCACAATCCACAATGGATTTATTGTCACCAGATCTGAAACTTAAATTAATTGGGAAATTTAGCTGGGAGTATCAGTTGAGTTTACTGTCACGTGTACCGAGGTACAGTGGAAATCCTTTGTGGCGTGGTATCCAGCCAACGGAAAGACAATACATGATTACAATCGAGCCGTTCACAGTGGAATAATGTTTAGACATAGACACATAGAAGTGCAAGATAAAGCCAGTAAAGGTCCGATCAAAGATAGTCCGAAGCTCCACGAGGTTATTATAATGGTAATTAACTAAAGGGAAGTATATGTGGGACATTTTTGTTAATACTGTATAACTGAACAACCTTCCAAAAAAATGATATCTTTCATTTTTGTTGGGCCTTTGTTACTTTAACTGTGTGGGTCTACAGAAAGTAAAACATTCACATGCAGGGAAATGTTTCCAAGGAAGGCTTCAATGAGCTGAAAATCATACAATTGTCCAACTGTGGCGTATAAGAAATTAAGGGTGTGACCTCTACATGCCAACGCTAGTTACTGAGGAGACTTGATTTGTTCAGAAAACACAAAGTTCTGAAAAAAAGGTTTGATATGATGAGGGGAGAGTGGTGGTTCTGGGGCAGGGCGGAGATATGTCTTCTACATCTCCTCATTCACTCTGACAACCTTTCCTTCATTGTTTTTTTTTTCTCCTGTTTAAATAAATAAAAACTTTTTCGTACCTTTTTCTATGTTTGTTAAATGTTCTGACATATCAGAGGTCAATTGAGTTATGACTCAGCTGTGGACTAAACATACTTGGCACAGAAATATAACGCCTATTAAACTCTGTCCCGATTTCATAATTCACAGCCTTATTCTTTATAATTATTCATTTGTCAGGAGGTGGGTGTTGATGACAGGGGCAGCATTTATTACCCACCTCCCTTTGCCCTTGAGAAGATGGTGAGTAGCTTAATTGATTTACAAAAAAAGACACAAAGTGTTAGACTAACTCAGCAGGTTAGACAGCATCTCTGGAGAACATGGATATGTGACGTTTGGGGTTGGCCCCTTCTGTCGCCACCTATCCATGTTCATAGAATGTTACAGTGTGGAAACAGGCCCATCATGCCAACACCGGCCAACATGTCCCATCTACACTAGTCCCACCTGCCTGCATTTGGCCCATATCCCTCTAAACCTGTCGTAACCATGTAACTGTCCAAATGTTTCTTAAACATTCTCCAGAGATGCTGCCTGACCCACTGAATTACTCCAGCTCTCTGTCAAACGTCACCTTTCCATGTTCTCTACAAATGCTGCTTGACCCGCTGAGTTACTCCAGCACTCTGTGTCCAACCGATTGGAACTTTAATGCAGCATGCCAGTAGAATTCTGCAGCCTAAACATAGTGCTTGCACAGTCTAGACATGGACCGGGATTAATTGAAGCTCTCTGTGAAATTCCCGTTCTGATTATCAAATTGATTGCCACTACTTTAAATAGAATACACCAGACCCTAACATTACATAACAAAGATGAGAAATTAAGTTAAAATGTTTTGTTGCTTTGGTATTCTGCAGCAATAAGCAGATAGAAACTGCAAGATAAGCTTTTACAGAATGAGTATAATTCCTACAGGCTTTTACATGATGAGATTGTGTTCTCTCTCTCTCCCTCTCTCCCCCACCCTCTCCCTCTCCCTCTCTCTGTCCGTCCGTCTCCCTCCCCCTCTCTCTGTCTGGCTCCCTCTGTCCGTCTCTCTTTGTCTGTCTCTTCAATTCTGAACATGATTTTAATGGTTGCTACATTTCCCTGTAATGCTTCCTTCAGAAAGCTATGATGTAATGAAGGTCTGATAGCAAAGATGCTTTGTAGAATATTCGCACAGGGTGTGTGGAACGAGCTGCCAGAGGAGGTAGTTGAGGCGGGTACTATAGCAACATTAAAATGCCAATTTGACAGTTACATGGATAGGAAAGGTTTGGAGGGATGTGGGCAGGTGGGATGTGTGGATGGGGCATCTTGGTCGGCATGGAAATGTTCGGCCGAAGGCTCTTTTTCCATGCTGTATGACTATAATTGTAATTTATTGGTGTTTAAGAAAGAACTGCAGATGCTGGAAAAATTGAAGGTAGACAGAAATGCTGCCGGTAACTCAGCGGGTGAGGCAGCATCTATGGCGCGAAGCAATAGGTGAATTTTTGGGTCCCTTGTGAATTATTGGTGTATCAGTCAGAGACCATTATATCAGAGGGTGGTCTCTGGTGTGGTTCCAGGACATCGTATCATTTCTGGGGTCACTAACTCCTGCTACTTTGGCCAATCTTTTGGTCAGCTCCCATCATGGTTGGGTTTATTATTGTCCTGTGCACCAAGATAGTGAAAATGTTTGTTTTGCAAGCTATCCAGCAGATAATACCACACATGAGTATAGTTATACCATGGATAAGTATACCAGGTAGTGCCAAGATCCAGGCCATGGGCATTATCCCACCCCCACATCTCTTTTCCATCTTTCTCACTGTAGTCCATCACTCTGAAGAAGGATCCCAACCCAAAACATTGACTATCCATTTCTCTCCACGGATGCTGCCTGACCTGCACTTCAGCACTTTTGTGTTTTTCAGGAACATCTGCTGATTAGCAGGACAATGGATTCAAATATCAATTGTTGCTTTAAACAATCAAGATAGATAGTCTAAATGAAGACTGGATTGGTCCTTGTATTTCTGAGGTCAGGCTAGCACCTGGTTTCACTTTATCTCAGTGTGTATGACATTGGGCTCTGCAACACAGAATCTGGCCCTTCAGCCCACCTTGTCTACTAGGCTAGTCCCATTTGCTTGCATTTGCCCCACAAACCCTTCCATATATCTGTCCAAATGTCCTTTGATAATACATGAATGCTATAAAATT
The DNA here is from genome assembly GCA_963514005.1 of Raja brachyura. The sequence goes on along the minus strand of OY740818.1, from coordinate 24,422,506 downwards.
AATTGTGTGAAGAAAGGTTTTTTTTTCTTTGGATTAAATATTAGTGTTTATCCTTGTATCTGTCCAAATTTAAAAGTTGTAACTGTATCCACCTACAGTTTTCTCTGGCAGCTCATGCCAGAAATATTTCTGGTTATCTGATCTTGCCCATGTTGATGGAAACGCGCTGAGTCTTGAACTCACTGCTCACTCATTCTGATCTCCAGGCCCAAAGGTTGTGCCTTACGCAGAGAGACTTGGAACCATGACAGAAGCTGGCATTCCAGAGAGCTACGGCAGGAGTTCAGTCTTGCCAGAGGTGCTGACATTTGGATGAGACAACATGCATATGCTCCTTGAGATGAAATAGTTTCAAGGCCAGACAAGATTTCTAGTTGGAACACTTGACCCCATTACTGATTGTGGGACTTTGCTATGCACACATCGTGCCCATTTGTCAACACTGATCACCATTCAAATGCTTTACCTTAGTTGTGAAATACTTTCACTTTTTAAAGTCATGGTAACGACAACAGTACTTCCCCCTCCACGATGATGAGATTAATACACTGGACAATAAACGAGACTGAAGTAAATAAGGAACTGCAGATGCCGGTTTACACAAACAGACACACGAATTGCTGGAGTAACTCAGCGGGTCAGGCAGCAGCACATGATGGACAACTGAGTTGGGACCCTTAGAGGGAGAGAGAGAGAGAGAGTAATTCAGCACAGAAACAGGCCCATCAGCCCAAGTTGTCCATGCGGACCAAGATCCTCCATCTAAGCTAGTTCCATTTCCCTGCATTTGGCCCATATCACTCGACATCATTCCTATTAACGTCCCCATGTAGGTGTCTGATAAATGTTGTTCTAGATCCCGCCTCAACTATACCCTCTGTCTGCTCGTTCCATACATCTGAATAAAAAAGCTGCCCCTCGGGTTCCTATTAAATCTTTTCCTGCTCACCTTAAACCTATGTTTTCTGGTTATTGATTCCTTTACTCTGGGTAAAATACGCTGTGCATTCACCCTATCTATTCCCCTGGTGATTTTGTACACCTCTATAAGATCAGCCCTCATCCTCCTGCGCTCCACGGAATAGAGTCCTAGCCTGCCCAACCGCTCCCTGTAGCTCAGACCCTCAAGTCCTGGCAACACCCTTGTAAAATAATCCTTCTTCAGACTCATTATAGTAGGGTTAATACTCTATCCGAGGCAGTCAGTTTTAGCAGTGCAATGGTTTTGACTAATCCATGCAATGATGAATGGGTTTATGAAGCATTGGCTCTTTGATATCTTGTAATAGCCTGTTGTCAAACGTTGATATAATGCTAGTTCGTGCCTGAAATACTAATCTGTTCTCTCGATCTCCGAGTCACACTTAATAGCACTTGTTTGAAATCTTACGAAAGATCGGTTTTCCATTAATAAAAGCATATTTCTTAAGTATATATTAGCAAGGTGGAGACTAGTTTGAGTTCCTCCACCCTTCTGTGCAAATCCTAACAAGTAACTCAGAGGTTCATAAGTGATAGGAGCAGAATTAGGCCATTCGGCCCATCAAGTCTACTCCACCATTCAACCGTGGTTGCTCTATCTTTCCCTCTCAAAGCCATTCTCCTGCCTTCTCCCAATAACCCCTGACAGCCTTACTAATCAGGAAACTGTCAATCTCCACCTTAAATATATCACTAACTTGGCCTCCACAGCCTTCTGTGGCAACTCTGGAGAAAAAGGATGGATACGTTTGTGGTCAGGACCCTACTTCAGACAGATTGATAATTGCAGTGAGTTGGATGTGGATAGATAGCAGACGTACATGTCAGCGCGAAGGTTTCATTCAATTACTATCCTGACACGTTCCAACTCCTATTAATAGTATTAAACAAGTCTGGAGCTCCAGCAAGCTGTGTGTGGCAGCTCTAGCCATGCAATAATTCAGGACCCTGCAACGCACAGTGTGGTCGCAGGGCTGAGAATTCACCCGGGGGTCCGGGGTGTATCCGGGGCCGTATGACACAGCGGTGGAGTTACTGCCTTACAATGCCAGAGACCCGGTTCGATCCTGACTACAGGTGCTCACGTTCACAAGTTATAATGAGTAGAATTAGGCCATTCGGCCCATCGTGTCTACTCCGCCACTCTATCGTGGCTGATCTCTGCCTCCTAATCCCATTTTCCTGCCTTCTCCCCATAACCCTTGACACCCGTTCAAATCAAGAATGTGTTTATCTCTGCCTTAAAAATGTGCTGTCTGTATGGAGTTTGTACGTTCTCCCTGTGACCACGTCGCAAGCCACAATGAGTTGTGCAGAGAGGCAGCCCAGGCATGCCTGGAAGTTTTGAAGAAGAAAATTAGCATCCGAAGCATTCATATTACCTGCACACTCTACCTTAACTTGTCTCTTGCCTGCCAACACTATAATTGGAGACTAACTTATTCTCCTGAAGCCAAAAGCAATTCATTTTTAATCACAATGTCATGGCTTGCTAGAGCTACAGATTCTTCTCCAATACTATTAATATTAAACAGGAGTTTGATCATGTCAGAATACTAATTTAATTAAATCTCATATCTGAGTATAGGAGTAAAGAGGTCCTTCTGCAGTTGTACAGGGCCCCGGTGAGACCACATCTGGAGTATTGTGTGCAGTTTTGGCCTCCTAATTTGAGGAAAGACATCCTTGCTATTGAGGCAGTGCAGCGTAGGATCACAAGGTTAATCCCTGGGATGGCGGGACTGTTATATGAGGCAAGACTGGGCTTGTATTCACTGGAATTTATAAGGATGAGAGGGCATCTTAAAGAAACATAAAATTATAAAAGGCAGTCCAGAACCAGGGGCCACGGTTTAAGAATAAAGGGGAGGCCTTTTAAAACTGAGATGAGAAAAAACTTTTCCAACCAGAGAGTTGTGAATTTATTGAATTCTCTGCCACAGAAGCCAGTAGAGGCCAATTTACTGGATGAATTTAAAACCGAGTTAGATAGAGCTCTAGGGGCTAGAGAAATCAAGGGATACGGGAAGAAGGCAGGCACGGGTTACTGATTGTGGATGATCAGCCATGATCACAATGAATGGCTGTGCTGGCTCGAAGGGCCGAATGGCCTCCTCCTGCACCTATTGCCTATGTTTCAACGCTGACTGGATGTCTGCTGTCTTCGATTAAGCTCAGCTCAATTAGTTAATGGCATGGTACTCCAGGAGAATTTACAATTCACATTCAATGTCATACTGTCAGCTTTAAAGATGCTTCTTGCGAAAATCAATTTTTTTTGTAAGTCTACGTCTAGCCAAAGTGTCCTGAAGTGATAAATTATGCGTGGGATCACACTGGTATATTTTTCTTGTTTATATCTCTTGTCACTGTGAGGACTGTCACTGTTGGATAATGGGGTCTCAGTCTGTGAAACCTGTATGACGTCCAGCCAAGAACCTTCCGATTTCACGCAAGCAGTTCCTTGTCTCCACTCAATAATTCTCCTTTGGATCATTCTCTCCTTTAGACAGTGTGCAGTTTCATCTTCTTGCTCAACCACAATCAAATGCTGTGTCACTCGAGGTAGATCACAAAATGCTGGAGTAACTCAGCGGGACAGGCAGCATCTTTGGAGAGAAGGAATGGGCGACGTTTCAGGTCGAGACCCTTCTTCAGACTGATGTCAGGGGAGGGTGGAGGGGACAAAGATAGAATGTAGTCGGAGACAAAAAGACTAATGGGAGAACTGGGAAGGGGGAGGGGATGGAGAGAGAGAAAGCAAGGGTTACTTGAAGTTAGGGAAGTCAATGCTTATACCTCTGGTGTTCCCTAATGAAGGAGGACATCTCCGATGCCTTGGTATGGAACACCTCATCCTGGGCGCAGATGGGGTGTAGACGGAGGAATTGGGAGTAGGGGATAGAGTCCTTACAGGAACAGGGTAGGAAGAAGTGTAGTCTAGATAGCTATGGGAGTCAGTAGGTTTGTAGTAGATGTTGGTCAATAGTCTCTTTTGATGGAGACGGTGAGATCCAGAAATGGTAGGTAGATGTTGAAGGTGGTCCAGGTGAATTTGAATGCAGGATGGAAATTAGTCATTAAGTTGGAGTCAATGAGCTCTGCATGGGGTCAGGAGGTAGCACCAATGCAGTCATCAATGTAGCGGAGGTAGAGTTCGGGGATAGGGCCAGTGTACGCCTGGCACTGTGATTGTTCGATGTACCCTACAAAGAGGCAGACATAGCTGGGGCCCATGCCCGTGCCCATTGCTACACCTTGGACTTGGAGGAAATGGGACATCACCTGATGTCTCTTCTGATAGGAAACGATGGTATCCCCAAACCAGAGAGGCCGGCAGGCAGCTGTTCGACATTCTTTCCATTTTGATGTTGGTAAAATTGGAATAGGGAATGTCTGATGATGAGATCAGATTAGATCTCATGAGTGTTGGCATCTGTTAAATGTTACAATACGTCTAAATTAAGCTATTCAATGCTGTGCATTCATCAGCATTATTAATTGTAATATTTGGCAGTAACTATCTTGGTAAAAGTCCAGCATTGACAAATACAGAGTCCTCTACTGCCTTATTTACAATTCTCAGCCTTAAAGACATGCGAAACATGCAATGTCACAGATTCAACAACATTTTTAGATATTAAATGACTAATAAACTAAATAACTTCAGACTTTAGAGAGCAGCGTGGAAACAGGTCCTTCGGCCCACGAACTCCATGCCGACCAGCGATGACCCCGTACACTAGCACTATCCTACACCATAGGGACAATTTTACAGAAGCCTATTAACCAACAATCCTGGACGTCTTTGGAGTTGTGTAGGAAACCCACGCAGTCACAGGGCGAACTCCACACACACAGCATCCGTGTTCAGGATCGACCCCTGGTCTATGGTACTGTGACTCTACCGCTGTGCGCCCCACTTATACCCACCAGAGCTGGTATCACCATTTGTTGTCAATAGTTTTAGTTTTGGCCTGACGACAAGATGCTGGAATCTGGAACGGACAAAGTGCTGGAGGAACTCAGCAGGTCTGACGGCATTTGTGGAGGGAATGGGCAGATGATGTTTTGGGTCGGGACCCTTCAAACTGATCATCTGTAGAAGGGTCTCAACCTAAAGCCTCATCTGGCCATTACCTCCACAGATGTTGCCTTACCTTCTGAGAAGGTAACTTCACACTCTGTGTTCTCAGCTGCCCTCCTCTTCCCTTGATCTTGCGTTGACATTCAGAAGTACCGCTGCTGGCAAATTCATTTCACTGCACTTTACGTAGGTATGTTACAAAACTTACCTTCAGCGGCGCTGCAGTTCTGCCGCTAGCCGTGTGCGCGTCTTTGGTGCCTTTGGGGGGAGGGGGGGGCGGGGTTAAAATGCGGTATTCCAATGCCTTCCGGAGTTATATTTTCTCGGGGTGCGAGCTTTTTCTAAAGATTCGTTCCGACTGCCGGTATGTGAATTTTTTGTTTTAAATCGCCTGACTATGTCAGCGCTGGAGTAAAATAAAAATTAGCTTCTAATGCCGTGAACGCCGACAACGGGGACGGATTTCACGTAGAGGACAGGTAAAGAAAAGCTGTTTATTTTTTCATATAAACTTGCTTGTTAAGATGACCTTAATCAACATTTCATGTTGCGAAATGGTGATTTAATCCCGATACGAACTGGCAGTATTTTTCCTGCCGATATGGGGTTTAAATTCACCTCAACCGCAATGTTCCAATCCATCGCGTTCCAGAAAATCCCACTCCCAAGTTGATTTAAATGGCCATTAATTTACGGGCATTAAACACTAAATTCCTTCAATTTGGCCTATAAATGAATGACAATTAGATTTAAAAATAATGTTATATTGTGAATTCTTGTGTGATTGTTATTTGGAAACTTAGGCTTTTAAAAAAATGTTTATATTTTCTTAAGAAATGGATAGATGTTTAGATCTAGTAATTGAATTTTGTAATTAGCTACAATTGGGTAACTAAGTAATTATATGCATTAAATTTCAGGTCATCCAAGTAAGATTGTTTCATATTTGTTTCAGAATATTTCAATCTATAATAACTGAAAATGTCTTTCAGTTCTCTTAATTTTTAAGAAAGTTATGGGCTTTTGACTGTCCTCGATCACAATTTTTGTGTTAAGTCAATGGAAAGTCAATGGGGAACAAGATGCTAATTTCCGAGTATGAAAATGGCCATAACCTTTTTAATACTGAAGAAATGAAAGTGAATTAGGTGTCAAATTAAACTTCTTTTTATGCTTTATCTGATGGGATAAATTGCAGACTTGATTTTTTTAATCGCAAAATGTTGTAACATTGCTACAGAATTATAATCCAAAGAGCTATCATACCTGTGGCAATAAATCACTCTCGAGGTTATGGGGAGAAGGCAGGATAATGGGGTTAGGAGGGAGAGGGAATGGCGGAGTGGAATAGACTTGATGGGCTGAATGGCCTGATTCTGCTCCTATCCCTTGTGACCTTGACAACTGTGTTTTGCGGCAGTGTGGTGAACGCGCCGCGTTACGGCAGTGGGGCAGGCGGGACTGACGGCAGTGTGGCAAGCCCCGCTCTGTGTTAGTGTGGCGGGCTTTACGGCAGTGTGGTGAACGCTGCGTTACGGCAGTGTGGCGGCGGCGGGATGGGGCAGGCGCCGCTTTACGGCAGTGTGGCCGGGCCGATGGCGGGCGGCGGGAGCGGGAGCGCGCTGCTGCGGACGCGGCAGGGACTGGGGCTGGCGCTCAGGCCCACTCGGCCCCTAGTGCTGGCCGACAGGGTGGCGAACCGCAGGCGGCGGCTGGGCGGTGAGTGGGCACGGGGAGGGCCCGGGTATATGTGTGTGTATACATGGGGGGGTGTATATGTGGGGGAGTTGGGGTATACATGTGGGGGTTGGGGTATACATGGGGGGGTGTATATGTGGGGGGGTTGGGGTATACATGTGGGGGGTGGGGTATACATGTGGGGGTTGGGGTATACATGTGGGGGGTGGGGTATACATGGGGGGGTTGGGGTATACTTGGGGGGGGTGGGGTATACATGGGGGGTGTATATGTGGGGGGGTTGGGGTATACATGTGGGGGTTGGGGTATACATGGGGGGTGTATATGTGGGGGGGTTGGAGTATACATGTGGGGGTGGTATACATGGGGGGGGTGGGGTATACATGGGGGGGTTGGGGTATACATGGGGGGTGTATATGTGGGGGGGTTGGGGTATACATGTGGGGGTTGGGGTATACATGGGGGGTGTATATGTGGGGGGGTTGGGGTATACATGTGGGGGTGGTATACATGGGGGGGGTGGGGTATACATGGGGGGGTTGGGGTATACATGGGGGGTGGGGTATACATGGGGGGTGTATATGAGGGTATATATGGCAAAAACATGAGGGTAGACTATTATCTGAATGGTGGCAGATTAGGTAAGGGGGAGATGCAACGAGACCTGGGTGTCATGGTACACCAGTCATTGAAAGTAGGCATGCAGGTGCAGCAGGCAGTGAAGAAAGCAAATGGTATGTTAGCATTCATAGCGAAAGGATTTGAGTATAGGAGCAGGGAGGTTCTACTGCAGTTGTACAGGGTTTTGGTGAGGCCACACCTGGAGTACTGCGTACAGTTTTGGTCTCCAAATCTGAGGAAAGACATCCTTGCCATAGAGGGGGTACAGAGAAGATTCACCAGACTGATTCCTGGGATGTCAGGACTTTCATATGAGGAAAGATTGGATAGACTCGGTTTGTACTCGATGGAATTTAGAAGATTGAGGGGGGATCTTATAGAAACCTACAAAATTCTTAAGGGGTTGGACAAGCTAGATGCTGGAAGATTGTTCCCGATGTTGGGGGAGTCCAGAACAAGGGGTCACAGTCTAAGGATAAGGGGGAATTCCTTTAGGACCGAAATGAGGAAAACATTCTTTACACAGAGAGTGGTGAGTCTCTGGAATTCTCTGCCACAGAAGGTAGTTGAGGCCAGTTCATTGGCTATATTTAAGAGGGCGTTAGATGTGGCACTTGTGGCTAAAGGGATCAGGGGGTATGGAGAGAAGGCAGGTACGGGATACTGAGTTGGATGATCAGCCATGATCACATTGAATGGCGGTGCAGGCTCGAAGGGCCGAATGGCCTACTCCTGCACCTATTTTCTATGTTTCTATGTTTCTATATGTGGGGGGGTGGGGTATACATGGGGGGGGTGGTATACATGGGGGGGTGGGGTATACATGTGGTGGGGGTGAGGTATACATGTGGGGGGGTGCGGTACTTGTGTTGGGAGCAGGGGGGTGAGGGCCCGGGGTAGACATGGGGGTGGGGGGGATGTGACCCATGAAACAACCCATCAGCAAACACTTTATTCCCTAGTGAGTGAGGCCCACCACAAATTGTGGATCAGCACCGCATATTTTGCTTGGACAGGGTCTCGACCCGAAACGCCGCCTATCTCCTTCGCTCCTTAGATGCTGCTGCACCCGCTGAGTTTCTCCAGCCTTTTGTGTACCCCAGCGGTATGAACATTGACTTCTCTTTAGTTCAAGTACCCCTTGTTTTCCCTCTCTCTCCATCCCTCCCCCATCCTAGTTCTCCCACCAGTCTGACTGTCCCCCTCGTAACATTTTATCTCAGTTTGCTTTGTTGTCACCGTCCCCCAGCTAACAATGTTCTATTCTACATTTTCATTGATCATTTGTTATCTTGTTTTCACACCTTGCCCTCCCATATCTCTGTCCCTTGACTCTCAGTCTGAAGAAGGGTCTCGACCCGAAACATCACCCATTCCTTCTCTCCAGATATGCTGCCTGACCTACTCAGTTACTCCAGCATTTTGTGTTTTATTTTCTGTATAAATACAAGATTGCTTGTTCATTGTCTAATTAATCTTCCAATGTTCACCGGAAGCAACATTTGATGATCGCCTTCAACGCTTAAATGCCCATCAATTAAAAAATAATGATTCCTCTACAGTTTTGCATTTTTCCTGGATATAAATTTTCAGTAAAAGTATGTGTTAATGATCCACAGAGGCAACATGCATAACAGAGATGACGGTGATGATGTCCTGCTGGAAACAGAACAATTTCAATGAGGAAGCTTGTAGTGAAGAGATCCGGGCGTTCTATACCTGCGCAGACAAAGCAGAGGTAATTTTCAATTAAACATGAAGCTGGGGACAGAGAAAAGGATGCTTTGTGTAGTGAAAGACAAATATACTGAGGATATGCTTGGGTAGCTTGAAACCCAATGGTATGAACATTGAATCCTCCACTTCCAGCTAACTAACCTACAAACAACCCTCCCACCTTTTTCCTCCTCTTTTCCCTGTGCCCTACCCAGAAATACAAACATTTCATCCTCCCCTTACACCCTCATCCCCTACACTTATATTCCTTCCCCGGCTTCATATTTCATGCATCTTGTATCCTTAACTCTCTCTTTTGGTCTTTTCAGCTCTGGTCTTTGTCCACCCACCTGCCAATCTAAAGCCCCCATCACCTGTATTACTTGCCAATTCTGTTCTCCCCCCAGCCAGCTTTCTCCCCCATACCACAATCATTCTGAAGGAGTTCCCAAAATGTCACCTATCCGTGTCCTGCAGAGATGCAGCCCGGCCCGTTGAGTTATTCCAGCACTTTGTTTCTTTTTTTTGTGCTGCGGATAAAGGTGTGCATTATTCTGACTTGACTGGAATATCCAGGGTAAGGGCGGTGGGAGAAGTGAGAAGTTAGATTCAGATTTGCTATAATTCATTCTTGAGGAAACTGCTCTAATCAACAGAGATATGGACAACTTGTAGCGTGACACCGCACCAGCTGCAGACTCCGGCTTTGTTGGGAATTAAATGCAACTCGTGTGTGAAAAGCTGACATTTAGTGGGTAGTGTTTGATGTTATTCCCTTTCTATTTGTAGGAGTGCATGTTGTCTTTTCTGTTGTCTTTAAGTAGCATGCAGAGTCCAATGTGATATAAATACACAAAAGCCTGTACCTTACACCAATGGAACTAATGTGTATTCTATGCAGCCAGATCCATTGGTTGATTGAAACCTGCAAGTCATTTGTATATATCACGGTAACTCCATTTACAATAGACTGATGAAAGGACTTGATCCTTTATGTGCAGCCTTGTAATATTAGTTGTGTAATGACCATGAAAGCAATTTATAAAAGTCCTTTGATTTATTTCACGGGGATTTGGGTAGAAACCGTTGAGAAGACTTCCAATAATAAACAGTATACGTATAATAAGCAATATAAGGTCATAGGTGATAGGAGCAGAATTAGGTCATTCGGCCAATCAAGTCTACTCCGCCATATAATCATGGCTGATCTATCTCTCCTAGCCCCATTCTCCTGCCTTCTTATAACCCCTGACACCAGTGCTAATCAAGAATCTATCTATCTCTGCTTTAAAAATATCCACTGACTTAGCCTCCACAGCCTTCTGTGGCAAAGAATTCCACAGATTCACCACCTTCTGACTAAAGAAATCCCTCTTCATCTCCTTGTTAATGGAACGTCCTTTAATTCTAAGGCTGTGACCTCTAGTCCTAGACTCTCCCACTAGTGGAAACATCATCTCCACATCCACTCTATCCAAGCCTTTCACTATTTGGTACGTCTCAATGAGGTCCCCCCCTCATTCTTCTAAACTCCAGTGAGTGCAGGCCCAGCGCCGTCAAAAGCTCATCATATGTTAACCCACCGATTCTTGGGATTATTCTTGTAAACCTCCTCTGGACCCTCTCCAGAGCCAGCACATCCTTCCTCGGAAATGGTGCCCAGAATTGCTCACAATACTCCAAATGCAGCCTGACCCACTCCTTATAGTGCCTCTGCATTATATCCCTGTTTTGGTATTCTAGCCCTCTTGAAACAAAAGCTAGCATTACGAAGGTTTCTAGCATAGGCGATTTCAGCACACTTTCCTCACCCATTGAACTTTATTCCAGTGATGGTAATGAGTGTGTTTCAGGGCTAGGTGGAGTGTGCAGGGAATACGAGATGGCTAGCTTTTACTGAGATTTTAGATTTTAAAGAGTAATATTAAACTGTTTTTCACAATGTAGATGCAAGGAACTGCAGATGTTGGTTTACTAACCCTTACCCTAATGCAGATGTTGATTTCCCAAAAAGAGTGCTGGAGTAACTCAGCGGATTAGGCAGCATCTTTATAGTGTGGATAGGTGACATTTTGGGTCGGAACCTTTCTTTAAAACTGCCTACTTCAGATAATGAAGAAGGGTCTCTTGGTGCCTAATGGTAATATCTGTCTTGCAGGCTGAACGGAAAGCGAAAGCAAAAGCAAGTGCGGACGGTGTGACACAGACTGGGTTTTTGACGCCTAAACAAGCCACTAAGTTGCTGCAGAGATATCCAAACAAAACACATGTCACCTAGTATTCTGCGGGGATTTGAAAGGCTGTTGCACTCTTGTCTTTGACATTTGGGAATGACACCAACGCCCCGACTTCATGCCGCAGGTGACGAACAAGGTCTGGGGATGTCCTTCGGCTGGATCTCCTCACTGTCTAATGTACAAACAATCGATGATTGGCACTGGTTGAATGGAAGATGAATGTATTGCATTTTGTGAACAAGTTAAACTATCTCAAATCTGTTGACTCTGTTTATTGCATAAGAAGATTATTTATAATTATCTTCACAGTTTAATGTGAGAATTGAATTACAGTTTTATCAAACTTCAAGAATAATTACTATTTATGAAGATATCTTTTCTCCCTTGCCTCTCTTTTTGTGTTTGTGCGTAAAGATAAATAAGAATGATCTGTAGACGCAAGGAACTGCAAGTGCTGGTTTGCAAAGAAGGGTACAGAATGCTGGATTAACTCAGTGGGACAGGCAGCTTCTCTGGAGAATATGGATAGGAGACGTTTTGGGTCGGCACCCTTCGTCAGACAGATGCTGATGGTTCCCAACCTGAAACGTCACCTTTCCATGTTTGCCAGAGATGCTGCCTTAGCTACTGAGTTAATCCAGCACTTAGTTTAGAGATACAGCACGGAAACAGGCCCTTCGGCCCACCGCATTCGCACTGACCAGCAATCCCCGCACATTAACACTACCACACACACCCTAGGGACAATTTACACATACACCAAGCCAATTCACCTGTATGTCTTTGGAGTGTGGGAGAAAATTGCAGATCTCTGAGAAAACTCACGGGGAGAACATACAAACTCCGTACAGACAGCAGCTGAAGTCGGGATGGGACTCCGGCGCTGCAAATGCTGTAAGGCAGCAACTCTACCGCTGCAAGACCGTGGCCGCCCCTTTGTGTCGATCAGATGCCAGTTTTATTGGTTCACTGATATTCAATTAGTCCAGTCTGCTTATGCTTCAACCCTACAGAATATATTTGCTTTGTAAAATGCCTGGTCAAGGGATTGAGCTCAGGGGAAAGACAGTCATTGTTAATCTTTCTGCCAAGCTTTCCTCTTGGCAGCAAACTTTAAAAAAAAATGTATGCTTCTAAATAATTTAATTCATCAACGATAAATGTTCCACGAGTTGAGTGAAATGTGTTGTAATTGTGAAATAAACTGTTTTGCAAGTTATATTTTCCATGGTTATCAGGGATGGACCATTAACTATTAAGACTGAAGGCAGTGGAGTAGTTATGGAAATAATTCCCCGTTGGGTTTGTTTTCAGTATTTCTAGTGGTTTAAACCAGCATCTGCAGTTCCTTCCTACACTCTTTTTTATAAAGAGTGTTGGGCAAATCATTGGAACCAGTGTTCTACTGCCTCAGTGCATTCAGCCCATTAAATAAATTCTGATATTTATTTCTGATTCCAGCACTTGGTCTTTCATAATCAACTAGTAGGTCTTGATTTGGTTCTAAACGGGAGAACATTTTGTCCATGTTTATTACAATAATATTGCTATGTGTTGCTGCTTGTTAATGCAAAAGATTCATAGTATCTATCTTCTCAAATGGCATTAAATGTAAGGCATGAATGTTGGGCAACCAAGTTTCCCTTTCCTCCTTCATTAACAATGGGTTTAGTAGATTACGCCGCTAGCTGTATCTTTAAATAATAATGGAAGGGTCGCTTTAGCCCACTCCACAAGAAGGACAAATGCTCTAACCTTCAGCTATTGAAGTCACGTAAAACAGTCAAGATGTTTCCTTCGAAGGTAGACACAAAATGCTGGAGTAACTCAGCGGGACAGGCAGCATCTCTGGAGAGACCCATCTTCAAACTCTCCAGCGTTTTGTGTCTACCTTCGATTTAAACCAGCATCTACAGTTCTTTCCTACACAAGAGGTTTCCTTCTATCCAGGACCACGTCACATAAGCACATTCTTTCACGTAGAAATACATAAAAACTGTTTAAAAACTTTTTATTCACTCCAAAGTTGGCGTCCACCAAGAGAATCGATGATCAGCATTATGAACAGAAAATGCAGTTGAAGCTGTGGAGCCGGTAATAGAGGCAACTTCTCAGTTGCATGTCAGGGTCTTCCACCAAAACTTTACTTCCTGATGTTAGGAAAAACGGTGGCCATCAAGTGTGAGGGGGTACCACACATCTGGACAAAGAGAAGGTGATAGCAAGCAGGCAACGCACACTTCAACAGGGGCATCGTGCAAAGCGGAAGCAGTAATAGTATTAAGTTGGCCAGGTGCAATGTATGTGGACTTTAATCAAGATTGGAGGGTGTAGATTGGTTATTTCTGTCCTCTGCACTTTTCAAACTTAAACTGAAGTTCTAAACATGAACCAGTCCAGCAGCACGGTGGCACAGCGGTAGAGTCGCTGCCTTGCAGCACCGGTGCCCCGGGTTCGATCCCGACTACGGGCGCTGTCTGTATGGAGTTTGTACGTTCTCCCCGTGACCACGTGGGTTTTCTCCAAGACCTTCGGATTCCTCCAACACTCCAAAGACGTACAGGTTTATAGTATGTGCAAAATTGTTCCTCGCGTGTGTAGGATAATGTTAATGTGCGGGGATCGCTGGTTGGTGCGGACTCGGTGGCCGAAGGGCCTGTATTTAAACTAAAAAAACTATTTTTAAAAAACAGCTCATCAAGCAAAGCTTGCATGAGCACCCTCAGGATCTTGCTCTTGCATCCATCTTAGGGTTATCAATATACTTGTGGATCATCATTTTATTTTGAACTCACACCTGTGGACAGGTTGCCTGGTGCAGCTGTATGTAAAAAAAAAAAATATTTTTAAATTATTCTGAGCCAACAGGAACTTTGACTCCTGCAAACTGAAGGATTTGTTCCTGGAACCATGCGTTCAAATCTCTTGATTGCCCATGTGAAATAATCCCAATTGTTGAGCTCGTAACTGAACATTAACTGGTCGGGGGCACAGCCAGTCGAATCTATACCATTCGTGTCACTGAATATTCAGGCAGAAAACGTTCCTTCAGCCCATCTTGTACCATGCTGAGACAGATTCCCACTTGAGTGCGTCCCATTTGCCTGCATTGTACCCATTTCTCTCTGAACCTTTACTATCCATGTACCTGCCTCTACCACTTCCTCTGGCAGCCCGTTCCCGATACCCACCACCCTCTGTGTAAGACCGTCCACCCACAGGACCCCTTAAAAGTATATAACATTCACGGGCAGCTCTAACACTGTGACAATGTCCAACATCCACACCGACGGTACCCGAGGTCAGGATTGAACCTGATCTCTGGTGCTGTGAGGCAGCAGCTCTACCATCTCCACCACGGTCATCCATCTCCTACAAGTAGAAATACTTTCATTAAAATACATAAATAGAGTTGGAAATGTTGTTCAGACGCACTCCCATCCTGTGTTGGATGAATTTAGCATTGAAATGAGAGGATGCAATTAGCAAGTGTGCACTGCAGAAATCAATCAGGATATTTGATGAGAATCTATACTATATATAGGAGTGGGGAAAAGGAACTCTTTAGTCTTGTTTGTGTTTAACGGGACAGATTTCCTCTCCATCTGAGACCGTGGGGTAGTTTAATGTAGTTTTTTTACATTGTTCTGAAGTTTATTAAATATTCAGTCCTTTTGCATGTTTTATTATCTTTGTCCCAAGCATTAATTCTTGGTCCCCTAGAGTCAAGAGTGTTTTATTGTCAACTCCTGAAACAGAACAATGAAATTCTTACTTGCAGCAGAACAACAGACATGTAAAACCCATGATAAATGACAACTAGCAAGTTCAGTGAAGGAAGGAACTGCAGAAGCTGGCTTACACCGAAGATAGACACAAATATCTGGAGTAACTCAGCGGATGAGGCAGCATCTCTGGACAAAAGGAATGGGTGATGTTTGGGGTTGAGACGCTTCCTTAGACACGGGAAGCGAGAGATATGAAAAGATACATAGCACAAATTAATGAGAGATATGCATCTGACACTGGAGCAGGCCCAGGGCAGAAACGTCAGTGTGGGAATGGGAAGGGGAGTTAAAGGGTTTGGCAACTGGGAGATGGCTTAGGCTAAGGCGGACAGAGCAAAGGTGTTCAGCAAAAGCTCAGTATATATTTAAAAAATAAATAGACAATAATAGTGCAAAGTGCGAAATAATGTCCCCAAGTCTATATAGTTTGGATCCTATTTTGAGGTTGTAGTGTTTAATGGAGGTTGTAGTGTCTGCTGCACTGACACAGTCTGAAGCAGCAAAGGACTGTAATGTGGTCTCTCTACCTCCTGCAGGTGGGCACTCCCATGTGCTCTGGTCTTCACTAATGACTGAAAAGAGGAGGTTGAGGCTGACCTAAAGGAAATGTTTAAAATTACAACATTGTAACAGGGTGAGCAGAGTGATGGCAGAAGAGCAGAAGTCCAAGCTATTGCGAAGGTGGTCATCCAGACACTGAGGTGAGGACAAGGAGTTCTGCCACAGGGAGTGGAAGAGGAGATGCATTGAAGATGAGCCTGGATGAGCAGCAACTTGCATTTACAGAGCACCTCTAACCAAGCAAAACAAATACAAATTGATGAGTCACATTAGAAGAAACGGTCAAACCAACAACTTGACTGAAGATAGACACAGAGTGCTGGAGTAACTCAACGGGTCAGGCAGCATCTGTGGAGAACATGGATAGGTGACGTTTCACAGAGTGCTGGAGTAACTCAACGGGTCAGGCAGCATCTGTGGAGAACATGGATAGGTGACGTTTCACAGAGTGCTGGAGTAACTCAACGGGTCAGGCAGCATCTGTGGAGAACATGGATAGGTGACGTTTCACAGAGTGCTGGAGTAACTCAGCGGGTCAGGCAGCATCTGTGGAGAACATGGATAGGTGACGTTTCACAGAGTGCTGGAGTAACTCAACGGGTCAGGCAGCATCTGTGGAGAACATGGATAGGTGACGTTTCACAGAGTGCTGGAGTAACTCAACGGGTCAGGCAGCATCTGTGGAGAACATGGATAGGTGACGTTTCACAGAGTGCTGGAGTAACTCAACGGGTCAGGCAGCATCTGTGGAGAACATGGATAGGTGACGTTTCACAGAGTGCTGGAGTAACTCAGCGAGTCAGGCAGCATCTGTGGAGAACATGGATAGGTGACGTTTCACAGAGTGCTGGAGTAACTCAGCGGGTCAGGCAGCATCTGTGGAGAACATGGATAGGTTCAGGTCGAGATCCTTCATGATGCTGACCAAAGAGGTAGGTTTTAAAGGAAACGAGGTGGAAGGAATTGCAGAACTGAAGTGAGGAGCAGCAAGGATGGAGAGAGATGAGCAAGAGGTCAGGATGGAGGAGCAGAGTCAGAGGTCAGATGTTGAATTGCGAAAGATGACTCGAGTTGGGGACAGAATAAACCACAGAGGAATTTGAAAATTACGTTTCTGGTTGGAAAGTTGTAAGAACTGCTGCACTCACTGCAGGGATGGATACGAGTTAGATCTTCTACATTTTATAATTTATATGAATGACTTGTATGAGGGCAAAGACTGCCTGGTTGCCAAACTTGCTGATAGCACAAAGGAAGGTGGGAAAGTAAATCACGAAGAAGATTGCTAAACGATAGGTAAAGATTTGGCAAATGGAGAATGAAGTGGGAAACTGAGTGGTTCATTTTGGCAGGCAAATAAAAAAAACTAGCGCGAGATTACAGGGCACAATTTAAAGAAGATTTACTAACTCTAAACTAAGCTAATGGGGTCGGAAGGAAAAGATAGATCAGCCACGATTGAATGGCAGAGGACACGATGGGCTGAATGGCCTTTCTGGAGTCATAGAGTGATACAGTGTTGGCCCTTCAGCCCAACTAGCCCACACCGGACCACATGTCCCAGCTACTCTAGTCCCACCTGCCCGCATTTGGTCCATATCTCTCCAAATCTGTCCTATCCCCGTACCTGTCTAACTGTTTCTTAAACGATGGGATAGTCCCAGCCTCAACCCTCATCTGGCAGCTCGTTCCATACACCCACCATCCTCTGTGTGAAAAAGTTACCCCTCAGATTCCTATTAAATCTTTTCCCCTTCACTTAAACCTATGTCCCCTGACTGGTCCCTATGACTTGTGAATGTATAAATACTGATAAAGGGGGCCAAAGGGCCTGTTACAATGCTGTACATCTCTGTGAGTCTATATGGTTAACACTGATATATATATACAGGTTAGGAGTAATAATGAGCCACGCAAATCCTGGCGTGGTTCATCATGTCCCGCTGAGTTACTCCAGCATTTTGTGTCTATCTTCGGTGTAAACATGCATCTGCAGTTCCCTCCTACACACGAGGCAGCAGTTGTATTGTGATACGAGGGTACAAGGGGCAGATGAGTCACTCGGTGAGCTGGCTGCGAGTCCGGGGACGTGTTCTGGCATCAATCGCTGCTGCAGCAGCAATGTCAGTGTGCCGAG